>JAYESA010000010.1:82130526-82378026 GCA_036927795.1 Iris macrosiphon | reverse complement strand
TAATTCAGTTTTTCCCTTAAATTAGGTTCTAAATCTGATAATTAACCATAAAAAAATAATCCATATGCATAGGCTATCCATAGGATTTGGTTTTGTGTTCATATGAGGCGTATTGAGAAAGTTATGGTACTTTTTGTGTTAATTTTGGAGAAATTTCGAGATTGACATTTGTTGTGTGTGTCAATTGGTCCTATAGATCAATTTGGCATGTGCTTGTGTGTTTGGGCCTAGTGTCGTATCCACAATTGGGTACGTATAGGTTGTATCCCGTCAATTTGGTGATACGTGTTGATTTAGGGGTTTTTTCCTCCGACACGGGACTTTGTACATGTCATATTTTGACACGGACACGTAGATTTGTATTTGACTCTTTGTATTGTTCATAAATAATATATGTGACTTGTTCGTGTTCTTTGGGGTACGTTTGGATGTGTGGTGGACTCGTGTCACATGCGTATCCTAGATCTAGTGGGATACATTGTGATACTCTCCATGTGTTTGTGCAAATTATATGTAGATCTATTTCTTGTGTTCTAATTTTATGGAGGATATATTGTATATATATATATATATATATATATATATATATATATATATATATATATATTATGGTATATATAATTATGCTTCTTGTGTCTTAGATCTATGTATTTATTATGTATATTGTAAGTAGCTATTCATGTATATGTATGTATAATTATATATGGTAGCATGTTAATAGATAGTATGAGTTGTTATAATTATAATTATATAATGTGTATGGTGAATAATTATATGTACGTATATATATATATATATATATATATATATATATATATATATATATATATATATATATATATATATATACATATACATATATATAGTTATATATATACATATTAATATGTATGTTTGTGTATGTTACTATGTGTATTATGTACATAATACTATGTGAGTGTGTGTGTATAATTATCAATGGTAGATATATATATGTTATTATATATATATATTATATATATATATATATATATATATATATATATATATATATATATATATATATATGTTTTTAGCGACAACAGCGAGCCAGAGCGTCGCAACAGCAGCAACAAATGCAAATAGCAGCAGCGGCAGCAGCTTTTCAGCGACAACAGTCAGCGCCAGTTGCAAGAAACTATCGCTAAAACAACAGTGTATCAGCAGAGTATCAGAAACTTCAACGACAGTTTTTAGTGACAGTACAGGAAACTGTCACAAAAACTATAGTGTATCTATATACACAGCAGTTTTTCGGCGACAGTGGGCAGGGTATATAGCGACAGTTTGGCAGTTTTTAATATATTAGATATTAATATATATATATATATATATATATATATATATATATGATAATTAATATATATATATATATATATATATATGTATAAATATGTTCCTAATTGCTATTTGTATTATAGTATACTATATATGTATATATTTAGTTGTAGCACATAATATTATTGAGTAAGTATATTTTATTAATTGTCATGAGTATCTTTTATATATTATATATTTGTAGGTATGTATGTACGTATATATGTATTAATAGTTAGTGTGTAGTTGGTAGTTAGTATTTATTTTATTAGTATATACTAGAGTTATATTGGATTGATATATGTAATTATTGTTGGGTAGTTAGTATAAATAAGGTTTTGAATTTACCTTGAGATACCAAGGTAAGTATCAAGGTATTGGAGGATAATCAAGGTATTGGGTTTGGGTATCAAGATAGAGGTTTAGTGTTGTGATACCAAGTTGGTTCAAAATCAAATAAATTATTTAGCATTTGTAGTTATAAATTATATATTTAATATCACTTTATTATTGATATTTGATATTATCTATTGTTTGCATATCCTGAGATACGGTATCGTAGTATCCTAAGATGTAGCTTGTATGGCCTAGATTCATAGTGTGTGAGCCCAATATCATTGAGTTAGACTCATGCAACCTAAAAATAGGTAGTTGACCATAGTTTGACCATAGTTGACTTAGAGTTAACCTAGTTTGACTTTTGACTTATAATTGACTTGTTGACCTAGAAGTTGACTAGTTTAACTAATTTTCTTTCCAGAACGTTGTATTAATACAATATTCCATATATAGGTCTGTGTGACCCCAGTGCGGACACAGTTTGACATTCATTGCTCTGGACCGCATGTGAGTATATTCTCTGATAGTTTCTCATTTATGATATCCTCTATGTTCATTGTATCTAGTGTAGATATCCATGTTCTCTTGATACTATGGTTATACGGATTGGTATATTCGGATCTCGTCATGAGATATTATTCCTTGGTATATAGTGTTTATGGTGCAAGTATTGTTTCATTGGTTATCTTGTATATGTGCAGACACTGATTCTCGAGAAGAGTCACTATCTTCTTGGGGAATCTCGTGCCATAGCATACCATGGTTGGATCTATTATACCAGTCGAGGGTGGGGAGTACTTTAGTATAGATATGTGATCATTACCCCTATTGTATCAAGTACTGTTATTGAATAGTGTTGATCATACACTGCACGTATGATTAGCCAGGCCATATTTATTGTATCTTGTTCTCAAGCTGATCACATGTTAAAACTATTACTCACATACTTAGTTATTAGTATTCTTGTTTATTGGCATATTGTTCATTCTTGTATTTATTTTCAGTATTTTCTTTATTGCGTATCTCTTGTACATGTATATGGCATCTTGTATATTCACATCTATTTATAGCTACATAGTTCTTATCATTGATTTAGAACTGCTGTTAGAGATGTACTTCGCTCCATTCCTGACTGAAAAATATTTTTCAAAGGATCCGAGAGATTGGTGTCTGACATACTATGGACTTCGACTTATAAATGGTAAATACTTGGACCCATTAGTTCTGGAGTGATTGCAGGGAGGTTTATCTGGATTACTAGTTTTTATAATTAGTTTTCTTTAGCATTTTGGTATCAGATTTGTTTCCGGCTTATAGTTTGTAATTGGATATTATTTTATTGTTGATTATTATTTTTTGATATACAGTTAGACTTCCTTCATATCTTCTTGTGCTTTAGATTTTGATTGAGTTTTGTGTGAGCTATTGTTGGCATAGTTTATATTATTGTAAGATTTTAGATATTATAGTAGACCAAGACAGCATTCTACCGTCGATTCTGTGGTGTAGGTTGGGCGTTGTTTCCGACTTACATCCTTACATCGGGTGTGAGTCGTGACAAACTATGATATCCTTCCATGCTCCACCAGGACTCAAATAATCTGAGAAAGCCCCTGCAAGTTGAGCACATAAAAACTCAGAATATTTACAAGAGAAGAAAAATATCAGAAGGCGTATATTCTCAAGAGCATGTGCCACTTGTTGATTCATGGAAAACTAGCTATATATGTGCTCGGGGGAGATGCATATAGGCGCCAAGTCTGGTATATAAGCGCGTAACCACCACAGTGCAGAGGTGAATGCATGTCACGCCCCAGTCCCAAAATGCAGAGGGACTGAGCACGTGGCAATGGCCAGCAGCACGCACCGATGGACAACCCAATTTAATGGATCCATCAGGGCATGCTTAAGCTGTAGTCTAGCAGTGAAATGTTACAAGTCTCAGGTATTTCTAATCTCATCCACCAAATAAACACAGATTAATTGCCAGAAATAATACAATAGAAATAAATAAGCAATAAATAAGATTTTGTCGGGAAACAATCCGAGAATTAGTTTATTACATTCAGAGGAAAATAGACAGGAAATAAATGCTGAAAATGGAAATACTGTGTAGATGAAGCCGGTGCTCAGGAGAAATCTTCGGCCAATATCTCGTCCTCTGTTCCGGGTTCTGCTCCAAGGAGTGCTACTGTACCGTACACCTCGGGGTAGTTCTCCTCGGCTATACTTGGGGACATAGTCCATTCCAGTTCCTCAGGGGACATATCAAGGTACAGAAAATACAAGCCAAAATATATGCAGTGCAGCAATAATGAAACAGCAGGGTAAATATATAAACCAGCTAAGTGATATGCAAGTGAGAGTTTTAGTCATACTCAGGCTGAGACTACTACAGGATCAGTGTCGAAGAAACCATAGCAGTATTTTCTCGACAGGGCCAGTAATGTACCAAAGCTCTGTATCAGAGTCTAAGGCACATAACCAGAAATATCTACAGAAATCAAGTTTACATATGTATCTACAGAAATTAAGTAAAATACCATAACCAGAAATATCTGAGAATTGGAAAGCTTTACTTGCCCACTGATGTATAAATAGTCAAGGAATTAGGTAGCAAAGCTGCAAGTTTTGGCGAGGTACACTTGCCTGCGGTTCCGGTTCCAATTGCTGCTCTGTCTTCAGTTGGAATTGCATACGACACTCCGGTTGCTGAAACATCACCATCAGATCCAGAAAATATCAATCAGCTAGAAATGCCTGTCCTTGAGTCTAATTTGGAGACAAGGGCAAAAACGGCAATTTCGGGTCAAAACGGGGTCCACATGTGGGCCCGTTTTGCACCGAAAAATGTGTTCGGGTCAAAGGTCTCCAAATTCACCAAACTTAGTGTCAACAGGTCAGGAACGATGATACGAACCCAACGGAACTTCTAGAATTGGATTCCGATGAGCCGATCACAAAATCGCCCGTCGAGCGGGGCCTGTGGGGCCCACGACACGCGATTTCGTCAACGTTCTCAGAATCAAACCAAACTTGGCTCACAGGACCAGCGTATCACTACGAGTCCGATGGCGTAAGTTTGTCTCGATCCGACGTATGTACACAAAGTTAGGGTAAAATCCAGAAAAGTCGGATACGGGGCGATGTCCGCGGATACGCGTTGATTCCGGTGTGCACGCACATCCGAATCAACTTCTGCGAAATCCCGCACGTCCGTATCAATGACGCGCACGTATCTGTGAAGACCGCACGCGACCAAGTCGTCCCGTTTGGCGGGGTGTACTCGGTTCCGGGGTAAAACAGGGTCTGGTTTTTCCTATTTTTGGATCGCGGTGTGCGATCACCACAGGACGCGATGCCCCGAACGGTTTATCCGGGTACCGAGAGGGTCATACAGGTTTCGCAACGTAATTTACGAAATCGAAATCCGAGCTACGAGCAAGAAGATACACGCACCTAAGCGGGGCCCGAAAACCGGGGTTTGAATTGTGTCTGACACGTGTCCGACACGTGTCCGGACACAGGGAATTAAATTAGGGTTAGGGTTCGGGGATCCTTGCCGGAGCTGGGCGGAGGGCAGCCGGGCCGAGGCGGAGGGGGCCGAGGCTGCGGTGGCGGAGGGCGGCGCGGCGCTCGGGCGGAGGCGACGGCGTGCGGCAGGCGGCTGGGGCTGCTGCTGCCGGTGTGGTTGCCGTCAACGGGGAGGAAGGAGGAGGACGGGGAGAGGCTGGGCGGAGCTGGGCGGCGTCGATGACGGCTAGGGCCGAGCACGGCGGGGAGGCGGTGGCATGCGGCGTCGGCATGGTGGCGAGGTGGTGTCTGGCCAGAGAGGGGCTGACGGGGGGGGATTTAAAGGGGAGAGGAGGCTGCGGGGGCCGAGAGAGGCGGGGCGAGGGGGTGGTCGTGGCGGCGTGGGCGGGGTGGATGGCCGGAGCGGGCGGCGCACCGGGCGGGGTGGCGCCGGACGCTGGGAGAGGGAGAGGGGGTCAGACGGGCTAGCGGGTTGCGGGCGGGTCGGGTGGCTGACAGACCCGACCCGACCCGGTTGGGGCTGGGCTGGGTTCTTGTTCGGGGCTGGGCCCGGTGGGCCTGGTCTAGCGGGCCGCGGGCTGGGTAATGGGTTTTGGGCCGGGCCGGAATAAAAAAAAAATAATAATAACAATAATAATAATAATAATAAAATCAGTAATTATTTAATAATAAATAAATAATTAAATAAATAGATTTAGGTGTTTTAAAAATAGGTCCGGGGCCCGATAAATTCCAGAAAAATTACCCTAAGTCCAGTTTTTCATTTTACACTCAAAAATATTATTTTCATAATATTTTAATACTATTTATTATCATTTAAAAATCATTGAATAATTAAAACCCTGTTTTTAAATTACAGAAAATCCCAGAAAATTCCAGAAATTAAGTTTTGAAAAATTTGAAAAATCAGGGGGTTTACAATCTACCCTCCTTTAGAGGATTGCGCCTTAGCAATCAAAGAATAACCGGTCAGCAGAGATAACATGGTATTGTTCGAAACACATCACAAGATACTTAGGGAAATACTGTTTCCCTTAAAATAAAAGTTATACACTTTCCAGAAAAATCTACTTAAAGCAAAAGATCTACAACTTTTATGAAAACCAGGTTATTATTAACAAGTTATAAATTACTAGGTTGGGGCTGAGGTCACGAACCAATAGGCACGAGCTACAACAAGACTAGAAACAGATAACTACGAATCACTTACTCGCATCAGCGTCCTGCACAGTCATCGCGTAAGCTTGCCCTCGTCCTTGAGGTAGATTCCTCTGCTGCTGCTGAGCTTGCTGGTAGGGTGCTGCTCGAGGCGCTGGTGGAGTTTGCTGGTTCGCCCTTGGTGCTCCATCTCTACGCTCAGGACAGTCTCTTACTGCATGCTGTCTGGATCCGTAGCCTAAGCATAGTCTGAGTTTACGTCTACACTCCTTCTCGACATGGCCTATCTTGCCGCAGTGGTAACAAGTAGGAAGGTAGAAGGCTTTTGGTGCTGCTCTTGGTGGTAAGCTTATTTGTTGATGCTTTGCAGACTCCTCTTGTGCTGCTTTGGTTGGTGCGGATGTGGAGGCCCGCTTCAGACTGGTCTCTCTCTTGGTGATGCGCTCCATGTGTCGAGCCATAGCAAGGACGTCCGAGTATGATGTTGGTACGACGGACTCAATTAGTTTCTGTAGCTCAATGTTCAGTCCGTCGAAGAATTTCTTGGCCTTCTCTTCCTCTATCGGGATCAGGGTGGGGGCGAAGCGGCTCAGACGAATAAATTCTGCGTTGTATTCTTCTACCGTCATAGAGTCCTGAGTGAGACGATTGAACCTGTCCCGCAGTTCTGATCGAGCGATGGCAGGAATATATATCTCTTGGAAGAGCCTGGAGAACTCCTCCCAAGTGACTCGGTCTGGTCCGAGTCGCGTCTCCTCGGATAGCCACCAGTGATGAACATTGTCCGTCAATTGCATTCTGACGGCAGTCATCCAGCGTTCCCGTGGAAGCTCAGCTGCTTCAAGTTGATGCCGTATGTTGGTGAGCCACTCATGAACTTCTGTGGGCTCCTCTTTGCCAGAAAATGTGTGGGGCTTCAGTTGGCGGAAGTCGGTAATTGAGCCTGTAGATGGTCGTCGAGCTGGTAGGTTGGCCTGCTCCAGTGTAGTTACGATGCTGTCCCGCAAGAAATTAGCTTCGTGACGCTGAGCCTCGTGTTGGACTTGTTGCTGGGATTGCATCATCGCGTAGATCATTTGAAATATCTGTTGTCCGTCAATCGGCTGTCCTGGTGGGAACACGGGCATTGGTGGGATGAACTGCGACGGAGGTGGGATGTCATCGCGCCGGAATTTGGAGGTAGGTTGACCTGCCTGCTGGCTCTGTTGAGTTGATGGGACTCCTCCAACTGGTGTCACTTCGTCGTCATAGGTGACACCTGTAGCTTATGGCATTCCGGCAGGAGTCTCGTTGCATCTTTGTGGGTCCATTTCCCTGTATCCAAAATAACCAATAAGAGGCGCATAGAAATCAAGGCAAGATGCAAGTCAAAATTAGTTCGAGTATGATACAGATATCAAAAATGATTCAAGCAAGTGGATGACATCCTAAAAACTTATCCTATTCTTTATTGCAGGCCTGTTCGGTCCCTAAGTTGAAACCGAACAATTTAGTCGTAGACCTGCATGGGCCACCAGAAAAACTATGTCACGTCCCAGTCCCAAAATGTCGAGGGACTGAGCACGTGGCAATGGCCAGCAGCACGCACCAATGGACAATCCAATTTAATGGATCCATCAGGGCATGTTTAAGCTGTAGTCTAGCAGTGAAATATTACAAGTCTCAGGTATTTCTAATCTCATCCACCAAATAAACACAGATTAATTGCCAGAAATAATGCAATAGAAATAAATAAGTAATAAATAAGATTATCTCGGGAAACAATCCGAGAATTAGTCTTTTACATTCAGAGGAAAATAGACAGGAAATAAATGCTAAAAATGGAAATACTGTGTAGATGAAGCCGATGCTCAGGAGAAATCTTCGGCCAATATCTCGTCCTCTGTTCCGGGTTCTGCTCCAAGGAGTGCTCCTGTACCGTACACCTCGGGGTAGTTCTCCTCGGCTATACAGGGGACATAGTCCATTCCAGGTCCTCAGGCGACATATCAAGGTACAGAAAATACAAGCCAAAATATATGCAGTGCAGCAATAATAAAACAGCAGGGTAAATATGTAAACCAGCTAAGTGATATGCAAGTGAGAGTTTTAGTCATACTCAGGCTGAGACTACTACAGGATCAGTGTCGAAGAAACCATAGCAGTATTTTCTCGACAGGGCCAGTAAGGTACCAAAGCTCTGTATCAGAGTCTAAGGCACCGCCAGATAACAGTATTTATATTATAATATATTCAGCCTTGATATGATAATACTCTCCCCACCCCATGTAATCTCACGTCACAGTTCCAGAAAATATCAGGTACAAGTCACGCAAGTTTGAACTAATACAATGAGTCAGGATAGAATCTATGCATGTAAACTGTATATGTCATGAAAATGTAACCTATATGGAATCACCAGGTATATCTCAGGCAATTCCGTCACATGAATAGTGTCAAGTGTCCTGGGCTGAGCAGTTAAACAAGTTTACATATGTATCTACAAAAATCAAGTAAAATACCATAACCAGAAATATCTGAGAATTAGCAAACTTTACTTGCCCACTGATGTATAACTAGTCAAGGAATTAGGTAGCAAAGCTGCAAGTTTTGGCGAGGTACACTTGCCTGCGGTTCCGGTTCCAATTGATGCTCTGTCTTCAGCTGGAATTGCAGGCGGCACTCCGGTTGCTGAAATATCACCATCAGATCCAGAAAATATCAATCAGCTAAAAATGCCTGTCCTTGAGTCCAATTTGGAGACAAGGGCAAAAACGGTAATTTCGGGTCAAAACGGGGTCCACATGTGGACCCACTTTGCACCGAAAAATGTGTCCGGGTCAAAGGTCTTCAAATTTATCAAACTTAGTGTCAACAGGTCAGGAACGATGATACGAACCCAACGGAACTTCCAGAATTGGATTCCGATGAGCCGATTACAAAATCGCCCGTCGAGCGGGGCCTGTGGGGCCCACGACACGCGATTTCGTCAACGTTCTCAGAATTGAACCAAACTTGGCTCACAGGACCAGCGTATTACTACGAGTCCGATGGCGCAAGTTTCGTCTCGATCCGACGTGTGTACACAAAGTTAGGGTAAAATACAGAAAAGTCAGATACGGGGCAATGTTCGCAGATACGCGTTGATTCTGGTGTCCACGCACACCCGAATCAACTTCTGCGAAATCTCGCATGTCCGTATCAACGACGCGCATGTATCTGTGAAGACCGCACTCGACCAAGTCATCCCGTTTGTCGGAGTGTACTCGGTTCCGGGGTGAAACAGGGTCTGGTTTTTCCTTTTTTGGATCGCGGTGTGCGATCACCACAGGATGCGATGCCCCGAACGGTTTATTCGGACACCGAGAGGGTCATACAGGCTTCGCAACACAATTTACGGAATCGAAATCCGAGCTACGAGCAAGAAGATACACGCACCTGAATGGGGTCCGAAAATTGGGGTTCGAATTATTTCCGACACGTGTCCGGACACAGGGAATTAAATTAGGGTTAGGGTTCGGGGATCCTTGCCGGAGCTGGGCGGAGGGCAGCCGGGCCGAGGCAGAGGGGGCTAGGGCTGCGGCGGCGGAGGGCGGCGCGGCGCTTGGGCGGAGATGACGGCGTGCGGCAGGCGGCTGGGGCTGTTGCTGCCGGTGTGGTTGCCGTCGACGGGGACGAAGTAGGAGGACGGGGAGAGGCTGGGCGGAGCTGGGCGGCGTCGACGACGGCTACGGCCGAGCACGACGGGGAGGCGGTGGCATGCGACGTCGGCGTGGTGGCGAGGTGGTGTCTGGCCGGAGAGGGGCTGATGGGGGGGATTTAAAGGGGAGAGGAGGCTGGGGGGGCCGAGAGAGGCTGGGCGAGGGGGTGGTCGTGGCGGCGTGGGCAGGGTGGACGGCCGGAGCGGGCGGCACGCCGGGCGGGGCGGCGCAGGACGCGGGGAGAGGGAGAGGGGGGTCAGACGGGCTAGCGGGTTGCGGACGAGTCGGGTGGCTGACAGACCCGACCCGACCCGGTTGGGGCTGGGCTGGGTTTGGGTTCGGGGCTGGGCCCGGTGGGCCGGGTCCAGCGGGCCGCGGGCTGGGTAATGGGTTTTGGGCCGGAATAAAATAAAATAATAATAATAATAATAACAATAATAATAATAATAATATCAGTAATTATTTAATAATAAATAAATAATTAAATAAATAGATTTAGGTATTTTAAAAATAGGTCCGGGGTCCGATAAATTCTAGAAAAATTATCCTAAGTCCAGTTTTTCATTTTACACTCAAAAATATTATTTTTATAATATTTTAATACTATTTATTATTATTTAAAAATCATTGAATAATTAAAACCCTGTTTTTAAATTACAGAAAATCCCAGAAAATTCTAGAAAATTGTGAAAAATCCAGTTTTGAAAATTTTGAAAAATCAGGGGGTTTACAATGCACCCATGCAGTATAGTCGTATATGGCCTCCCAATGAATGCCTCGATTGAGTGTCCAGAGACAACGTCACCCATACTACCGAGGCAGAACTCTCGCCGTTAGCGCATCTTCAGGACGAAGCCCTTCGGCAACGACCATGCACGATTGCCTTCACATGAATAGGTAATTTTTTGCCCATGCAAACAGATAGTACCGAAGTGTCCGAGTGACCTAAGAACATAGAGGCACAAGTTTCGCCCCTTACCCCTACTGACGATAGTTGGATGATAAATAATAAAAGTGAGGGCGTTGACGAACCGCTCAACCTATCTCCTCGTACTCGACTTCCATGGTGACATTAGGAGAGAAAGAAAGAGCACTATTCTCTCTTTCCCCAACCGTATTTATAAAAAATATAGCCATTAATGGTTCCCGAGTGGTTAGGCGTCAAAACTGAGAAATAAATCTGATAGCATACATCATCTAAGTGACCTCCCCATGCGCCAAATAGCTAGATGTGCCAATCAAAATAAAATACTGCACATATGAGTTGAAGCAGCCTATGCGCCTACCTCCTCCATACATCTGTTCAAATATTCCAAACTTAAAACTAACAAATTCAAGTTTAGAAATTTTAAAGAGGGTCTTGTAGAAACATGGAAAATCTCAACCATATGCCACCAGTAATCAAGAGGCATTCGCCGCAGTGATCAAGATCTATACCTATCTACAATATAAGTCGTATTTCTATGTGCCAGTAGTGTTATGCGCCACTACTACTCCAGTCCAGGGTTCCCATAAAAATGTGCGCCACTACACGACAAATAAGATGCGCGCGTGCATGGGCGTAAGGCTTTATCAAAGCTATAAATAGTGGGCGTCTCCCACATATAAAAAGAAACTCGACAAAAAAAGAGAACAATATAGAAGCACTGCAAGGGACACAATTTGAGTCATATACTTTAGTTTTCCAAAGCCTCGTCAACCTCCTTGGTCCCGGATCGTCAACGGAGTAAAGAAGTCACTTTAGAGCTCGATCTCCACCGTCACACTTACCCAGATTATTATATGCTTATTGTACTTAGACTCTACGCATTAGAGATTCTTTTGTACTATTTGTAAATTCCCAATAAATAAAAAGTCCGTTCAAGTTTACCCTCGAGCGTTGATTTGGCAATATCGATAGGAAAACACGTCTAGATAGCTAAGATGAGTTGATCAAACATATGTACATTGGAGACTATTGGGGTCTAGACAACTGACTACTACTGTTAACAGCATCGTAGGCTAGGAATGACCGAATTATCCTCGATATTTTTTGGCCGGGGCGTGACACATTTTTTGTGGTGGCCCATTCAGGTCCATCTTAATAGCACTTAGGGTCTAGAGTGCTATTGAGAAACCTTTTAGACTAGGAAACTCATCACAACATAGGCCGATTGTATGATTGTATGATATATTTTTATTATCCTTTTTATTTAGATTTACTACATCTCCTAATATCCTATAAATGACTAAAAGATGCGAGTTTGTGGTACAATTCTACAGCTCTAGAGAGATCATCTATCTATCTCTCCCCATTTACTACCTTATATATTTTTATGGTTTTATCTCAACTATCACTAGGGTAATGTTTTCAAGACTCCTCTTTGAAAAGTCTGACTTGATTTTTTCTAGACACTAATCCAAAGTCATGATATTTTTAGGATACGTTCTACCTGAAGTACACATTTTCTTGGACCATATGATTATTTTAAAGAATAATTCTAGGATATATATAATTTTCTAAGTCATACCTAGAATTAAGAATATTACTTCCATCCATTATCGAATGCTTTCTTCCAACCTAATTACCTATGGCCTATTTTATTTTGATCTACGCTCAATTATTATCTAGAGAAGCTTATAGTCAGCAATTTGATCAAACTGAACTCTATATGTTGATGTAACCCTTTATAAGCAGAAACGAACACTTATCATAGCTTAAAATCAATCCTTATATAATCTTCCAGTTGATGTTGTCTCTCAGAAAAAATACTAATACCGATCCCTTTTAGTAGTTGTGTTGTCTCTTAGAATAGATATTACACAAATCTCTTTTGATATTCACACTTAACGGACACTGTCTCCTTCTTCTTATTTTAGAGAACAAGATACTCATTCCAGTTATGTACAGGATCGATCCTTATAGTTCTCTTCTTATCATTTGTTTGATTCTACATAAATATATTGTTACACAAAATCGATACTCACAGACATGATACATACACTTCAAGAACTGATACTTGCACAGAATAGAACAGATACATATACTTAAAGTACTAACACTTATAGAACATACATTTACCCTGATCTCTTCTTATCATGATAAATTTCCTTGTCTTCCAAGTATAGATACTTGCACTCATTTATCCTTATCGTGATCAATTTTCTAGTTTTCCAAGAACAAATACCTATACTTATCTCTACTTAATGTGATAAACCTTCTTTGGTACAATACCCTTTGAAATTTCTATAAAGTTGAGAGGGTATTCGACGACCTACTATGGTGTAGCAGATGCGTACTGCAACTATTTACCTGAGTTATTGAAACTGTGAGTTATTGAAGCCAGATACGCACTGGTGTTGCACGTACTCTAAGTTGAAGTAATTTTGGGTATACCTAGGTTTTTTTGATATTTTTTGAGACTACGTCCTATATGCCTCATGATTTGATCTCTATCAAAATTATTTGTTGTTCATTCGATATTGTTTGAAAATAGATAAAGTTGATAAACTATTCGGCAACCCACTATATATGTCTGAGTCACGAAATCAATGGTTTATTGTAGCCGAATGTACACTCGAGTGGTATGAACTCTAAGTAAAGTGACTTTAGATATACATATGGTTTTCATATATCATTGAAACTATGTCCTATTATCTTATGAATATTGACTTTCCTTAATTTACATCTTGGTACCCTCGCCTGAATTTAAATTGATATGTCACATATGATTCTTTTATCCACTCACCTATTTCTTGAACAATTGATTCATCATTAAAGTTTACTTCGAAAACAAACTATATTCCCTTCTGTCTATCTAAATGTTTCTGAATCATGCCATAGACAAAATATGGCTATGTGCTAACTATGGTTTGTGAAGAAGAGTTTATACGAAACTTTGTATTATATACTGTTGAAAAGAAAGAAAAGTAAAAACAGATCCTAAACAAGAATCTAAGTACCATTGATTCTGGAAAAGTATAGATGTGGAGATCTGATTTGCGGACAATCACTTTACTACTTGGACCACTCGACGACGAAGAAATACAGGGAATGTTATGAACAACTTGAGAGTTGAACAATAAGAAAGCGTTGGCAACAACAACACGAGAAGCTTCTATCCCATCCTCTTGTATATCCTCTATATTTATAGAGTTTATGAGCAGTTATAAGAGTGTGCTCGCACTTTGGATAGTTTGCACTATTTTACCATTATGCGCGCACTTTTGGTGGACAAACACTCCACGTTCTGAATGCGTGGGTGGACAACTCACTGCTTGCTTGACATGTAGCTTCCTATACGAGGAAAACATAGTTCATAGGGGACAGTTATTTGTATACTTTTCACGAGATTCATGGCATGTAAGACACGCACTCAGAACCGCTCACTGTCAGTTAGAATAGTATGCACACTTTAGAAATGGTTTGGAGACTAGCATACTTTTGAAAAAATTGGCTATACAAGCGCCCTCTTAAAGAAGTAGTCGTGATGGCGCACTTCTGATGAACTTGGCCGTGATGGCAAATTTTTTTAGAAGTTGGCACAATAGTGCACTTTTGAAGAAATAGGCAAAACGACGCACTTTTGATAAATTTGGCACAACGACGCACTTTTGAAAAAATTGGCACAACGTCACACTTTTAAAAAAATTTGCACAACGGCACAATTTTAATAAAATTGGCACAACGATGCACTTTTGATAAAATTGACACAACGGCTGGGTCGCTAAATAATAACATGGGTCTGCGTACCACAGTCCAGCTGTAATAATGAATTTTTAATCTTTGGTTTTTGTCTCAGCCTGTCAGATTCGTTGCATTTAATGCTCGGGAGAAAAAAAATGTTTAATTTACGCATGTCTGCACTGATAAAAGAATCTTGAAAGTGTGCCACTTTTTTGTTCTCTGAATAGTGCGCCACCTTTTGAAAAGAAAGAAAGTGTGCTATCCTCTAAATAGGGAGTAAGTGCGTTATTATTCCTTTATTAAGTTTATTTATAGAACTATACAATCTTCATAAGGCACACTTTTATGATTCTAGAAGACCTCTTTCAAATATTTTGAATTTGTTCAGATGAATCCAAAATACTTTGATTTAGAAGCATAAAAGGTGTTGAGATATTTGTGCGCACACTCAAGAAAGAAATCCCAACATTTTTGTCGACGTAGCTGTAGGTCATGATTTGCAGCTGGAATCCCAAAGGGCAGCAAAAGTGTTTCCCCCCAAATCTATAAATAGGCGGGTTGAGGAGAGAGAATTTTTTTACTGCTCTCAAATCTCTTCGTCTCCTTCTTCCTTTAGAAAATCCAAGCTTTCTTCTTCCTTTGAAGCTTTTAGCAATGACCCCAACAAAATCTCAGACGAGAAGGAAGGACAACAAGGGTAAAGGAGCAGCTTATTCTTCTCGGACAACGACGGTGAGGTCACCGGTGAGGTCGACAGTGACTCAGCCTGCTAGAGAACGGCTCAATATGCCATCTTCGAGATTCATTATGAGATATAGCAGATCCTCCTCTGATAGGAATGGCGACTGTCTTCTTCTTTCCTATATTATTTTTTTCTTTTATATATAAAATATAAACTTTTAACAATGACAAAAAGATAAAAGAAAGAAGAAGAAGAAGAAGAAGAAGAAGAAGAAGAAGAATGAAGACATAGAATACAGAGACACGTGTATACGTGCACTTTTCTCTCGTTCAGAGAAGAAAAGCCACTTTGACGAATTTTTCCTCGTTCAGAGAGCACATAGTTATCTTGTCACACTTTACCTCGTTTAGAATGGAAACAACCATTTTAGTGCACTTTCCTAAATCTTGGCGAATCGACAAACTTTCCCTCGTTCAGAGTTGAAATAGCCATTTTGGCGCACTTTTCCAATTATTGGCGAGTTGGTGCACTTTTCGTCTGTTTGGGCAAATTGGCACATAAAATATGCTTCTCTCTCTTCTTTATGAGATTTGTTGACGCATCATTTGTGGCATTTGTAGTTGACTTTGGGTATGGATCCTTTGGATGAACTGTTGGAATCCATTACTGGACTTTTGCACACCAATTATCTGAAAGACTTATCGCACACTGAGTTTCTCCAATATGATAAGAGAATGTCCAGTACACGCCAATTATTGATATTCGGGCAAGGGGAACAAATGTTGACGTCTTTGATAAGCAACGAACCTCTCACTTCCTTTATGAATTAGACATATTCTAAGCCGGCTTTCTTGTTTGGTGAGGCCATTCATCAATCATCTAAGCCTAAGAAAAGAAGGAGAAGTGGTTATTCAATGTCCATGATTGGGTCAAGTATCGCCCAGAGATATCAAAAAGTTTTCCTCTGTCTTCCTTCTTTCATGCTACTTATCCACGAAAGATGGAGTAAAATTTGACTCCCCCTACTAATGGAGCTAAGCCGGGGAAGATTAGCTATAAACAGGGTTATTTCTTCAGTTTCGGTGATGGACATTCAGTTCAAATGCAAGTAATTCATCCTGGAAACGTACCGAACAAATATTCTTCGTTGATTCAACCTATTCAGTCTTTTTTATTCGCCAACACATACTGATGTTGAAGGTATTTATCCTTAGAAGAACGTTCGACTGCTAGGATGGTTGACCAATGAAAATATCTATTGATATCGAACAAAGACATGTATATTGGATTAATATACCAAGAATCTTGTATCTTCTGGCTTATACAATTCCTTGTTAGCAACTTGCTATGGTATTGCGCCTAATACCAATCTGTTCTTGGCTTTGTTAGAGCGATATAAGTCTAGTACTGGAAATTTTTTTACTTCACATGGCGAGTTGGGTTTTACTTTGCATGATATGAAATACATATCTGCAGTGCCAACCGGGGAGATTCCTTATGAGGAGTATGTGCCTACCAATGCAAAACTGGTAGACTTAGTAAATACTGAGCCGCGTCTAGTTGAAGTGTATCAAGAAATGGTGTGCAACTACCTGGCGTGCAACCATTACTACAACACTTATTCTGGCACTCTCTTTATCAGGAAGTGGTTTCAATACCTCTTCAACGATAGAAGCGAGATAGAATGCACAAAGATTCGACCGCTTTGACCTTTTTGTTCAACTTGAGTTAAAGAAGTCATGGCAAGTCATAGTGATGAAGATAAGTCCTTTGAGGATTGTGTGAGAAGTTTTACAGTAGGTACACCAGCTATTAGCTATCTCAGACACATTCGTACAGAGATATCGTCTGAAGCTTTGTTGGCCAGATATTTTTCTTTATGGCTCCGAAGACGGGTAGCCCCTAGAGGTTAAGGCTTAGTGGATCATCTTTATAGAAATATTTTATTCCCGGCATTCCATCAGGTTTTTAAGCATCAACTGATATTGCTACTAGCTACGGTGTGCCATTTGAACGCTGGTTTACAGGAACTTGCTCATAATTTGGCGGTAGATCCTCGGCTAGAGGAATTTTTTTGAACAGAGCTTTCATTTATATATTTTATAGGTTGGTTGATTTTACACAACCAGAGTTTGATGGCTTCTATCTTGACTCAGGCTGACAGGACAGAACACATATTTCTTTGTAGATATAGTCTTTCTAAATTAACCTATACTACATCTTTTCCGACCAAGCGAGCTTTAAACATGGGAAATAGTTGGAGCTTTTACTGCGCTGTCCTCGATGTAGCAACTGAGTACTAAGGTTCAAGTTTTATTGATTAGGGAAACACAATATCGAGGTTTCTATCAAGGGTCTTTTTATGGCTGATATTTATTCGACCATCCCACTTGGTATATAGAAATGGAAACGGTTGCACTTTCGAACTATAATTCATAATGAATATGAGTCAATTATTGCTGAGTTCATGGATCATCATTCCACTTTCCAGGAGCATATAAAGATCCATGTTGAGAAGACTATCCAAATAAATGCTTCTGCGAAAGTGGTGACTTCTTCTTTGTCTCTTCATCGTTGTGCTCATGATGAACATAATGATAGAGGGATATAGGTCAACGCTCAGATCCAAGAAATCAAATTTCAGCTTAAGCAAGCGAGAAAGGAGTTAAAGGTGACTGTGGACAGACGTTGGAAAGTACTAGTTCTTTGTGACTTAGCTAGAGAACTGCTTTTGGAGCTTGAGCATAACAAGAACGAGCTTGACCATGCTTGAAACAAGATGATAGAGTTATATGCTTTTATGTCTCCTTTTGCTATAGATGACTCTAGAATGCTCGAAGCATGTAAGAGAGCTACATTGAATAAAGACCAACAACTAGCTCGACTCACATGGTTCCTTCTTGATCTTTCTACTCCACCTGAGTAAAACCTATCTTATTCTTTTCCTTGTAAGTTTTTCAACAAAAATGAGTTAAATTTTTCAAAGAATAATTATTTTTGTGGACCTATTTATTTATTGCGTAACTACTATTAGATACAAATAATATGTTAGATTAAAAATGAGATCAGAGATAATGTGGACGTGATATATTTTCAAATAGAATCCAACCGAATACATCTACCCAGAGGTATTATGGACATGATAGAATAATTATGTGGGGAGAATTTGGTAGATTTATCACTCAAGACATATTCATGCTGAGTACAAATAATAAGTTTTATGGGATGCAATAATATTATAGGTGATATGGACGTGATAGTTCACTAGTTTATTTCACTAGGGAAGAGAAGAAATATTAGTTCAAGGACAAACTATTATCTTCTCTTTAGAGATAATAAACGGAATATAATTCATAGGTAATATGGACATAAATTATATTACACTTATTGACTGGTGAATAATTATTTAAGATTATTCCTAACCTAACTGGGATCAGGATTATGGTATCCTTAAAATAATTGGGCTTTAAGAATGTAATATTTTTGTTGGAGAGAAATATTTAGATGGTCTCAACGGGAGTGTTCCGTTAGATCTTAGTATTTTTCAACTGGGGAACTTTGAGGACCCATTACCCACGTCTTATTCAAAAATAAATATAGGTAATAGTTTGAGGGGTCGTATAGGTTACGAGTCGCTGGGGATTAAAAAATATATTTGATGTACATCTTATTTTAATCTGCTAGAGATGAAGAAGAATATGTCATGCTTAGATATAATACTTCTAGAGCAATTTTTCGTTGATATACATCATTATCAAATCTCTATTAGGTCTAGCGAGCCTGTAGGCTCCGTCAGAGAATAGTATCTCCACCACATAAGGACCTTTCCATTTAGCTTAAAATTTGTCTTTACTCTTATAGGTTGTGATCATAGGTCTCCTTACTGTAAGGACCAATTCACCGACCAGGAATATTTTTTTTTGACCTTTTGATTAAAATCTCTAAAAATAGGTGCTTGGTATAGTTTAATACACTCTTGAACGTGTAAGCATTTTTAATCCAATGCTTGTAATTCTTGCAAGCACAATCGATCATTATTCTCTACTATTCGCTCATTAGCAATGGCTATTCTAAGAGAAGGTATCTGAATTTTGAGCGTATGATTAGCCCATAAACACTCTTCAAGTTTCTCATTCCAATCGCATTTGTTAGACGAGACAAACTTTTTAAGGAGTTTGATTATGGTTTTGTTAAAGACTTCTGAAGAAGCAGAAAAAGTGTGCCTCAGATAGATGGCACAATTTTCTACAAATAATCCCAGCAGTAGAAGAATGAAGCACCTTCTACTTGTTCCAGAAGAAAGACGCACATTTTCTTACTTTGGTGTATATTGACTAATTTGAAAGGATGGCACACAATTCAGAGAGTAGAAAAGTGGTATATTTTCTTAATGTTATAAAGGATGGCGCACAAACGATATACTCTCTATCAACATTTAATACAGCAGACTGACAGTTGACAAAGGCAGGAACCAAAGAGTTAGAGGTCATAATTACAGCAAAGATATGGCACGAAGACCCAGGTGTCGTTTAGCGACCCAGCCGTAGTGCCATTCTCTTCAAAAGTGCCCAACAGTGTCATTACAGTGCCATTCTCTCCAAATGTGCGCCACTGTGCCATTTCTCTTCAAAAGTGCGCTACAGTGCCATTTTCTTCAAAAGTGCGCCTAAATGCCATTCTCCTAAGAAATGCGCCGTAGTGCCATTTTCTTCAAAAGTGTGCCACAGTGCCATTTCTCTTCAAAAGTGTGCTACAGTGCCATTCTCCTAAGAAATGCGCTGTAGTGCCAAATTTTTCAAAAGTGCGCCACAGTACCATTTCTCTTCAAAAGTACGCTATGGTGCCATTTCCTACAATAGTGTGCCTCGGTGCCATTTTCTTCAAAAGTGTGTCGTAGTGCCATTCTCTTCAGAAGTGCGCTGCAATGCCAACCTTACAAAAAATGCGCCAGTCTATAGACGACTTGAAAAGTGTGCATACTGTCCTAACCGACAGTGAGCAGTTACGAATGTGTGTCTTATATGCCGTACTTCTCATGAAAGGTGTACAAATAACTGCCCTCCATGACCTATGCTTTTCTCATGTAGGAAGCTACGTAACAAGTAGGCAGCAAGTTATGCACCCACTTATATAGAACGTGGGGTGTTAATCCACCAAAAGTGTGCATATAATGGTAAAACAGTATTGACTACCCATAGTGTACTCACACTCTCGAAACCGCTCGTAAACCCTATAAATAGACACAAAGGGTGCAGAAGACAGGGGGAGAGATAGAAAAATGGGCTAAAATTCTCAAGTCTTTAAAATTCAAAAGCAGAGTGAGAGAAATAGAAGCTTCTCGTACCTTTGTACCAAAGCTTTCTTATTCGTCAACTCTCCAAATTATTGGCAGCAATCTTCAAGTCTTTGAAATTCAAGAGCAGAATAAGAGAAACAGAAGCTTCTCGGGCCATTATGCCAGAGCATTATTGTTGTTCAACTCTCCAAGTTTTTCGTAGAATTAACTACACTTCTCTGTCATCGTGTTTCTTCACTATCGAGTG
Organism: Iris macrosiphon; assembly: GCA_036927795.1. Taxonomy (NCBI): domain Eukaryota; kingdom Viridiplantae; phylum Streptophyta; class Magnoliopsida; order Asparagales; family Iridaceae; genus Iris; species Iris macrosiphon. Next base: position 82,357,089 of record JAYESA010000010.1, on the reverse strand, counting down.
GTCCAAGGAGTAAAGTGATCGTTTGTCGATAAGATCTCTATAGCTATACTTTTCCAGAATTAAATTGTACTTAGATTCCAGTTTAGGTTCTTCTTTTGTACTTTTTAACAGTTTATAACACAAAAGTTTCGTATAAAAACTTTTTATCGCAAACAAAGATAGTGACTCTGCTGAGGACTTTCTTCTCCTCTGACGAGAAGGCAATTGCTTAACTTGACACTGCTTATGTCAGCTCAACGCAGAAGACCTTGGTCGTGAAGTTCGACCAACAGGCATATGAAGAAATGCTCCATTCTGGGGGTAGTGTTCACCCCTCATCCGCACTCAAGTCCAGAAAAACTTGCAAAGTGTCGGTTGCCAAACCTTGTTATGCATATCCCGAAGTTGTTGCCAACAAAGGAAATAGCATCCTGATCAAAGAGAGTTCCCGGTCAATTATGTTCAGATCAATGACTTGGTAGAAAATTATCTTGCGTTAAACAAGGGATACAATTCGCACAGCTCTCGCAATTTCAAGCAGTGGGTGATCAATACCCAAGCTTCTAAATCCCTTATATTAAACAAGAGATGCAATTCGCACAACTCGCATAATTTTGAGCAAAGGGTGATCCACATCCAAGCTCCTCCTCCTCTTCTCTTCCCTCTTTTGATTTACGTGAGCTTATTATACAAAAATGTAAGGAGAGGGGTCCCACTGACATAACAACGATGTTTTCTAATGAACATCGTTGCAATTGTCATAAAGTTGTATTCGAATGTTTGTGTGCATCAACAAAATGGTCTATTTTTGACAGATTGATTTACACCATCTCCTAAGCCTCGATATACCAAGTATGTTGACAACCAAGAGCATTATGATGAACCACTTTTTGCTTCAGTACATATGGCTTTGCATCTTTTCTGTAGTAGGAGACAATCAAGAATAAGTTCTTCAAGAACACTCAGCCTAAGAAGATTTGACCAACTCGTTGACTCCTTTGAAGGAGTAAATCAAAATAGTCATTCTCGAAGATGGAAGCTCGTTCATCATGAGAATCTATATTCCTCATAATCCGAGGCTAGGGATAACAATCCCCTCAATTCTGAAACTGACAGTGTAGACTCAGAATACACGGTTCTTTCTACCAATCCCTTTGTCGTACACATGGATGGTAGTATTTAGGCGGTCGGTGATAAACAAGATGCTTCTCCATCATAAGCCACTGGACAATACCTCAACACACTAAAGTCCACTCTCAAAGACATGCACATTATGATACAAAATATGCATCAAATGATGGTAGCCCAATATTCTGCTACACCCGTACCCGTTCAAGTGGCTTCATTCATACCTACACAGCTTACTCCTAGAACAATGCCTCTATATGGTAACACAAATCTAGAAGTGATCATAAATAAAGAGTCAGTATCACCATCTCTTAATCCTGTCAACATTGGGGGTGGATCTCTGTCGGTGATGATTCCTGTTCAACCATGATCCTATGAGTCAGCCGTACTACTCTGACCTGAAGATCCTATCGAAGTTATCCGAGAGTTGCATGAACATGTCGATATTTAAAGTACAAAGACCAACTCCATAAGATGGGTATAAAATAGACTTATCCTCCGCATTGGGATAATGTTTTGTTCCCTCCTAAATAAAACCCCAATCGATAGTCTTTTTTGAAGGCAAGACATCACCGAGCCAATATATCAATAAATTCAATACCATGATGGCTTATCTGCATAAAAAGGATTCTCTTCTTACCTGATTATTCGTGGGATGCTTGGCAGGTATAGCCTACTATTGGTATCGTAGTTTACCTGATAACTGCATATCCTCGTTTGATAACATGATGTATATTTTTCTCTCACGATTCTACGAGAAAGGCATGGATATGATGATGTCTTCACTCATTAATATCAAATAGAAGGAGAAGGAATCCAATCGTGAATTCATTGAGCATTTCAGGCAGGCAACTCTGAAGTTACCTTCCGGTATTGCAGACTCCGCATTCATTGATACCTACAAAAAGAATATGCTGCCTATAGTAGGGCTGTAGACAGGTCCAACTCAATTTCAAGACTGGACGACGTTCATCATCGGGGCTAAAGCTATCAAAGGAAACACAAAAATGGCACCCCATTTGGGGTTACAAATAACCAATGCGGAAGGGAAGCGTCCCTCTAATAGTGAAATAATCGCAACATCAAAAGAAAGGAGGCCTTGGCGATAAATCTATAAAAGTGACCCACCTCTCCTCCAACACAAAATCCTATAGGGTCCTCCAGGCCTAAGAAAGAATATTTCTTTGATGAAAGCGATATCCCCAATATTTTTGAATGCTAGATAAAAAGCAACAAGATGTAGTTGCCTGAAGTTAGGCGACCAACTGAGGCTGGTAAAATTTATGACCCAAAGTACTACTTGTACCATCAATAAATTACCCTAAAAAGGCTTGTTATGTCTTAAAAAGATAGATACAGTAGTTGATAGATGCTAAAGCTATCAACCTTCACAACGAAGAAAAGATAGTCACTGTCAATATGGTGTCTCTTCAATTCGGTAAATTTTTAGCACAAGAAGTCCTGAACGGTGTCGTCCGAATACTTCGATCTACGATAGAAGTGGTGAATCTTCCATCGTCTAGAAACCAAACAGTAGAATTTGTGCCTCTTACCACAGATCATGGCAAGATTATGTAAATTCATTCTGATCTGCTGTCAGATTGGTACCAGGGATCAGCATCTTCCAATTCAAAATATAAGAAGGGTAAGAAGTATAAATCAAGCAATATGAGATTCTAATTCAAACAGAGATCAGGACCAACATCGGGAAGATGTATCTCTTGATGCCAGATTTTAAAATCTGAATACTGCCCCACCAAGCTCAGCTCGCAAGCTTCGTTTGACGCACCAACAATGGTTTATGATTTGCAGCGTTCCGCTATATAGGGCGCAACTAATCTTCAATGCTTATAAATATGTTCCTACACAAATTCCTCACCCTTTTTCTACAACCATTAGAGCATCGAGCTCGACTCAGGTGCTTGAATAGGATCGCCCCCAATTTTATCAATATAGCCAACAAGTTCTACGCTAGATACAAAAATAGGGTATGAATTCCAGAAAGCTGAAGGTTTAAACATTGGTAAAGGGCGACGTATTACTCTATCACTCCAAGGATAGTCCAATAAATCCCATAGTAGATTAGGCTACGACGAGACTAGCCTACAAACTCACTCTAAGAAAGGACATAATAAAAATAAACTCAAGTCCTGTAAGAATTTACTTCTTTCTCCGATGCCTGAAGAAGAAGCAATAAATTTTTCCAGGTCCGGCAAAGATTATCATAAAACTTATGAATCTGTCCCAAAAGATTTTCCTGACACTCTTCCTACTTTTTCAACTACTGCATCTTCGATCACAACCAAACATGGTCCTTTGAAGCCTACTACGGCAGAGAAAGAAAAGCAAAAGAATGTACGCTTCGACAAATCTCTGAAGAAGAATGTACCCCAAGGACTTAGAAAGCCCTATAATTTTGACTTATTGGTACAACTGGCCAATACCCCAGCCAGACTCTCAATATTCGAGTTTCTTTCTTTGTTGAAGGAGACTCGTGAAGCTTTGACCGAAGCTCTAATATATGCGGACTCATGTTTAGCTCAATTCAAGACTCCTGATGAAGAGCCAATAGCATGTCCTCAATGCCAAATCGTGATCGAGAAGATTCCTAACATCATCTTCACGTAAGATGACATTCTCCTCAAAGATAGTCAGCATGATAGGCCTCTATATTATATCGGTTACATAAGATCTATTAAGGTGAACCGGATCCACATCGACTCTGGTTCTTCACTCAACATCATTGCTAAACTTCTACTGAGCGGATTGAAGATACTGATGCACAACTTGTTAAACTTCCAATATAGTTCATCATATGAAGCATATGAGGAGGCATACTTCATAGTCCCAGCGAGACAGGAAAAGTAACGTTATATAATTTTTGGCAAAGCTAGAAACAAAAGAGTTGTGCAGACTGATGGTTCTAATGAGGATATAGGGAAGTTACAACCATATCATTATAGCCAACTAGCCAAGATCATCATATAAAGACTGAGCTAAAACTTAAAATCTAGCTTGGGACTAAATTATGGGAAAGGCATACATACTCCTATAGGTTACCTCTCTCCTAATGGCAAGCCTAAAATATACTGCCAATAGACTGGTCATGGTTTGGGATATGTTACACTACTAAAAAGTTTTAAAACTTTAGAATTAGAAAAAGAGATGCATTCTCATTCCTCTGACTCATCATTGTTTAATTCTGACGAAAGAATGGGTAATATATGCATTCTTTGTAAATATGGTATCAACTGTCCCAGATGAGGAAGACGTTAAACCATTGGAACCATTCAAAAATGATCCATGGGCACAACAAATGGATACTCAATGGGAGTTTTAGTTTGAGCAACGTGAACCACCTAAAGGGGATGAAATAGTCCAAATTAATGTAGGAGAATAATCCTTTCCAAGACCAATCTTCATTAGCAAGAGTCTTCCTGAAGAAGGTCAACACGCTTTGTACTAACTAATAAAGGAGTATATCGATATCTTCTCTTGGATTTATGAGGATATGCTTGGCCTAGATCCTCAAATAACCACACAGGCTAAATATTCTTTCGAATGCTAAATCGATAAAACAACAATAATGACGGTTCTATCCAAATATGATGGATACAATTGAAACAGAAGTCAAGAAGCTCATAGCATGTTACTTCGTTCGAGAAGAGCAACATCCAGACTAGGTATCCAATATCGTTCTAGTTATAAAAATAATATAAAAGTCCAAGTCTACATAGATTATCGAGATCTAAACTCGGCACTTCCAATAGATGAATTTCCTCTTCCCATCACAGATGTCATGATCAAAAATACATGTGGCTTTTAACATATGTCCTTTATGGATGGATCCTCAGGATACAATCAGATCAAGATGTTGCTTTATGACAAAAAATATACCTTATTCCGTACACCATTGGGAGTTTACTAATATACAGTCATGCCCTTCGGCTTGAAGAATACGGGTGCAACGTATCAATGAGCCATGAGTAAAATTTTCCATAAGCATTTATGAAAAATAGTAGAATGTTATATGGATGTCGTTGATTTTAAGAGTCACTACAAAGATGATCAACTTCAATATTTGAAGACTGTGCTCGAATTGATGTACCACCACCAGTTGAACATGAATCCAACTAAATTCTTTCTAGGAGTCTCCAGTGGCAAGTTCCTTGAATTTTTTTATAACTTCCAAAGGTATTCACATTGACCCCAATAAAATTAAAGCTATCCTGAAATACAGCCTCCACGTAATCTCAAAGAACTCCATGGTCTGCAAGGTCGTCTGGCATATATTAGGAGGTTCATCTCCAATCTCTAAGGATGATGTTGACCCTTCACTCAGTTAATAAAGAAAGGCATATCCTTTCTATGGAATAAAGTATGTCAACAAGCATTCAACGACATCAAACGATGTTTAACAAATTTGCCACTTCTGGTATCTTCGATCGTAGAAAAACCCTTTTTGTTGTATGTTCGAGCAATGGATCACTCCCTAGGAGCTATTCTTGCACATATGAGTGACAAAGGCTATGAAAGGGCGATCTATTATCTTAGTCGGATGATAGTCGATGTTGAACATCGTTACAATCTGATAGAAAAAGAATGCCTCAATTTGATGTTTTATATTCAAAAGATAAGACAATACGTGTTAGGTCAAACCATTCATGTTATATCCAGAGTAAAATCCCTCCGGTATTGATGACTAAGACAAGCACACTCAATTCTCGCTTATCCATATAGGCAATGCTGCTATAACCATATGACATGGTGTATCTCCTGCAAAAAGCAGAGAAGGGTTAAGCGCTAACTGATTTCTTGGCAGCTCATCATGTACCAAAAATATCCAAACTATACGATGATATCCTAGATGAGTCTTAGAATCTAATATGGTAATGAAAGATAACACTGGAAACTATTCTTTGATGGTGCATCAAGAATATGACCCAAAGGCAACATAGTTGCTGGAGTTGGCATAGTCCTAATATTTCCTAACAAACTACTCATTTATCGAGCATATTCTCTTAGTGATCCATGTTTCAATAATGTGACAGAGTATAATACTTTATTCATTTGTCTCCAATTGGCTAAATAATTGGATATAAAAGATCTAGAAGCCTATAGAGATTCTAAACTGATAGTCAATCAGATCAGGGGAGAGTACAAGGTTCGGCATGAAGACCTCATCCATTTTCATCAAGCGGCGATCGAACTAGCTTTTACTTTCAAAGAATTTTTCATCGATCATGTGCCTCCTTTATAGAATATGGAGCTGTCACTTTGGCCGTCCTAGTTGCATTATTGACTATTCCCATAAAGAGACGATACTGAATTATGATAATAAGATGAGAGTTGTTCTATAAAAAAAACTTACACGTTGAACAGAGTTACGTCATAACTTCTACTTCCATGGATAAAGATTGAAGAAACGCTTTTATATACTACGTTGCTTATGGAATTCTTTCAAAAGATCCGAAAGAAGCCACTTCCATCAAAAGACGCTCACTCCGATTCTACTATGACACCTCATCTAAAATATTATATCATCTTTCTTACAATGGATTGCTGCTACGTTGTCTTTCCAACCCTAAAGCGAGGCATTCACTCCGTGATGCTTATGATGGCATATGTCGAGCACATCAACCGGGTCCTAAATTATAGGACCGCCTGAGGATAATGGGTTATTATTGGCCCACCATTGTCACCATCACTTTTCTAGCTAGGGGTAGTTTAGTAAATTATCATGGATAAATAATTTTAGGAATAAATATTTTTATTTATGGGTTATAGAAATTATTTGATGATTGTATTAATTATTTAATTATTAGTAATTTATAGATTAAATGTGACTTGTATTAATTATTTTATTAGAGGCTAGTCCAATAATTAGACGTGTCATGACAACTAGTAAGCCTAGCTTGGATCAAAACTCATTAGAGTCATCTCTATTAATTAATTTGAGAGCATTAGCTTAATTATAATTAGTTAAAAGCTTTCCAAAATAGCCCTTTCCTAATCTTATTCATAATTGGACGGAGAGAGACAATTTGGACCATACACATGACTTGGGAAAGAGGGAAGGGGGTCGGCCACTATTAGAGGGGGCTCTCCTCTCTCTCCGCTTATTTGCTTTCATTTAGATCTATTCATCATTCTCTCTATTGAATTTCTACTCAATTCACCTCCATTTCCTTCTGAAATTTATCACTCTTGGAGCTTTCGAGCTTAAAGAAGCAATGAGCATAAGGAGGAGGAGCTTTAGAACTAGAGATCGTATCAGGAACATGTCCAATTTTATTTTTATTGAGAATCCATCACACATTTAGTAATTCTTAAAATTTTCCTTCATTGTAGCTTCTTAATCATGTATTTGACCATTAGGAATGACCCTATGGCATAGGACTACCTATATGAATAAGTTCTAGACTATTTGGTTATGTATTATAGTTTTATGTGGTAATTTGTGTACATATTAGGGAAATTATGAGATTAAAACATCAATATTGTGTCATGGGATCAATTAGATCTAATTAGGCTTAGATCGGGGTTTTGGGACTAGGTACGTGTCTACAAATGGATATGTGTGGGTTGTATCATAGTATTTTATGATATAGTACGACACGGGACTCAATTTTGTGTATTTTACACAATTACTCTTCAATACTCACTGTGGCAAGTTACTCTAGTTATATAATAGTGTAATTAATATTTATTAGTATTTATTATGGTAAATTTTGAGTTTTAGTGTTTCTATTGAGAAAGTATCATAAGTATATTATATATTGCATGTTTGGTATTCGATTTAATGTGCTAGGTATGCTATTATATAGATATATGTGTATAACCACTTAGTGCATTCATTTGGAGTTGGTGTTGGTATACATTGGTGTGAATCACTGTGATAGTCATGGGGCTTTGGGACTGGGTTACCCGAGCTTGTGAGTGCTGATTTTGAGTATTCAGGCCTGTAGGTGACTATCATAAGTTTTTGATCGGTGATTGGATCTGTCATGGCTGGTTAAGACTATCAGTGATTGTAGGAGAGGAACTGATGTGTGCACACAGTGGGTCTGTCACAGGGTATATGAGCAGCAGTATACCAGGGGTGTCTTGTCGGGTGTGGTTGTGGTGTTCACTTATTTGATTATAAAAGAGGACTGAGTGCATTCACTTGGTAGTTTAGGAAATGCTTGATGGAGGTCGATTACTGTAATTCAGTTGTTTGGAGGGGAGATTGTACCATTGTGCAGGTATGAACGGTATAAGACTATCGGGCAGTAGATGAGAAGTATAAGTGTGAAGTTAAGTTGGTGTATAAAGTGGTTATAATATATCTAAGTTAGTATAAGTTAGATATAAGTTAAGTGTATATTAGAGAGTTTCTGTCAATAGGAAGTAAGGATAGGAAAAAACTGATTGGTGTGGGTTATTAGAATTAGAAGTGAGCAAGGTATTAGATACAGGTATTGGTTAGACACTAATAGGTAATAGGTAAGTGGGGTATTGTGTAGTTTAGTGAGTTAATGATGTATGGGTTCATGAGTATTAGTGTGGAGATTAGGTAATAAGTTTGGGGTAAGTTAAGGTATTCAGTATACACTAGAATCACACTAGGTAGTAGTTAACTAGTATACACAAGTTATATATATATATATATATATATATATATATAAGAATACTTAGTGTTAATAACTAGTATAGGTATATAGTGAATTGATACTAGGTATCCTGATACCTGGTATAGGCTAGTATGACAAGTATCGTATAGATACTGACCTAAGAACATAGCTAGAGAATAGTACAACCTAGAAATAGCCAGTTTGACTAAAGTTGACCAAGTTTGATCTAGTTTAGCTAGAGTGGCCTATAGTTGACCTAGCAAGCATGTTCTAATGCATTTTGCTCTTTTCTCACTTTATTACACCCTATTGTTATGTCATTAATATATAGGTGTGTGTAACACCATCTCGGACACCGAGATATCTCTTTTGCTCTGGACCAGAGGCAAGTACAACCCTCTGTTAGTTTTTATTTTATAATAGTGTATATATCGTATATTCTAGAACTGTATACTTGACTCTGATATAGTGGTTACATGGAATATTACTATATGAATCCTGTCAGGAGATGCTATCCCTTACCTTGCTCAGCGGGTACTCACTCACATATATTTTATCGTGTGTATTATGTATTGATTTAGTGTACTTCGTGTTCATATACTGCTCGTATTCAGTGTGCCCATATCCGTGTTCGTAATGTGTCATGATTGGATCTATTCGTATTGGTTGGGGATGGGAGAGTAGGAGTTGGTTATGTGATCAAGCCTAAGTGTATTCGTGTATATGTCGATTACATATCATACGGGTAATCGAGTTACCATATTTTATTCGTATTCAACCCAAACCGATAACATAAAAAACTTGTACTCTATGGCACAGTAGTTTGTTTTATCTATTTCCATTTAAGTTACAGTTATTCTCTATTGTTCGTTCTTTATTCCAGCATATTACCTGTTCACTCTAGTTTATTCTATTTCATATGGTTAGTTATCTTATATTATTTTCTATTATCTATTATTTATGATCGATTATGTATTTGAAAATACTTTCAAAGGTATGAACGTCGCTCTAATCCTTACTGTATATATTTCTCAGATGATTGGCTTGTGGACCAGTGTCCCACCTACTACGGGCCACAAGACGGTGTATCATTAGAGGATACTCCTTTAGAGTAGGAGGAGCTAGTACCAGAGGTTGAGTAGGCTTAGACTTATTGTTTAGGCTTGTACTAGACTTTATTGAGGTTGGGCATATATATATTATGTCGAATTTATGGTTTTATTGTGACTCTTTTCTTCCATTATTCCTTCTCGTGCTTTATCTTCCTTAGTTTGCATTAGATTGAGTATAGCTATCATTATCATATAACATATTGTTCCTCTATTTTGGAGTTGAGATGATATTGACAAGCACTATATACATATTGTATGAGATATTTAGATAGTATGGTTGACCCGGACATTGTTCTACCGCCGATGCTGCAGCATAGGCTATGCGTTGCTCACTACTCGTGCCCTTATTCCGTGTGTGGATTGTGACACATTTATAGTGGTAGCCCATGCAGGTCCTAGAGTCACATTTAGAGCGATATCATAGTAGTGCTCATATAGTGTACTGCTACACGCCTGTTTTAGGGTTTAGAATATAGGCTAAGAGTATACTCAATCACAACTAGGAAACATCTTCAAATTTTTGTTTTGCTATCCTTATCTATTGAATGATTGCTTTACTTTGAATAAATTTGTCCTTCATTGATGATATCGTATCTTACTCAATATTGATTCCTTTGTTCAATCTATTTTCAGGATGCCGCCGAAGATGCGTTCCCAGCTCTCAGGCACAGTGTCAGCGAGGTCGGTCACTTCGTCTCCTCTGAGGAGAGCACTAGCAGATATGATTCCAGCAGCTAGATTCCAGTGGTCCACTTCACCGATCTAGGTGGGCATTTCTGTAGCAGCTTTCGAGGTGCTCCACCTCCAGTATAGAGGGAAGCACCGATAGTTTCAGGGGATCTTCCACCCCTACCACCAGTAGTCAATCAGACACAGATGTTTGTGCTCTTTCAGCAGATGGTGGAGGTACAGCAGCGCCAGTCAGAGGTTATGAAGTAGGGCATTGAGAATGCCCACCAGATTACGCTCACCGTATCGAGAGAATTGCCTTAGTCCAGCCACGGACGGTACTATCTCAGTTTACCCTGCATTAGCCAAGGCATGTGTCAATCATAGACTTCAAGAGGATGGGGCCGAAAGACTTTAAAGATACTGAAGGGATTATTTATGTTGATGATTGGGTAGAAGACATTGAGAAGAACCTGCGACTGGAGCAGATTCCACAGAGGTTGTAGGTAGAGGCCGTATAAAGTATGATATTTGATATCGTGTTGACTTATTTCAGAACGGACCCCAAGATCTCAGCACTAGAACTTACTTTGGCTGCTTTTAAGGAGCTCTTCAAAAAAAAGTTTTTTCCAGATGTGGCTCTGATATCTCTAGAGAGCCAATTTTAGTACCTCATTTAGGGATTATGATAGTAGATGAGTATGCGGTAGAGTATTGCAGATTAGGCTTCTTTGTGGAGGAGCAGAACCCAGAGGAAGGGCTAGGAAGTTCAGGAAGGGCCTGAACAAGGAGATCACTTTTGGGGAGATTCTGACCCAGGCCCAGCGGACAGAGGATGATCTAAAGCTTGGCTCCAAGAGGCCAAGGGACATAGGAGGATCCAGTACTAACACAGATCCCAGAAAGTGGCATCTCTTTTAGCAGCAGCATCAAAAATACTTCCAGTAATTGAGACAGCAGTATCCTATACCAGCTAGAGCGCTAGGGCAGCAGACGCACCAGATTCAGAGGCCAACTATTTCTTGCGCATTCTGTAAGAAATCGAGATATTAATGGGATGCGTGCAGGATGAGATTGGGCCAGTGTTTATTCTGCGGATCAGGAGACCACCAGTTGAAAGCTTGTCCTAGAGCTCCAGCTCGTCCAGCTGAGAGCGAGGCCCAGGCATAGAGAGCACAAGCGAGACCACCAGTGGGACAGCAGAGAGGACCTCCCCTACCACCACAACAATAATAGTTTGCTCGACACCAACAGCAGCAAAGAGGTGCCCAGCGACAGCGGTGAGCTTTCGCCTTGACCATTGAGGAGGAGGATCCAGTCCGTGATGTCATTTCAGGTTCAGTTTATCTTGATTCTTATCGAGCTCATACTTTATTTTATTCTGGTGCATCACATAGTTTCTTATCTGTATCTTTTGCTCTAAAATATCACCTTAAGACTGAACCATTGGCAAGAACTTGCAAGATCAAGACCGAGGGTGGCATTATCCTGGTCAGTAATGTTTGCAAGGATCGAAGACTTTCTTTGAGAAGCCGAGAGTTGAGCGTGTATCTACTCGTAATGCTACTTCTGAGGTACGATATAGTACTCGGGATGGATTGGTTGAGTAGGCACCATGCAAGTATTGATTATCGTGGAGGCATAATTTTATTTCAAGCTCTAGGAGAGCCAGAGTTTGAGTTCGTCAAAGGAGAAGCAGAGCAGAGCATGGGAGATTTTTGTGGTGCTATGGTAGAAGAACAGGAGCCGCCACATCCATTGATGTCAAAGTATATAGATGTCTTTTCAGAGGAGTTACCGGGGTTGCCACAAGACAGAGATATGGAGTTCTCGATAGACTTAGTGCCAGGCACAGAGCCAATATCATCGCACGTCTATAGAGTAAACAATAATGAACTGGTAGATTTGAAGAAGAAGATTGATAAGTTACAGGAGAAGGGCTTCAACTGCTCCAGTTCATCACCGTGGGATACTCCGGTATTATTTGTACTAAAGAAGGATGGGTCAGTATGCATGTGTATCGACTATAGGACACTCAACAACCTTACTATTAAGAACAAATACCCGTTACCGCGGATTAATAATTTATTTGATCAGTTGAGTGGAGCGCAAGTATTTTCGAAGATAGACTTGAGTTCGGGGTACCACCAGTTGAAAGTTAAGAAGGAGGACATTTCGATGATAGCTTTCAGGACTTGGTAAGGGCATGTTGAGTTCTTGGTGATGTTGTTTAGGTTGACCAATGCCCCGACGGTATTTATGAACCTGATGAATAAGGTATTTCATAAGTACTTGGATCAATTTGTGGTAGTATTTATTATAATTTATTCGAAGATCTTGGAGGAGCATGAGAAACACCTGAGGATAGTTCTGGAGACCCTCAAAAAGGAGAATCTTTAATGCAAGCTTTTGAAGTATGAGTTCTTTCTTGATAAGGTTGAATTCCTCGGGTATGTGGTTACAAGAAACAGAATCTCAGTTGACTCAAAAAAGATATCAGCAGTTTAGTCATGGTCAACCATGAGTTCAATGGCGGAGATCAGGAGTTTCCTTGGATTAGCAGGCTATTATCAGAGATTTGTTCAAGATTTTTTCAGGGTTGCGGAGCCGATGACTAGACTAACCAGGAAGGATATAGAGTTTGTCTAGAGTGAGGATTGTCATGCTGCTTTTGAGGAGCTCGAAAAAAGGTTGACTATAGCTCCAGTGTTGACATTTCCATTAGGGACAGAAGGATTTTATATATATAGTGATGCATCAGGTCAGGGTTTGGGTTGTTTATTACAGCAGAACGGGAAGGTGATTGCCTATACTTCCAGGCATTTACGCCAGTATGAGAAAATTTACCCTACCTATGACTTGGAGTTGGCAGCAGTTATTTTTTTCTCTTAAGCTGTGGAAGAACTACTTGTATGGGGAGCGAGTGGAGATCTTTACTAAGCAGAAGAGCTTGAAATATGTATTTACACAAAAGAAGCTCAGCATGAGGTAGTGGCGGTGGTTGGATTTAATGAAGGACTTCGATATTTTCTTGTAGTACCATCAAAGGAAGGCCAACATAATTGCTGATGCCTTGAGCAGGTATTCAGTAGCTATATATTTGACGAGGGATAGGCACTTGTTGGCCTATCTTGATAGCTTTGGTATTAAGGTACTAGTTTCTGGAGTTGCGGCACAGATGTATGGACTTCAGGTACAGTCAGAGTTGATGGACCGGATCAGAGCCGTACAGTTTAAGGATGAGTCTCTGAGGAGCATCATAGCACAGGTCTGGATGGAATTAGTAAAGGACTTCAGTATTGCAGAGGATGGATCATTACGGTACGGTACCAGATTATGTGTGTCGAGTGGAGTATTACGCAATGAGGTTCTTTAGGAGGTATATCGATCTCAGTACTCTATGTATTGAGGTGCGAAAAAGATTTATAGGGACATGAGAGAGCATGTTTGGTGGTATGGTATGAAGCGGAAGGTGGCTAACTTCGTATCCATATGCTTGGTATGCCAGCAAGTAAAGGTAGAGAGATAGAGACCAGGTAGATTGCTTCAGCCTTTACCAATTTCAGAGTGGAAGTTAGAGCATGTGGCGATAGACTTTGTTTCAGGGCTTCCGCGTTCTCTAGGAGGAAAAGACGCGATTTGGTTCATCGTAGACAGGTTGACCAAATCAGCCTATTTTCTACCATTCAAAGTGGGTACGTCTACAGGAAAGCTCACAAAGATGTATATGTGTCAGATAGTCAGATTTTATAGAGTTACTGTAAGCATAGTCTCAAATCGGGATAATCACTTTATATTTAACTTTTGGAGGAGTTTGTAGGCTAGCTTAGGCACTCAGCTCAAGTTTAATATCGCATACCACCCTCATATAAATGGGTAGTCGGAGAGGACTATCCAGACTCTTAAGGATATGCTTCACACTTATGTTTTAAATTTTAGAGGATCTTGGGAGGATCACCTTCACATGGTAGAGTTTGCTTATAACAACATCTACCAAGCCAGCATTGAGATATCACTATTTGAGCATTGTGTGGACAAAGATGCCATACTCTGTTATTATGGGATAATGTTGGTGAGAGAGCCTTATTAGAACTAGAGATGGTCATGGATGAAGCTGAGAAGGTGAAGCTCATCAGGGATAGGCTTCGGGTGGAGCAGGATAGACAACGAAATTGGGCCGATAGCCACCGGAGATCATTAGAGTTTGAGGTATAGATTTTGTTTTGTATTGCTTGTGATTGCTTGTTTTAGTTAGAATACTAGTCTGTGTTTCATGCTAGGTTGGAGATCTGGTGTTCTTAAGGATTTCTCTGACACGGGGCACGATTCACTTTAGTGGAGGCAAAAAACTTAGTCCACGATACATCGAACCCTTCGGTGTTCTAGAGTGGATCGGTGCAGTGGCCTACAGACTAGACCTACCATCTGTGTTAGAGGGAGTATATAACGCATTTCACGTGTCGCATCTGAGATGGTACATGGTAGATCCTAGCCATGTACTAGATCACTCGAAGATCCAGGTTGGTCCGACACTCAACTATCCAGAGCAACCCGTGGATATTCTGGATCGCAGGGAGAAGGTGTTGCAGAACCAGATGATTCCTTTGGTGATCGTCGCGTAGAGGTATCACTCGCCAAGAGAGAGTACTTGGAAGCGAGAGACCGAGATGCGCGAGCGATATCCTTATCTGTTTGAGCCGTGAGGTATAATTCTTTCTTGCTTGTATTGATTGCTATTGGTAGTTAGTTTTTTCCTAAATTTTGAGGACAAAATTTTTCTTAGGCGGGTAGGATTGTCACCCTCACTTTTCCAACTAGGGGTAGTTTAGTAAATTAGCCTGGATAAATAATTTTAGGAATAAATATTTATATTGGTGGGTTATAAAAATTATTTGATGATTGTATTAATTATTTAATTATTAGTGAGTAATGGATTAAATGTGACTCGTATTAATTATTTTGTTAGAGGCTAGTCCAATAATTAGACGTGTCATAACAACTAGTGAGCCTAGCTTGGATCCAAACTTATTAGACCCATCCCTATTAATTAATTAGAGAGTATTTGCTTAATTAGAATTAATTAAAAGTTTTCCAAAACCGCCCTTTCCAAATCCTATTTATAATTGAATGAAGAGGGACAATTTGGACCATGCACATGACTTGAGAAAGAGGGAAGGGGCCGGCCACTATTATAGACGGCTCTCCTCTCTCTCTCTTCTCTCATTTGCATTCATTTAGATCTAAAAATTATATCCCAATTTTTATCATTTCCTCTATTGAATTTATACCCAATTTACGTCCATTTTCTTCTCAAATTTATCACTCTTGGAGCTTTGGATCTTGGAGAAGCAAGGAGCACAAGGAGGATGAGCTTTGGAACTAGTGATCATGTCTGAAATATATCCAATTTTATTTTTATTTGGAATACATCTCCCAATTGGTAATTTCTTATTTTCTCCTTAATTGTAGATCCTTAATCATGCATTTGACCATTAGGAATGACCCCATGGCATAGGACAACCTATAGGAAGAAGTTCAAGACTATTTGGTTATGTATGGTGAGTTCTATGTGGTGATTTATGTGCATGTTGGGAGAATTACGAGATTAACACATCAATATTGTGTCATGAGACCAATTAGATCTAATTAGACTTAGATAGGGGTTGTGGACTTGGTACGTGTCCAAAAATGGATGCGTATAGGCAGTATACTGGTATTTTATGATACAGTGCGACACGGGGCCCAATTTTGGGTATTTTGCATAATTACTCTTCAATACTCACTGTGGCAAGTTTCTCTAGTTATATAATATTGTAATTGATATGTATTACTATTTATTATGGTGAAATTTGGGTTTTGGTGTTTCTATTAAGAAAGTATTATAAGTATATTATATATTGCATATTTGGTGTTCAATTTAATGTGCTAGGTATGGAATTATATAAATATATGTGTATAACCACTATAGTGCATTCATTTGGAGTTATTATTGGTGTGTATTGGTGTGCATTACTGTGATAGTTATGGGGCTTTGGGACTGGGTTACCCGAGCTTGTGAGGGATGATTTGGAGTATTCAGGCCTGTAGGTGATTGTCATTGGTTTTTGGTCGGTGATTGGATCTGTCATGGCTGATTAAGACTTTGAGTGATTGGAGGAGAGGAACTGATATGTGCACACAACTGGTCTCCACATGGTATATGAGAAGCAGTATATCATGGGTGTCCTTGTCAGGTGTAGTTGTGGTGTTCACTCATTTGACTGTAAAAGAGGAATGAGTGCATTCACTTAGTAGTTTGGAAAATATCTGATGGAGGTGGATTGTTGTGATTCAGTTCTTTTGAGGGGAGCTTGTGCCATTGTGCAGGTATGAAGGCTATAGGACTGTCGGGTAGTAGATGAGAAGTATTAGTGCGAAGTTAAGTTGGTGTATATAGTGGTTAGAATATATCTCAGTTAGTATAAGTTAGATATTAGTGTATATTAGAGAGTATCAGTGAGTAGGAAGTAAGGATGGGGAAAAACTGATTGGTGTAGGTTATTAGAATTAGAAGTGAGCAAGGTATTAGATACAGGTATTGGTTAGACACTAATAGGTAATTGGTAAGTGGGGTATTGTGTAGTTTAGTTAGTTAATGATGTGTGGGTTCATGAGTACTAGTGTGGAGATTAGGTAATAAGTTTAGGGGTAAGTTAAGGCATCCAGTATACACTAGAATAACACAAGGATGTAGTATAACTAGTATGTATACAAGTTATATATATATATATATATATATATATATATATATATATATATATATATATATATATATATATATATATATAAGAATACTTAGTGTTAATAACTAGTGTAGGGATATAGTGAAATTGATACTAGGTATCCTAATACCTGGTATAGGCTAGTATGACATCTATCATATAGATATGGACTTAAGAACATAGTTAGAGGCTAGTACAACCAAGAAATAGCTAGTTTGACTAAAGTTGACCAAGTTTGACCTAGTTTAGCTAGAGTAATCTAGAATTGACCTAGCAAGCATGTTCAAATGTATTTTGCTCATTTCTCACTTTATTATACCCTATTGACACGTCGTTCATATATAGGTGTGTGTGACACCATCTCGGACACCGAGTTATCTCTTTTGCTCTAGACCAAAGGCGATTATATCTCTCTGTTAGTTTTTATTTCATAATAGTATATATCACATATTCTAGAACTGTATACTTGACTCTGATACAGTGGTTACACGGACTAGTACTATATGGATCCGGTCAGGAGATGTAATCTTTATCGTGTTCAGTGGGTACTCATTCACATATATTTTATCGTGTGTATCGGGTATTGATTTAGTGTACTTCGTGTTCACACACTACTTGTGTTCAATGTTCCAATATTTGTGTTTGTAACGTATAGTGATTAGATCCATTGGTATTGGTTGGGGATGGAAGACTAGGAGTTGGTTATATGATCAATCCTAAGTGTATTCCTATACATATCGATTACATATTACAGGTGTAATCGAGTTACCATATTGTATTCGTATTCAACCCAAACCGATCACATAATAAACTTGTACTCTACGGCACAGTAGTTTGTTTTATCTATTTTAATTTAAATTATAGTTATTATCTATTGCTCGTTCTTCATTTCAATACATTACATGTTCACTCTAGTTCATTCCATTTCTTATGGTTAGTTATCTTGTATTATTTTCTATTATCAGTTATATATGCTCGATTATGTATTTGAAACTGCTTTCAGAGGTATGTAGTTTGCTCCAATCCTGTCTGGATATATTTTTCAGATGATTGGCTTATGGACCAGTATCCCACCTACTACGGGCCGAAGGACGGTGTACCATTAGTGGATACTCGTTTAGAGCAGGAGGACCTAGTACAGAGGCTGAGGAGGCTTAGACTTATTGTTTAGACTCGTACTAGATTTTATTGAGGTTGGGCATGTATATATATTATGTTGGACTTATGGTTGTATTGTGACTCTTTTCTTTCCATCTCGTGCTCTATCTTCCTTAGTTTGCATTGTGATTGAGCATAGCTATCATTATCATATACCATATTGTTTCTCTGTTTTAGAGTTGAGATAATATTGACAGGTACCAAATACATATTGTATGAGATATTTAGATAGTATGTTTGACCCAAAATTGTTCTACTGCCGATGCTGCGGCGTAGGATGGGCGTTGCTCACTACTCATGCCCTTATTTTGGGTGCGGGTCGTGACAACCATGGTGGCAGATATCGTAGACTATACCCATAAAATATAGATTATGTCAAATTCAAGCTGATTTTATCCACTAATCAAGAGAGTTCTTACACCCTACAGCTGCCTCCTGGCTTTTTTAGCTTGTGGAATGTATATTATTGGTCCAATCTTCCCTTCTTTTTCTAAAGGACATCGGTTTATACTTGTAATAACCAATTGCTTATCCAAATGGGCAGAAGCAGTCCCATTTATCGAAGTTAAAATATTTAATGTAATTAACTTCGTCAAATACCATGTTATCTATCATCTAGGTGTTCCCCGGAGGGTAATAGATGACAACGAGCCACAATTTTCCAGTCAAGTATTCTATCAGTTTTGTGACAAGAATCGGATCCAGAATATAGCACCTACGACTTACAATCCAGCAGCTAACGGCTTACCAAAAGCCTTCAACAAGACCATAATCAAACTCCCTAAAAATTTTGATTTATCCAACAAACACGATTGGAATGCGACACTCTTGGAGTATTTATGGGCTTATCGTAATACAGTTCAAACTCTAACTGGGTGTACACCATTCTCTCTGGTTTATGGATGTAAAGTGGTCCTTCCATTCAAAATCTAGATACCTTCTCTCAGAATAGCTATTTCTAATGAGATAATAGTAGAGAATAATGATCGATTATGCCTGCAAGAATTAGAAGCATTAAAAGAAAAATGCCTACATGTTCAACAAAACTATACTAAGTATGCATTTCAAGAGATTTTAATCGAAAGGTCAAAGAAAGAATATTCTAGGTCGGTAAGTTGGTCCTTTCAGTGAGGAGAACTATGATCATAACCCATTAGAGCGAAGACAAATTCTTGGTTAAATGGGAAGGTCCTTATGTGGTGGAGACAGTATTCTCCAACGCAACCTACAAGCTGGCTAAGTCTAATGGATATTTGATAATGATGTCTATCAACGAAATTTTTTTCAAGAAGTGTTATATCGAAGCACAACATATTCTTCTCTATCTCCAGCGGATTAAAGCAAGACACATTTTGTTTAATCCCCAGCAACTTATAGCCTACGTGGCCCCTCGAACTATTACTTATATTTATTTTTGAATAAGACATGGGTAATGGGTCCTCAAAGTTCTCCAGTAGGACAATACTCAGATCCAATGGAACACTCTCGTTGAGATCACCTAAACATTCTCCCCAACCAAAATATTCATTTTTAAAGTCCAGTTGTTTTAAGGATATGCTATTCCTGATCCCCGGTTGTGTTGGGAATAATCTAACATGTTTACTCACCAGTTAATTAGTGTAATATGATTCACGTCTATGTTACCTCTGAATCATATCTTATTTATTATTCCCCAAAGAGGAGATAATAGTTCGCCCTTGAACTACTCTTCACCGATGGAGTAAACTAGTAAACTATAACGTCCATATCACTTATGATAGTTTGGTATCCTATCATTTGTACTCAGTACGAGTATATTTTGAGGGATACATCTACCAAATTCTCCCACAGAATTATTCTGCCATGTCCATAATACCTCTGAGCAAATATATATTCAATGGGTCTCAATTTGAAAGTATCACTAAGTAAAACAAAACTTCGTTATTAATAAAAAAAATAAAGAAAGGACAATGTTGGTCCAGGGATTCCCATATGTGCACATTTGTCTGATTGACAGAAAATATTGTATGGTATGCATGACCAAACAAGTTACAAGAATGCGCGCAATAAACCACACAGTGTATTTATGTGTGTATTAGTAGGATGAAAAAGAAAAGTCAACATATTCAGTCTTTTCTAGCACACTTTGACCAAAGCCTTTAGTCAGCAATATGCATACAACACAATGAAGTCAAAAGTTAAAATTATTGATGCTCTTAATCATGATTATATATGATGGAGATCTATCACATCTAGATTTTTATTCTAAAAATATCATGATTATACATATGGAAATCTATTATGTCTGGATTTTTATATGATGGGGATCTATCATAGAGCTATCATCATTTTTGCGTGATGTCTGCTCCCAATGCAGATGAACAAAGGCATAAAAGAAATAGGCTCCTCTGTGCAAAACACAGTACATAGAAAAGAAATCCATTTTGTGGACGAGGATGCTATACATGAATGGTATTGTTTAAATTAGCATGGCCCCATTTCTGTCGAACTCGATGGAGGACATGACGAGTCAAACAAAAGTTATTCCGCTATCGCCATCCAGCGCCACCGCTAGAAGACCCGCTTGGGATTCTAATCCAAACCCTATAATCGGCACAAGGGCCATATTAAGAGAGTGATTCCAGCGAGCTGGGTTTGAAGACAACGAACAGTCTTCTAGGTAATTCGTTTGTTCATCATGAACAATAAAGCCTATGATATCCTTTCATGCTCCATCACATATAGAGCTCAGCGGCAACGATCTCCAAACGAGCCTCCCAACCATCATTGAGAAACGTCTCCTCTTGTATCTTCTTGGTGGACAGTAAAGCCGATGGAGCCATACTACTACGGTCATCTTCGTAGACTCGTAAATAACAATGGCCATGCTCAAGTTTCACAGCAAGAAAGAGATAAGTTTGGGAATGTTGGTATTGTTATAATTCTAGTTATAGGAGAAGACGTGTCAAGTATGGCATAACCATCAAAAATTGTTCCTGAAAAGATGCCTGCATCTGCGAAAAAGTCTTTCGCGACGCCTCAAAGACTGCATCAAAATCAAAAAAAGCAAGCAAAAGATACGTACATGTCAGCCACATCAATAAATTCGTTAGGATTCTGTCCAAAGTTTGCGCACAAAACAAGTCAACAACTTTTATGCTTCTAATTCAAAGTAATTTTGAATTCACCTGAACGAATTCAAAAACATTGAAGGGGGTCTTATAGAAGCATAAGCATAAAAAGTATACCTCAGATAGATGGCACAGTTTTCTACTAATAAATCCAACAGTAGAAGAATGTCACACTTTCTACTTATCCCAGAAGAAAGATGCACATTTTCTTACTTTTGTTGTCAACTAATTTCAGAGAATTGTGCACTATTCAGAGAGTAGAAAAGTGGCGCACTTTATTAATGTTACAAAGGATGGCGCACAAACTATCTACTCTCTCTCAACATTGAATGCTTCATACTAACAGTTGACAAAGGCAGGAATCGAAGAGCTAGAGGTCATCATTATATTGGAGATACGACACGTAGACCCAGGTTTTCGTTTAGCGACCAATTGGCATTACCATTCTATTCATAAGTGCGCCACAGTACCATTCCCTTCAAAAGTGCGCCTCAGTGCCATTCTCCTAAGAAGTGCACCGTAGTGCCATTATCTTCAAAAGTGCGTCACAGTGTCATTTTAATTCAGAAGTGTGCTACAGTATCATTTCCTTCAACAGTGTGCCTCTGTGCCATTTCCTTTAAAAGTATGCCTCAGTGCCATTCTCCTTAGAAGTGCACCGCAGTGCCATTTTCTTCAAAAGTGTACCACATTGCCATTTCTCTTTAAAAGTATGCTACATTGCTATTTTCTTCAACAGTGCACCTCGATGCCATTTTCTTCAAAAGTGCGCCATAGTACCATTCTCTTCAGAAGTGCACCGTAGTGCCAATCTTACTAAAAATGTGCCAGTCTCCAAAAGACTTCAAAAGTGCGCATACTGTCCTAACAGACAATGATTAGTTACGAATATGTGTCTTACATGCTTTACTTCTCGTAAAAGGTGTACAAATAACTGTCTCCTACGACCTATGCTTTCCTCACATAGGAAGCTGCGTGTCAAGCAGGCAGCAAGTTGTGCACCCACTCATACAGAACTTGGGTGTTAATCCACCAAAATTTTGTGCATAATGGTAAAACAATATTGATTGTCCATAGTGCGCGCACACTCTCGTAACCGCTTCTAAACCCTATAAATGATACACAAGGGCACATAGACAGGGGAGAGACAGAGAAAGGGGCTAAATTCTCAAGTCTGAAATTCAAGAGCAGAGTGAGAGAAATAGAAGCTTCTCATGCCATTGTGCCAGAACTTTCTTATTGTTCAACTCTCCAAGTTGTTCGCAGCCATCTTCAAGTCTTTGAAATTCAAGAGCAGAGTGAGAGAAACAGAAGCTTTTTGTACCATTATGCCAGA
This sequence comes from Iris macrosiphon, assembly GCA_036927795.1. Lineage (NCBI taxonomy): Eukaryota > Viridiplantae > Streptophyta > Magnoliopsida > Asparagales > Iridaceae > Iris > Iris macrosiphon. Next base: position 82,334,220 of record JAYESA010000010.1, on the reverse strand, counting down.
GCTTTCTTGTTATTCAACTCTCCAAGTTGTTCTTAGCATTCCCTACACATCTCTTTCATCGTGTGCATTTCTTTACCGTCATGTGATCTGAGTAAAGTGATCGTTTGCAGATCAGATCTTTGTACCTATACTTTTCCAAAATCAAATTGTACTTAGATTCCTGTTTAGAATCTTCTTTTGTACCTTTTAATATTTTTTAACATAAAAGTTTCGTATAAAAAAAATTCGCAAACAAATTCCGCTAAACCATTGGCTGCTGGATTATAGGCTGTAGATGCAATATTCTGGATTTAATTCTTGAACAGAAGCGATAAAATGCTTGATTGACGAATTTTGGCCCATTGTCAAGTATTATCCTCTAGGGAACACCAAAATGATAGATAACATGGTGTTTGACGAAGTTAATTATGTTAGACGTCTTAACTTCAATGAGAGGGACTGCTTTTGTCTATTTTAAGAAGTAATCGTTTATTGCTAATATAAACCGACGTCTTCTACAAGAAAATGGGTTAATCGGACAAATAATATCCGGTCCCCAAGCTTCAAAAGTCTAGAAGGCAGATATAGGGTATAAGAACTCTTTTGGCTGGAGGATTAAATCAGCATAGATTTGGCATGACTTGCACTTACGAGTGTAATCTACGACATTCGCCACCATGGTGGGACTATAATAACCCATTCTCCTGAGACGGTCTTGTAATTTAGGACCTGGCTGATGTGCTCCACAGATGCCATCATGAGCTTCATGGAGTGATTGTCTTGCTTCAAGGTTGGAAAGGCAATGCAAAACTAATCTCTCATAAGAACGGCAATATAAAATTTTGGATGAGGCATCATAGTAGAATCGGAGTGAATGTCTTTTAAAAGAAGTAGCTTATTTCAAAAAAATTAGAAGAATCTCATAAGTAGCGTAGTCTATAAAAGGGTCTCTCCAATCATTATGCATGGAGGTTGACTTTATGATATAACTATGTTTAACGTGCAAGTTGTTTTTGTACAGAATAATTCTAGTCCTGTTAGCATAATTGATTGTCGTATCTTTAGGGGAACGACCAATAATGATGCTAGGCCGCCCAAGGCATCTGCTTCCATATTCTATAATCGAGACACATGTTCGATGAAGAATACTTTGAAAGTAAAATCTAGTTCAATTTTTGCTTGATGATAAGGGATGAGGTCTTCAAGCCGAACCTCGTACTCTCCCCTAATCCGATTGACTATCAGCTTAGAATCTTCGTAGGGTACAAGATATTCTATATCTAATTATTTATCTAATTGAGACGAATAAATAGAGCATTGTATTATGTCACATTATTGAAACATGGTTCACTGAGAGAATATGCTCAATGAATGAGTAGTTTATCAGGAGATACTAGGACTATGCCAACTCTAACTACTATATTGCCTTTTGTCCTATTCTTGATGTGTTATCAAATAAAAGTTGTCAGGTGTCATCTTCCATGGCCATATTTGACTCTAATACTTCATCTGGATATCATTATATAATTTGGAAGTTTCTGGTACAGGATGAGTTGCTAGGAAGTCAGCTAGCGCTTGATCCTTCACTGCTTTTTGTGGGACATATATCATGTCATAAGGTGATAGCAATATTGTATATGTGGCTAAATGGAAATTGAGTGTGCTTGGCTTAGTCATCAATACCCGAAGAGGATTTACTTTGGATATGACATGAATGGTTTAACCTGACATCTAATTTCGTATCTTCTAAATAGCAAACATCAAGGTGAGGCATTCTTTTTCCACGAAATTATATCGATGTTCAGCGTTGTCCATCATGCGATTGAGATAATAGATCATCTCTTCATGACCTTCGTTACTCTTCTGTGCAAGTAGATCTCCTAGTGAGCGATCCATCGCTGGAACATACAGCAAAAAGGGTTTTTCTACGATCGAAGACAAAAAAACTGGCAGATTTGTTAAATATCGTCGAACGCTTGTTGACATACTCCATTATAGACAAAGGATACACCTTTCTCTATTAACTGAGTTTAGCGTCGACATCATCCCAAATGATTAGAGATGAATCTCCTAATGTATGCCAGACGACCTTGCAGACCATGAAGTTCTTTGAGATTACGTGAAAGTTGTATTTCGAGGATAGCTTTGATTTTATCAGGATCAATATGAATAACTTTGGAGGTTATAACAAATCTGAGGAACTTTCTACTGGAGACTACTAGAAAGGATTTTGTTGGATTCATCTTCAATTTGTGGTGGCACATCAATTCGAACACAGTCTTCAAATCTTGAAGGTGATCATCTTTAAGATGTCTCTTGACAGCAATATCGTCCACATAACATTGTACTATTTTTTCTAAATACTTCTGAAAATTATACTCATAGCTCGTTGATATGTTGAACCCGCATTCTTCAAGCCGATGGGCATGGCTGTATAACATTAAACTCCCAATGGTGTACGAAAAGAAGTATATTTTTCGTCATCAGGTTACATCTTAATTTGATTGTATCCAGAGAACCCATCCATAAAGGACATATTCAAATCCGCATGTATTGTCGATCATTACATCTATAATGGGAAGAGAAAATTTATCTTGTTAGGTCATCTCTACCTAACTTGTCCGAGTTTGATCGAGACAGATAAACCCAACATCGAAGTAGGGCAATCTGAAACCAATTCCCCACTTACAAATATTGTAGACGAAGATATCTCAATAATATATAACGTGATCCCAGAAACCGAGAATAAATAAACTGTGGACAGTCCCCCTCATCCAAAGGGGAGATATCCTTATTGTTCAACAAGAGAACCACCCCATAGAAGAACATCAGCCAACCCAGTGTCTTAGAAAAGCGACAAGGCCAAGAATGTAACAAAGAGAATAACAGCTCTCAATTGGTCCTATATGAAGGGGTCACACATCCTAGATGTGTGGCTAAAGACAGAACTGTGATTACCCTACCTTGTCTAATGCATGCGTCAATGGCCCAGCAAATAAAAAGTAGATAAGACGTAATCCTCGTAGTAATTATATGAATACCATAATTATCCTTACGGATTGCACATTCAGGTCTAACTAGCAGCCAACAGCTGAAGAAATAGCCATGTATACCAACTACAACCCAGATTGGACTGCATTGTTGAACAAAAATGATGCCCAACTGACATTGAATAGATGATCTAAAGCTAAAGAAGTAGAAATCTCACCCGCCTCACAACGGATCACTAGATAGACTAAGGGAACCCCACACAGTTGTTAACATCAGTACTGGCTTGGAATATACGGGGGCCAATTATATAGAAAGATGGAGATGTATTTGCAACCACATGAAGTGGTATCAAAGTTTTATCAATATCATCCTTGAATCCAAAATCAAATCCGAATCGAAGCTTACTCGAAGAGTTTCAAACAATTAAAAAGTTGTCCATAATCTTTGTTTATACGATATGGCCCATATCTAGATCCTTTGAGAGGCAAAGAATTGGAGCCATAATTGTGGTTTGAATCCAAGAAACTTATGGTTGTCAAACATACGAATCTAGAAGGTCTTAGACTATTTATTGGAGTCGTATATGGCTTCTATGATCGAAAAATCAGATTCTAAATGTGGAAGGATATAACTACCATTAGCCAAAGATTTAGCTCCACTGCCCCCAGGCTCGATCTCGGTGAGTTCAATGCGATTATGTACGATAATAAGAAAAAAAGGTGGTAAAAAGGTTCCCGATCTGGTTCTTGAAGAGTTTAAAAACTGTGTTTTCATGTCCGGTCTGTTGTGTCTACAACGGACCAGTCATCTTTGGACGTGGAACAACTAAGATACATCCAACAGGATTGAATGTCAACTTGATCATAGGCTCAGCAACATCCAATAGTTTTAAACCTTCCCTATCATCAGTATTGAAGGTCTCCCACAACTACCTGTGATTATACCCCGTCTGTTTTGTGAATCCCCATGACCAATTGGAAACCCAAGTCCAAGGCAACTAGGCTAATTAGGCAATACAAACATCGTAAAGGTACAATAATTCTTTATTAGCAGGTTACCATGATGCCGTGCTAAATGTATTGAGCAAATAATAATTTAGATTCAGCCCATACATACTTACTCAAAAGCTCAAAGAGGTGAAAGTCTGCCATAAGTTTTGGAAGAGCACCGGTCTTAAATCCTCCTTAATCGAGAAAGAAGTTGAACTTGCTATGATTCAGAATTCCATCCAAAGCAAGCCTAATGTCAACAAATTTCAAAGGTGAGAAGGCTATGAAGTCAATAAGCTCTAGTTATTTGATTAAATCCAACTCAAATAAAGAGCAAAATACAATTGGCTTAAAGATGGCGACAAATGTTCCAAATTTTTCCATGGTGACATCCAAGCTTGACAGTACTGTAATAACATTGTGCATATATTCAAAGCATACGGGGAGAAGGTCATAGCTCCTCTTGAGATACATGAAGAAGTCACTCTTATACCACAACTCAAGAGAATAATCAAAAGAAGAAACTGCATTGACACTTTCATATAAAGATACAAGGTAAAGTTTGAACATCCCTTCGGTACAAAATTTTTTTTAAAGTATGATATTTTATTTGACATCATCATCTGACCTGTGTTGATGTCTTTCCTCAAGCTTTTATCATACAGCAGACATCCTAAGATCAAATTCTTAGCAATCACCAGTACGTGCTTTACATTCTCCACCGTCAGCAACTTCCTCGAAGTCAGTTTTAGCACCACCATCATAATCGAAGTACTTTAGCTTGTGCTTTCTTCACCATCGAAATATTCTCTAAAGTAGACTTGTATGTGGTAAACAATTCCCTATTTGAGAACACATAGAAGGATGCACCCGTGTCTGTTGACATCCCAAAATGAATACTTGGAAAGTTATGTGAACTTTTGTATTGGTTTGAATAGAATAGAAGATGTGCAGATAACCCTAGCATCGAGGGCTCTGAATACAAGATTTAGATATCTGGGAAAGTATGACGATGGAGATCGAGATCTACAGCTGACTCATTTACTTCGTTGATGATCTGGTGATAAGGAAAGACTATAAAGTCTTCGGGTGTTTGAGTATACGACTCACTGTACGTCTCCACGTCCCTCCGTGCCTATGTGGGAAGCACCTATCCCCGCTATTTAAAGCTTATAAAAGATAATGTGTGCGCATGCATGCGCCCAAATTTTACGTTATCGCATAATCCTCTTTAATAGAATACGGTTGTAGCTGGTGGGCACATGCTGTGCTACGATTGCCATGTGGCAACAGTTAGGATTTGGCGGTGATCGAGATCGAATGTTCTTGAATCCCTTATTTTTGTGAAAAAAATTCAATAGCCCCAAATTAACCTAATAACAACATTTAAGCAAGAATTTCAGGATATGGAGGTTACACATACCCTATGCGCCAAACGTCATCCTTCATTACACTTACATTTAACGCTCTGTAGTAAAAGGGCGAGCCACTGATAGCTGTGTTAGCAGACCGTATACTTCGTAAAAAATATAGAATTCCCATATGGTAGCGTTCCCATACGGCTGACTTGTTATGCGGCTACGTTCCCATACTTCCCATACAGCAATGTTCCCATGCGACAGACTCGTTATGCGGCAGCGTTCCCATACTTCCCATGTGACAACATTCCCATGCGGTAGACTCGTTATATCACAACGTTCCCATAATTCCCATGCGGGAGTATTGTCATGCGGCATACTTGTTATGCGACAGCATTCCCATACTTTCCATGCGACAGCATTCCTATGCGAATCTACAAAGCTCGATCTTTTTGTTAATTAAAAACTAGTAACAGTAATTTTCTAGGGCTTTCAAAAATTAATTTTAGTGACAAACATAATTAAAAATATCCCAAACTTTTATTTTAGGTTCTAAATAATCAAATATATTTTCTATAAATTTTTGGAAATTTGCTGAGTATTTTTAGTATTTATTGGGAGTTATTTAGTCTAATAACTAATTTTTTAGAACTTTTAGAATTTATTGTGCAAGTCTAGGAATATAGAATGGACCCACATAATTTTTTAGTGTTTAAAAATTATTATATATTTTTTGAAATTAATTCAAAAAATTTGGAATAATTTTAATATTTATTTTTAGTTATATAGTTAAAACTAATTTTTAGAGCTTCTAGTAATTATAGTAGGAAACCTATGAACATAAAATTGCTCCAAGTATTTTTCTAGAGTTTTTGGTTCAAAATATATTTTTTGTAATTTTTCCAGATTTTTAGGATTATTTTTAATATTTATTTTGAATTATTTAGATTTAAAATGACTTAAATAATATTTTGATAAAGGCAAATCAAAAACAAATAATATAAACAAAATCATCCAATCAGATTCTGACACGTGTCAGCCTATAATTTTTCATTCAGGCGCATGTCAGCCAACATCTATGTGTATATATATATTATAATAACCTTAATTATCCCATTATTTTAGAGAGAGAGATTTTGAAGAATTGTCATATAGGATTTCGTTCATCTTTCAGAAGCCATTACTCATAGCTCTGGACTCCAAATGCGGCCCAATTTCTTGTGTTAGAACCGTATTGTGGTTAGTTTACTGAATATTTGTAAATTATTTCATAAAATTCTGAATATTAAATTTTGAAAATTTCGTAGAGTACAACATGTCAGAAAATAAATGTGTCTCGGTGTTTTTACGATACTGGGAGAACCAAGAATCAGAATTACAAACTGTTTAAAGTTTTGGAAAGCTAATATCGAGATAATTGACATATATTTTTCCCAGAATTTAATACAAAATATTTCGATGCTGTTAATTCTGTAGAACTTCTAGATTAGCAATCAACACCCATTGCACAATGTAATTTTGTATGTGCAATAATTTCCAAACGAATTTGAATCCGGATGAGCCATAAATTCTAGCATGGTTGTGATTCTGAAATTTATAGAAAACCATGCATAAAAGTTGAGTTAGTATCGGTTGACTTTTCGGTCAACAGATCGCCTCGATTTGCGTGTCATGAGTCTCGAGTTGATAAAAATTAGTTTCTTTGGACAAAATTTAGGAATTAAGCAAACAAATCAGAATAATAAGATTAAAATAGGATTTTAGAATAATTTTTTCAATAAATAAAATATCTTTTGACATGGTAAATTAGTAATATATAGGCTATTTGGACTTGGACTTGGATTCTGACTCGTACCAGCTAAGGACCACAGGCGAGTACATTCTCTGATAGTTTTTATTATTTAATATTTTCTATGATGCATATTTATAGTATTGTTTTACCTGATTTCTGACACGACGGATATACGAATTGGTATTGTATGGATTTACTTTCGTGAGATATGTATTTTCAGGGCTATTAACTTTTTCTGGACTAATGAATTACTGGAGTAATGTATTTTTTGGCCTATCGATATCTTCTGGACTATTTAGATTATTCATGTCTAGACTTGGATCCATGAGTACTAGTCGGACGGGAAAATACCTAGAAAATGTGTGAACTATCCTTTCTATCCCATGGTCTTTCTAGAATAATAGCAGCCACACACGACACGTGTGGTTTGTCGGATATTACCCCCTAGCCGGTCACATGTCAACTTGGTATTTCAAAATACTAGTTAGATGCAGTCATACTGGATTAATCTATACTTGCTGATTGTACACTTGCATGACAGATTTCCTAGTTCACATATCTATCTGTCTTTACATGCTTCCCTGTTCTTCTTTCTTGTCTTTTATTATTTCTTTATTTAAATGTTCCTCTATGATGTACCCTATTCTATTATTATATGCTCATCAAGCATTTTATAAATATTTACTGTTCATAGAACTTGTCAATTAACTAGAACTGCTATTGGGTTGTACTCGTTCCATCCTAACTGGGTAAACATTTTAGGTGACTTGCTATCTTGCTCATTGGATTTGGTTGGAGATCAAGATGCTTGTAGAGGCCAATATTAGAATTTATATAGTATAGCAACTTCTTTAGATTTAATGTTTAGAGAGTTATGATTTAATTACAAATTGAGAATCATGCAAAACTATGTAAATGTTGTGAATGAGCAATATATTTGAATTTATGATTAAATATTATCTAGTTGGATTGATGGACCATTATTATCATAGACAGCGTACTACCGTCGATGCTGCGGGGTAGGCTAGGCGTGGCCACGTACTCGTATCCAAAAAGCGGGTGCGGGTCATGACAGTATGGATAATCTTTATCGTATGACTTCTAACCGCCTTTGGCGCATGGATGGTTTTTTATCACCCCTTGTCGCTTGGTTCTTGACTGCTCTTTCTGTATCAGGACCGATTTTCCCCTGGCGCATGATTCATAATTTTCCATGCTTCTATAAGACCCCCATTAAAGTTTTTAAATTTAACTTAATTAAGTTTGGAATACTTAAAACTAGAAGCATGGATCAATCAACCGCGTCTACATCAATCTTCATGCCGCATGGATTTGGTGCTGCATCATTTGCTCGCTACATAAACTTGATGCCGCATCTTTCTCTGATAGACTGTCAAATCTTTATTAAGGGATAGTGATGCCTTAATTTCGGAACGGATCTCCGAGGATCTCTTACCGTTGGCTAAAACGAACTTCGAAGCATTATTTCTTAATAGCTAAGTCATGAAGCAACCGAACCGTCAACCGCATGATTTGACGTTAGCAATGCTGCCTAGGCGAAAAGGCCAAGCTTTCTTTTTAATCGTTGGGCTGGCGGAGCCCTAGCACATGCTAAGGGATTTAAAGCACCTGTTGACCCGTATCTTCTCTCCATTTTCCGGAGACGTGTGTTAGATTCATTCTACGGTTTTTGTGCCCCACTACTCGAGAACCCAACCATCACTCGGGTAGCCTTGCCTATAAATAGAAGTTGAGGGAGAGAGAACTTCTACTCTCCTTCAAACGATGCCTCTGCAGGAGTCAGACAAAGGGAATTTTGTCCGACATTTCATCGATCCTCTGCCTCTGATGGTCGATCATTATACTATTATCTCTCCTACTGATGGAAGAGAGGTCAAAGAAGATGATAACCTCCACCTGCGTGTCTAAAGATAGAGACACATAGGCACAGTCTGTTGCATGGGTGAAAAATTACCAAGAATATGCACAGACGCACCTAACAGCTTGATGCGCATAGTCGTGGCTTTAAGGCTGCGTTCTGAAGATGTGTTGATGGCAAAATCTTCCCTTAAGAGTATGGATATAGCTGTTCTTGGAACACATATCCCAGATATGCGCTGGAGGGATATGCGTGACCATTCCCCGCATGGATGCGACTACCTCTTAGGGGATGACTCATCTAGAACAAGTGTTGTGGTCAAGATGTGCATACATTCAGGGAATATATCTATGCTCGTGACATCCCTGCGCATAGATAACTTATTTTGAATCGAGAGCGCAATTGTGTATGTGTGCCTTCTGTTCTATTCTTCTTGTAAATATTCTGACTTTGTGCGCCTTATTTTTGTAGGAGTTGCCTTAGGCTCCTTGGTTTCTGACGGAGTATGGAAGGATATCATAATCTTCGTCATTCGCGATGAGCTAGCTTGCTGTAGTTATTCTCCGAACATAGCCGCCATATCCATTACATGGTGGGGATTAAAACTCCAACCGAAACTTCTATCTGCGGCTTATCTACATGGCAGAAATGGGTCCGTGCGCATATATACATGCCCGATTCTGTGTTGCAAGCTCCCTTGTTATCCCTCATTATGGATTTTTTTCCATGTATTGAGGTTTTCACTGAGGGACTTGTTGGAGGAGTGACCCCGAATGCACTTAGCTGTCGGCTTCACTTGCGTTGCTACCAGAGACAACACAAAGGGGTCTTTTGATGGAGAAAGTTCTAATTATAGGATCTTCCCATCATATGTACTAATGACCTTGAATATTAATAAAAACCCTTGAATGTAATATATTTTGATCATATGTACTAATGATCTTAAATATAAATGAAAACTTATTGGCCTTTTCTGTAACTTTTCCCTTTTTTGCTCTGTAGGCATAGCATAATATTATAGTCATTTCAAATTAACTTACCAAGCAAGGGCTTTATGAACTCACCATCTCTGGCATGCATAAATCTAGGCACTGATGGTAAGTTAAGGTGTCGTGTACACAGTAGGTGGAGAGAAAGAAAACAAAACAGAGGTGATATGGACATGACTGTTATTTTTAACCCTCCATGTTCACCCTTCTGGAGAGAATGAGCAGTTCATAGTTCAGAGGTGGTATGGACGTGAACTAGGTACTTCACTGCGCCTTGTAGGGTAAGCACAAATCATATTACTTTTCTGTTACGACTGGGGAAGACCGAAATGAAATATAAATACTGTATATTTATAGGCTAACTTGTTGGGGGATAGGAAAATCTATGCCTAGCTTAGACATAGCACTTTTTGAGAAACTTGTCGTTATCTGCATCATAAGCAAATCTATGTTAGGCTTTGCGAGCATGTATGCGCCATTGGAATATACTGATTCCACAATGAAGGGTCCTTCCTATTTGGGTTAGAATTTTTTGGCCGTCCTGTTGGTCTTGACCTTTGGTCTTATCACTGCTAGGATGAGGTCACTGATCTGGAATGTCCTCTTTTTCAGCTTTTGGCTAAAGGCTTCGGAAAGGCGTGCATGATATAGCTCAATGCACTATTGAGCCAAGAGACATTTTTTATTAAGGACCCCCAACTCTTGTAGACGTCGATGATAATTGTCTTCAGCGGTTAACTGGTATGTGAGTACTACCCGAAGAAAAGGAATCTGGCTTTCCAAGGGAATGATTAATTTTCTCCCGTGGACTAGGAAAAATGGCATACTGTCAATTGGGGTTCGGACCATTGTACGATAGGCCCAGAGGCATTCCCCAAGCTTCTCATTCCAGTAACGTTTGTTAGATGAAATAAACTTCTTAAGCAGTTTGATGATCATCTTATTGAATACTTCTGCCAATCCACTCGCTGCTGGATTGTAGGCGGTCGAAGCTACATCCTGAATTCGGTTTTATCGCAAAATAGAAAGAAAGCGTAGCTTACAAACTGTGGACCGTTATCGTGGATGATCCTCCGAGGTGGTCCTAAATGGTAGATAACGTGATGTTTGATAAAACTAATTATGTTGGATGTCTTCACTTCCGCGATAGTGATGGCTTTCGCTCATTTGGAGAAGTAGTCCATTATTGCGAGGATGAACCAGTGCCATTTAGGAGATAGTGAGCTAATTGGCCCAATGTTGTCCATGTCCTACCCTTCAAATGACCAAGATGCTACTATTGGGTGCAAGAACTCTGAAGGATGATGGTTGAAGTCTGCATGGATTGATACATCATACTTTTCTTGCATAATCGACAATGTCTGCTACCATGGTTGGCCAATAGTAACCCATATGCTTGAGATGATCCTATAGTTTTGGACCAGGTTGGTGTGCACTATAAATATCGTCGCGAGCTTTACAAAGTGCTTGCCTCACTTCTGCATCTAATAGGCACCTTAGCAGGAGTCTGAAGGCACCACAAACGCTATCGTGGGCTCAGAGTGTATCCACTATAATAAGCAATAGTGAATCACAATATTTAATCCGAAGGCTTGCCACTTCTTACAACCATAATATTTGATCCGAAGTCTCACAACTTCACAGGAAGAGAGAGAGAGAGAAAACTGATTAAGCCAAGCTCTTTACAACTATTGTCGACTTCTAGACCGAGACGACACTTGGCACTTACATGGCTAGGGAGTTGCTCTTGGAGATAGAAAAGTTAAGGCTCATTAGTATTGCTTCACTAGAGTATTGCTTCACTAGAGGCTCAGTAGTATTGCTTTACTAGAGGACTTCTAGACTGAGAATGTGTATTGGCCCATTCTTGGGTCTTTAATGTACTTATTTCATACTTTTTAATATATTATTTGGATGAGACAGATGTAACATTATTTTAGATTCATGTATTTATTTGTTGGTATATTCCTAAGTGTTTTGATATTCTTGACGTGTTTATATATGTACCGGTGTTGAGTGTTCCACTAAAGGTGTCAACAAATCCAAGAAATTCAATGGAGGGTTGCTCTGGGTTTATTTATATAAACTATAATATTATAACTACAGGCAGACTTTTTTTGGATTTTTTTTTTGAAACTATGTGATTTTTTCTAGGTTTTTTAAAATTTAGCGACGTTCTATGACGTTTGCCGATGTCTACTAATATGACAGTGTGTCACTAAACTGTGTTAAAACGTTACTGACTGGTAGCTGCGACGTCGCTAACCTATGTCAAAATGTTGCTACGCGTTGCTAAATAGTTATTAGAAATTTCTGCCCTGTTACTATTGATGTAGAAAAATGTCGCTAGTAATGTTGTTGATTTAGCGACATTATGCAATAATATACACCATCGCTGATGTACCGACTTCGAGTCGCTGGACGTCGCTAATAACAAAATAATCTGCGACATGGCCGCATCAAAAATCTACGTTGGTATAGAAATGAATAGCGACAAATTTGTTGTTAGCGACCATGGATTATACGACAACACCAAAATGTCAATAATTATACCATGTTGATAGACAACACCAAATTTGTTGTTATTTTAGGAATATTTTTTTACCTATTAGTGATATTTTCTATCATCGCTAATATGTATTATTTTGGTATTGTTCCTCTGGGCATGGTAACACCATGTTGATAGACAGTGTTTGCTTGAGCATATCTCCGATAATTGTGTTAGAGTCCCAATCAGAAGACTATATCTTAGGCCATGATTGGTCTGTTGGTAGTATGTCTCAGACTTGCCTGTAGGAGTAGAAAGAGGCAGAAACAGACGACGGCCTTTGCCATAATTCAGGCCTTTGATGCTCTTTATGTCCTAGACCATGTTCTGGACAATATGCTTAGCTTGTGTGTTATAGGGATGAAGTTGCATTCTACCACTCTGGGGTTCTGGTTCTTCTGCGGTAGAGCATTGGTGACTGTTGACCTTCCCGAAGATGATGGATTTATCACCCCTCCTTCTTGCCAAAATTATGAAGTAAGAATCTTGGCATTGAAGGATTCGGTCAACTACATGAGCCAAAGTTATTGGTGTATGCAGTTATAGACCTAGACCGTATTCTAAGGAATACACAGTGTTCCAATGTGCAACAATAGAGTAATTCAAAGATAGCCATTTATTGATAAAGTATGGTATCTTTTCTTGTGGAATCATATGAAGGTGCATTGATGTGGGTCGTAAGGTACTCTCCTAGCTTCTCTCCTTCGGTATCTGCCACAAACGTCAAAGGTGACCTTGGAGCTTTCCCATATAGTTTGAATACTAGAGGCTTGAGGTTTCTAACTGCTGAAGGTTCTTCTCTTAGAGATCGTCCCTGCGTGAAGCTTGACCACCAAGGGTTCAGGGGCCTTCATGGAAAGCTTGACCATGAGGGACGTAGGTGCATGAGCCAGGCGTCCTTTGAGATAGACCCTTAGGGTCTCATTTGGATCTATGTCAACTTCTGCCTCATTGTTGGCATCATTACATCACTCGTCTTGGTGGATTTGCTTGTACAAGATCGAGTCGGAGTATTATGCTTCAACCCCCGTGAAATGATCCACATTGACGTACTTTGTCTTGATGATGCCGTCATTGTCCACATACTTCAGACATTGGTGGAGGGTTGATGGTATGATCATATATTCATGTATCCATAGACACCCAAGAAGGATGTTGTTTCACACATCCACTTCGATGACATTGCAGGTCACCTCCGTTCGAAGATCGCCTATCTGATACTTTAGCCAAATCTTTCCTAGATGATAGCTTCTTCAGGTATTGAAGCCGCTGATGGTTGTGTTGTTTGCTTCGAAGCGGTGCATCAGGATTCCCAAGGTCTAAGGAAAACTCTACGGGATAATACCGAGAGATGACCCTGGGTCGATGTATATTCGGTCTACCTTGATGGGGTTGATATACCCTGTATAGTATAGGGGACGATCGTGCATATTATTTTTTAGCAACATGTCATGTTTTGAGAATATGATTGTAGTGCCCCGCTCCGCGTTGGCACTATGTACAAGTGATATTGCCTTGCTTGCTCAGACGGAAGTCTTTTCAGAGAGTTCCCGACCGATTAATCAAAGTGAGTGGGCAGAACTGCATTCTCTGATTCTTGCACGACTTAATAATGAATCTGAGTTTTTGAATGCTTGTTTGCTTAAGAAGAATGTTTTCATAAGAGAATGATAGAACCGACTCAGTATGCTAATAAGAGAACTCACATAGCTTGTCATCGAAACGAATTTGCTGCCTAACTAAGAGAATATGAATACTTGTCAGAATAAGATAGAACCATTGCTATGCTAAAGACAATAAGAAATATAGTATGCTTAGAAATACCGATACAGCTATCGAACGAACCTTTGCTATGCTAAGAAAGTTAAGTAAATGAATGCCTCGAATATGTCCCTTTGAATATGCTAAGAAAGAGATAGTTATTGCATGTTAACTATGAAATCAATCGTGCTTGCCTTAATATGTTTCGCTTGTCTGTTTGCTATATCGAAATGCTATAAGTGAAATATGTGAATGCAGTGACTAATAGTACGCCCTGAGGATACGGCTCGCAAGGGTCTAGTGGGGTGTACTATTAGTAATGTGATAAGATGTGCTTCGTTTTGATAAGATGTGTTTCGCTAAGACTGCATATGTTTTGCTTGATCATTGTTTTGCTTGCACTATGTGTTTATGTCATTGCATTGGTCTCGGACAACTTGTGCACAAGGTCTTGTCTCTCGAACGATTCCTGGGGCACTGGGAATCGCTCGGTCCGGAAGAGAATTTTGGATCGCCCTGAGGTATACGGCCCGTAAGGGGGTCTAGTGGGGCGATATGTCTATTAGTGTGGTGCAGAACCCATGATGTCACAGCTGCTAGTACTCGGGTGTGTTGGTAGAGCTGGACTTCGGGTGCCAGCTATCGACACCCGTGCGTGCTAGTGAAGAGCTGAACCTTGGACAACTGTGGGTAATCATGGGGCGACCCATGGACCGTCATATAGATAGGGCGCATGCTAGGTTTACCTTCTTGCATACCTATCGATTGTTGACGCCAGTGATTTGATACATAATTTATGAATATGCAAATTATGACTAACTTGTGTGTTTGCTGCAGGGATAACCGTTCGGCTATGGGGTAAGAAATATAAGTTTATGCATAAGCCTGCTCATTCATTTTTTCTGCATCGTAGAGATTATTTGATAGAGCTTCATGCATTGCATCGGTCAGACAATGACTATTAGTGTAGAGCTGAACCTCGGTCACAGCTGCTAATAGGATCAGAATGTGAGTCATTGGTTAGCTGGACTACCGCTACCGATCCTGAGTTTCTCGGGGACCAAAATCATATAGATGTGTCTGCTGGTGTGCTAATAAATAAATGATAGTCCACTTGATAAGTTTTCTTTAAATTCGATATGTTCAGTATGCTATAAGAACTTTACCCCAAAGAGTTAGATTATGTGCACAATACATGCTGCGCACTGCACGATAGAGCACTGTCCCAATTCGTATGCTTATAAGTTTGATTATGCAAAACTGTTTTAAAGTTATGTTTTCAAAGATGTAATCTGACTATAGTTCTGAACTGCATGAAATGAACCTAAGTAAAACTAGCAAGATCACTAGTAATGCAATGTTTTGCCATATGATTACTTAGTGTGGGTTTCAGGGGGTATAGCTTCTGTTCAGTTGTTTTATCTCACCAGTACTTGCATAAAGTGCTGACCTACCAACAGTCTGCTTGTTCTCAGGTGCTCGTTCGTCCGAGGAAGCGATAGCCGTGCCTCATCCCAAGGAACCGGAAATCTGGAGTCGATGCCTGGAGCCGCATCAAGTTGTGCCTATTTTGAGTTGCTTTTGTATAGAGGGGCATAATGTATGGAACGGTGTTATTGTAATCGAGAGAAGAGTGCTTGAGCGATCTGTAACCTCGGCCATGCGCCGCTTATAACATTTTCGATTATCAATAAAAGAGCTTATTTTTCATGTGCCATTGTGTTCTTCACTTTTCTGCAATGTTATGTGCCGCTGCTTCAGCATTGAATAGCTTACTTGCCCTTGTTCAAAGCTTTGGCCTTGTGCAAGCGCATCTTAGGCTTGTACGACATCATGTTCCGATGAGAACGATAGTCCTGCAGGAGAGCTGAAATATGATGATTCACGTTCAGCAGGGACTATCGGGCTTGCGGGAGATTGGGGCGTGACATAATGGTATCAGAGCGTCTCGATTCTTTGCCTATTCCGTTGCCTCCGACTCTGAGTTGTGTTGTGCTGCAATGAATGTTCCATACAATAAGTCCATAGATATTCTCAAAGATGCGCACAAAAAAATTTCTGGATTTGTTTTCATTGCTTGAGATGTGATATGTGATTTCTGGATTTGCTGAGTTTTGATTAAGGAAGGTGAGGGATGAGGACTATCGCTGCTCTATGTTTTCGTATAAGTTTCTCCTTGAGTTTCAAGAACGAAACTCTTTGTTGGTGGGTAAGTATGTAGTGCCCCGCTCCACGTTGGCACTATGTACAAGTGATATCGCCTTGCTTGCTCAGACGGAAGTCTTCTCAGAGAGTTCTCGACCGATTAATCAAAGTGAGTGGGCAGAACTGCATTCTCTGATTCTTGCACGACTTAATAATGAATCTGAGTTTTTGAATGCTTGTTTGCTTAAGAAGAATGTTTTCGTAAGAGAATGATAGAACCGACTCAGTATGCTAATAAGAGAACTCACATAGCTTGTCATCGAAACGAATCTGCTGCCTAACTAAGAGAATATAAATACTTGTCAGAATAAGATAGAACCATTGCTATGCTAAAGAGAATAAGAAATGTAGTATGCTTAGAAACATCGACACAGCTATCGAACGAACCTTTGCTATGCTAAGAAAGTTAAGTAAATGAATGCCTCGAATATGTCCTTTTGAATATGCTAAGAAAGAGATAGTTATTGCATGTTAACTATGAAATCAATCGTGCTTGCCTTAATATGTTTCGCTTGTCTGTTTGCTATATCGAAATGCTATAAGTAAAATATGTGAATGCAGTGACTAATAGTACGCCCTGAGGATATGGCTCGCAAGGGTCTAGTGGGGTGTACTATTAGTAATGTGATAAGATGTGCTTCATTTTGATAAGATGTGTTTCGCTAAGACTGCATATGTTTTGCTTGATCATTGTTTTGCTTGCACTATATGTTTATGTCATTGCATTGGTCTCGGACAACTTGTGCACAAGGTCTTGTCTCTCGAACGATTCCTGGGGCACTGGGAATCGCTCGGTCCGGAAGAGATTTTTGGATCGCCTTAGGTATACGGCCCGTAAGGGGGTCTAGTGGGGCGATATGTCTATTAGTGTGGTGCAGAACCCATGATGTCACAGCTGCTAGTACTCGGGTGTGTTGGTAGAGCTGGACTTCGGGTGCCAGCTACCGACACCCTTGCGTGCTAGTGAAGAGCTGGACCTTGGACAACTGCTGCTAATCATGGGGCGACCCATGGACCGTCATACAGATAGGACGCATGCTAGGTTTACCTTCTTGCATACCTATCGATTGTTGACGCCAGTGATTTGATACATAAGTTATGAATATGCAAACGGTGTTATTGTAATCAAGTTGTGCCTATTTTGAGTTGCTTTTGTATAGAGGGACATAATGTATGGAACGGTGTTATTGTAATCGAGAGAAGAGTGCTTGAGCGATCTGTAACCTCGGCCATGCGCCGCTTATAACATTTTCGATTATCAATAAAAGAGCTTATTTTTCATGTGCCATTGTGTTCTTCACTTTTCTGCAATGTTATGTGCCGCTGCTTCAGCATTGAATAGCTTACTTGTCCTTGTTCAAAGCTTTGGCCTTGTGCAAGCGCATCTTAGGCTTGTACGGCATCACGTTCCGATGAGAACGATAGTCCTGCGGGAGAGCTGAAATATGGTGATTCACGTTCAGCAGGGACTATCGGGCTTGCGGGAGATTGGTGCGTGACAATGATGTTCGGTATCATCTCCATCGCACTATTGCAGTAGGGAAATGCAACTGAATTTTCGGCCAGTGGCTGGTCTTGGGACAAGTAGAAGTTAGCATTATGTAATGCCTAACTCCGAGCGTCACAGATCACTTTGGAGAGATGAAAGAGCTCAAAGAGCGACGACTTTGCTAAAGAATTGATAAGTTGCGTCAATATGTCAAAGTTGTAAGGATTTTCCAGCCCCTTAGTTGTGTACTTCTGCAGGGGTTTGTCAAAGCAAATCTCCTTCTGCTTCTATTTGTATGTTGTAGCAGGTTAGAATTGACCCAGATCAGATATTACTAGAGTTGTGGGTTCAGCGGTTGGAGGCACACCGTCCTAGGGTACTATATTATAGTTCTGCTGGTAGGCTTGACCTGACCTAATTGTTCCTGCCAGGCTTCCTCGACCGAAGAAGAAACCATATGACAGGTCTTTGGATTATTTCCTTTACACTTGGCGGTGCAAGGTGCTGCTTATTGTATCAAGTCTTGGACGAGGTCAGGGTAAACCCACATGATTTTGCCTTATGGGGTAGTGAGAGGTACTAGTCTGGCTGCTTGATTACGAGCCAGAGGGTGGTTGAGAATCTCTATCGTTGCCCTCGGAATGTGGACAACACCGTCTTGGGCTTCCATTATCGGGAAGTCGCCAAATTGAAGGCACGCCATATTTGCAGTGACCGTTTTGTCTACAAAGTCTAAGTCGAGGACTTTGGAATCGATCAACCGGTGGATTTGTCTTTTCATTATATAAAAATATCGTATTGGATATTAAACATGTCGGTGGTAGAGGCAGTACTTGGGGTTATCAACCTTATCTTCCTCCTCAGGACATTTGATGTCAGGTAGCTAAAGCTTGTCTCCCTTCATTAGTACTTTAAACTTTTTGATGACGTCATCATCATTGAAGGAGTAGGTCCCCTTCGACTTGGACGCTTCTATCAGCTTTTGAGGGGATAAGGCTGGGACTTTGAATACATTGACAGTTAGGGCTTGTTTGTCTTTACTTTCATGGTCATTGTCACTGTTGAGGGGCCGCTTTCCCCTATCATCTATACTGGGGACGTGGAGCCCCAACAGGCGGTGTCTTTCACACTTTTCTTAGTGGCTTTAGCGCTAATGATGAATATTATCCAGTCCTTTAACATATTGGGGCCCGTCCAGAGCCTAACTACCGGATGCAGGTTCATTCGGTAAGTATCCATCAACACGGTTTCAGGAGTTCTAGGGGGTAGTCTCAATGCCTCCTGTCGAAAGGGTTCTATGTATTCACATGCGGACTCCTTGTCACCTTGAGCGATGTCCATTTGGGAGGACATAGTTATATCCATTCCTCCCTCATAGAACTGGGAGAGGAAAAGAAGTTTTAGTTCCTTGAAAGATGAGATACAATTATCCGGGATGCTACAAAACCACTCGTAAGCGACTCTGGACAGTGCTCCTACGAACAAGTTTATCAACAATGCATCATCCTACGGTAAAATGCCCCATTGTAGACAGAAAGTAGTTTATGTACTGGTAGGGTAATATTTTTTTATTGAATGAGACTAGAGACAATGTCACTACCCGTACCCAAAATTTGGGCATGAGTCGTGGGTACGTCCAGCCTGCGCCGCAAAATCGACGATAGAACGCTGTTTAGGTCACAATACTATCTATCATAACTCACAATAATATATATATAACATGTTAATGATCTCAACTTCATAAGGAGGACAAGATAAATATAAATATGACAACAAAATTAATACTCAATCACATAATTCTATAATGAAGAGAAATGACACGATAGTGATATAAAGGAAAAGAGAAGTCTAAAAATAATACATCACACATCCATGAGTCTAGGGTCTAAACAACAACAACAACATAAGTATCCCATAAAATATACAGCTCAAAGTATCTCAAGTCTATAATCAAACTACAAATGAAAGCTAGACTCTAAGTCTCTACTAATGGATCCAATACTGGAATATGATCCTCCTGAAGCTCCTTGGTAAAATCCTCGTCTACTCCGAGTCCGTAATAAGTCGAGCAGAAAATCTTGAGATCCTCTGAAAAATATTATTCAGTCAGGATTGGGGCGAAGCACATAAACTAACAGCAGTTCCATTAATTTAACCTAGACTATAAAACAGTAAGCAATAAAAATACAAGATAGAAAAAATACTGGACAATAAGAAAATCGGTACAAAGATAATCATCTAACAGGTAATAATGAACTATAAATGAACAAGGACATAACTGTATCAACAGGTTTAAACTGGAATAAAGATACGAACAACTACTAAGTACCTTAAAATATTAATTATTATGTGATCGACTTGGGATATATCAGTCTCTGCCATATATGATTAACTATGCACAAGTACAGTAAGGGATCAGGTCAATCAGGTATGATTGACTATGCACAAGTACAGGTAAGGGGATCAGACCATTTATATACGGGGAGCTATACACAAGTGATCAGGCTACACCATCATGTAGTGAGGGTGAGTTATGCATAAGTATGTGGTGTATGATCACATAATTAGCTAATACTTTCCTATTCCCTGGTTAGAACAATGGATCCAATCATGACTCCTCATGACCGGTATCTATGATACAAACCCATATATCCACTGTGTCGGGAATCAAGCATAATACTACATACTAGAATCATAGTAATCGTCAAAATAAGAAAACTATCAAAGAATATACTAGCCTGTGGTCCTGAGCAAAGTGTGAGGATCGATGTCCAAAATGGAGTCACAAACCTAAATATCAAGTATTAATGTAAAATGGATGAAATATAGAATGAGCATGATGAACTAACTAAAATATGAGGATTCTAGGCCATTTCTAGGTCTATACAAGTTTAACCCTTAAGTTAGAGTCTATACTTATCTATAGAGTAGGTTTTTAGAGTGTTTCTAGGTCTAGACTATACTATACTAGTTAGTTTAGCTATACTAAGTTAATACTTGGTGTTCTAGGTTAATTAATACCCAAATACCCCAATACCCCATATTTTACTCATACCTTAGTTCCTATACTTAACTTACTAATACTAAACTTAACACCCCGCTCACTTAACTTATCACTAATACCATATACTAATTCCTACATACTTATTATCTTAATACCTACCTTAACATATACCTTACTTCAATACTGGCTACTAACCCGAATTACCTTAACTGCTACTTGAGTACCCAACATCCTTGCACTGTGCACTATTCTATGAGTGAAGACTAATGACTAATACCTTTGACTGATACACTCTAACATATGAATGATACTACCCAACTAATACCTTAGCTGATACACTCTTATTTGCTTGCTACTGTTTATATAACCTAACACATTGCTAACTAGACTTAAAGCTGCTGCTAATATGCATTGTACATTGCTCTTCCTCCTTATGCATACCTATGCTCGACCTTCACTAACTGCCACTGCTACTGCCCTTCCCCTTAACTACTAATAACCTACTCTTAATTATGCTGATACAAGTAGCAGTTCAAAGCAGTGCTGCATGTCTTACTATATCCAAGCCACTGAAATATGGGATCCAATATACACTCAACTGCAGGTTCTTAGCAGGTGTTATATACAGAGCCCTAATCTTGCACAGGTCAAACAGTGAACCTACCTCACTTGTTGTTGCTATAATTCCCATTACCTACAATACACCAAAATACTCGCACACTAAAATTCTATACACGAGCCCATACATTCAGTTTTCCATGCTTCCGAGGTCTGTTACATCCCTAACAGATGTCCAACCCCTAGGTCCTACAGCAAGAACCCAGGAACACTATTGTTAAAGCACAGCGAGCAAAAGCTCACCTCTGACAACTCAAGGCTCTAGTTGCACTTTACTATAATCTAAAACCATCACCCTGTAGATACCCTATTCTGCAGATACTATACTTGGTTACATCAGTTAACTTCTAGTCACCAAACCAACTGATTAACATCAGAACTAAACTCGAGCAACAATTGGATGCCTGAAAGAATATGCCCCAATACTGCATTCGATCTCACTGCTCAAAAGGGTCCCCTTAATTTCCTTTGTTTGTCTGATACTTTCTTTTACCCCTTGCAATCCATCCACACGAGGGACACACACACAGTACACAGATGTGTGCACAAATGTACACACTGCTTGAGTCCCCCACCATTCTCATCCAACATTAATATAGATACACCAATATATATATATATATATATATATATATATATATATATATATATATATATATATATATATATATATATATACACACATATTTCCAACAGAAGTTAATTGTCAAATACTTGGCATGCATGCTCCTTGCCCCTGCACCCAAATTTGATGATACAGTAAGATACAACCCTCCAAAAATCATGAATCACCCCACACATATAAATTAAATTATCTAAAAGATTGAACTAACTAATTATAAAGCAATTAATGAAGAATTATCTCCATATGAACAAAACCCCTAAAAATGACTCCTGTATCACACCATATCATACTGTTTCATGACACGACCTACTCGTATCCAATTGTAGATGCGATTCTACCCCCACATAACCAATCTAACTCTAATTAGGTCTACTAAACCTAATGACAAATACTTGGTGTCCCATTTTCGGATATCCCCTAAAATGGACACCAAACCCAATGTAGAATTCATAAATAGGGTCAATAGGATCTCAAACTTCTCCCTATGGGTAGCCCTAATGCATGGGTACATTTTAAATGCTCTAAAATACTAAATGGAACTAATTAAAGAAAGTATTTTAGAATTTACCTATTGGGAGATGATATTCTAATGAATAAGCCAATAGGACACGATTTGGACACGAACACCAAGCCAAACTCCTTCTTCTCTAAGCTTCTTGCAACCACTAACTTCTAATCTCCTTAGAAGGTGAGGATAAGAGAATTTGAGGTAAAAATTAGGGTAGAATTTGTCACACCCTAGTGCCAAAATACGTAGGACCAGGTATATGTACACATGCCAACTGTACGAACAAGTATAGGAACCCAATCTAATAGACCTAAATAGTCGTAGTACACTGTAAAAATAACTAAGTCTCAATATCATAGGCAGGTAAAATCTAGTCTCATCCACAAATATCAGAGAGTAAGAAACTAAATGAATAGGTAAGTCTCAGAATCTACTACAAAATTGAATCTTATGGAGAACAATCTATGAAAAATAAGTACATAAGAGTAATGAAAGAATAACTAAGCAATAAAAAAATAGAGCCAAAACACTAAGCAACTATCATCCAAGAATGAATGCTAAAGAAAACTCATGTGGCTCCACTTGAAGGTCATCGTCTGCAAAATCTCTACTCCATAGTCCATCGGGTACAAGGGCTCGTCTGGATCTGAAAAAGGTGCCAGGTCCTCAGAGGAACATAACAAATACACAATAAATCGATATGCATAAAAGTAAAGAAGTAAACAATAAATAGGGTAACTAAACCATCTATGTGAATGCACTCAAGAAATCTCTAGTTGCACATGTGAGAGAAGAAATAGAAGAATCCTTTATCCCACCAGGCGTTCGATAGAACTCGAGGGTACACTAATTAAACCATATAAACCATAAGAAATAGAAATCTTATACGCTCACTAGTAGATTCTCTCCTCCCAATGAACTATCTGAACCATATACTTGGTGCATACATAATGCAAGATGTTAATAAAATCTAGAAAATTAGACCAATACTAAATACCAATACAAGACGCAAACCCACGTATCAATGGCTAGTCAACACGCTAGTCCATGCACTCACTCACTCAGTGATCGTGTTGAACATATGTCAGGTCAGAAGATACCACGTACCTTCACAACATACCAGGTAAGTCTACTACTCGAAGACGCGTGCACATAGCTAACAAATAAAAACTAGGCATAATGTAAACTTAACAATACAATTAAGCAAAGTGTAATTGTCTTCCAAGCCAAGATGTGAGCACAACAAATCTGGTCCGGAGCTCTCCACATAAATGTCACAAACAGTTACCTATTAATTATGACACTAATTAGACTCTTATTTTCTAGTTTAAGTGAGGATAGTATCTAGTTATTAATTCTACTTTGGTTGTACATGCAAGTAACTACACACCAAATTATTACTAGCCATCAAACATTACCCAAAATCCTTTTTAAAGACTTTAATTATCAAAATAATAATTCTAGAATTTTATTAGAAAATAAGGTTTTTATTGATATGGTCATCTCCTATAAATTCTATGAGTCAAAAACCAAATAGAAACCAAAACTAGGTCATAACAGGTTACCGTTAAGTTAAAAAACTATTTTTTGATAAATAGATAATTCTGGAATAAATACTTAAAATCAGAATTAATCCATAATAATATAACTTTAGATGTAGAAAATATAGATTTTTTGTCAAAATTTAAGTCTGAAATTATCGGGGTCAAGTATTGTCAAAACTAGGTCAACTTGCTAACTACAACACCTAAAATTTAAAATTTTCTAAATAGGAATAAAATCTAAAAAAATATGGTAAAAGTAGTAATAAAAATAATGAATATAGAATACACAAAAAATACATATTTTTGGGTAAGAGTTTTACAACCTACCCACCATAAAAAAAATTGTTGTCGAAATTAAGAATATGGTACAATCTAGAAAAATAATAATGCGGTATGTAAAGTCCATACCTGAAGACTCGTGTAAGCGAGGAAAACGCTCTAAGATCAAATTCTTCCACTCTTAAGTCGATTTGCCCAGTGAATGATGCTTCCAAGCAACACATACTAGTCGAATGGTCTACCCCTTCAGCACCCTCTCTCTGCGGTCTAGAATCTCAACCGGGTGCTCCTCATAAGACAAACTCAGCCCCACGATGATCTCTGAATAATCTAGTACATTGCTAGTATCCGCCACATACCTTCTCAATTGTGAGACATGGAATACATCGTTCATACCCTCCAAGGTCTGCGATAATGCTAGTCTGTTAACAACCTCGCCAACATGCTCCAATACATCAAACGGTCCGATGTACCTCGGACTAAGCTTCCCTCTACCTCCAAATTTGATGGTACCTCTAGTAGGGGAGATCCTCAAGAATAAATGATCTTTCGTCTTGAACTCTAGAGGTCGACGGTGAGTATCTGTCCATTGCTTCTGTCTATATTGTGCTGCTCGAAGATGACCTTGAATCTGCTTGACCTTCTCCACTGTGCGAGTTACCAACTCCGGTCCAAGTATCTCTCTCCCATATCACTCCAACATACTGGTGATCGATACTTTCTTTCATATAATGCTTCAAATGTATCCATCTGAATGCTTGCTTAGTAGCTATTATTGTAAGAGAACTCCACCAAATATAAGTGATCCTCCCAAGATCCTCCAAAGTCAAGCTTGCATGCTCTCAACATATCCTCCAATGTCTGAATAGTGCACTCTGACTGTCCGTCTGTATGCGGGTGATAAGAAATGCTAAACTTTAATCTAGTTCGTAGGCTCTCCTGCAGACTGATCAAAAAGTATGATATGAACCTCGAATCTCTGTCAAAAACTACGTTGACTGGTACTCTATGTAGGCGTACGATCTACTTCATGTACATCTCTGCCATAACTTCTGTAGATTGCCTAACTCTAAAGGGTAAGAAGTGTTGTTACCTTATTCTCTATCCACAATCACCCAAATTGTATCTCAGCCAGCAAGACTTCTCGGGAAACCCGTAACGAAGTCCATGGTGATGTGCTCTCATTTCTATTTCAGTATAGGAAGGGGTTGAAGTAGTTATGATGATCTCTGATATTCAGCCTTAACTTGTTGAAACACTAAGCACTTTGCCATAAACCGTGCTATCTCTTACTTCATCATGTGCCACCAGGAATGTTGTCTCAAGTCTTTGTACATCTTCGTACCTCCCGGATGAATAGAGTATGCTGAACTATGAGCCTCTGATATTAGCTCCTGCCTAAGCTCCTATTAGGAACATAGAGGCGATCTACACACCTCAAAGTCCCATCTTCATGTATCCTTAGCCCAATCTATAATCCAGCCTCAGTCCTCTGTCGAAGTCGCTAAAATCTTGCATCAATCAGCAAAGCTGCCTTGATATGCTCCACCAATGGTAATTGTACTTGAATGTTCATCAACTTTGTGACCTCTCTTGGCATAACCACCTCTATGTCTAACTACTCCAAATCATATAATAACTCCTTTTGTTTTTTCAAGAAGTACGACATCGGTCTCCTACTCAATGCATCCGTTACTACATTAGCCTTGCCCGGATGGTACTGCAGCTCACTAAATCTGCCATCAACTCGAGCCATCGTCTCTATCTCTGATTCAGATCCTTATGAGTATAGACATATTTTAAGCTCTTATGATTTGTATAAATCTTTACAGTATTTTCGTATAAATAGTCCCTCCAAAGCATCAAAGCAAATATCACTGTTGCAAGCTCCAAGTCATTAGTGGGGCAGTTCTTTTCATGGATCCTTAACTGCTGAGAACTATATGTTACCATCTTACCGTGCTGCATCAAGATGCATTCTAATCCTTTTCCAGAAGCATCGTTATAAATAACAAATACTATCGGTCCAGTAGGTACGGTCAAGATCGGTGTTGTAGTCAGGCACTTCTTCAACTTATCAAATACCATCTGACACTCCTATATGTCCAATTAAACTCCTGATACTTGCGGGTTAACCTTGTCATAGGCTCTGTGATCCTCTCAAAATTCTCTATGAGCCTTCGGTAATATTCGGTAAGTCTAGAAAACTCTGCACCTTTGAGACGTCGGTTGGGGTCGGCCATATCTCTACTGTTGATATCTTATCTAGGTCCACTAATATGCCTTCTCTCGAGATAACATGCCTAAGAAAAAGGACATGATCTAGAAGAAACTCGCACTTGTTCAGCTTAGCATGTAAGTTCTGATGTCTTAATTTTTCTAGCACCTTCCTCAAATATTCCTTGTGCTCCTTATGGCTTTTCGAGTACACCAAAATATCATCGATGAATACGACCACAAACTAGTCCAAGTACAGATAAAATACTCGGTTTATTAAGTTCATAAATACAGCTGACACATTTGTCAATCCAAAGGGCATTACCAAGAACTCGTAGTGGCCATAGCGAGTCCTGAAAGCCGTCTTATGAATATCCTCATACCTCACCTTCACTTAATGGTATCTCGATCTCAGATCAATCTTAGAAAACACCTGTGCTTCTGTCATTTGGTCAAACAAGTCATCAATCTGCAGTAGAGGGTACATATTATTGATGTTTACTATATTAAGGGATCTGTAGTCGATACACATGTGGACTGTTCCATCTTTATATTGTACAAAAAAAACTGTGGCTCCCTAAGGTTATGCACTTGGCCTAATGAATCCCAAGTCTTGCAACTCTTGCAACTGCTCCTTTATCTCATCTAGCTCCTTCTTTTCCAGCCGTTACACATTAAAAAATATTGGCACTACTCCCGACACCAAATCAATAGTGAAATCGACTTCTTTTTCCGGTGGCAGACCAGGCAACTCGTCTGGAAAAATATCTCCAAACTCTTCAATAATCAGTGGAGGCATAACTTCCATTGTCCTGCAAGCTCCATTGTACTGGCCTACTCCTTTCTCTGTAGTTTCTCTCATAAAATCAAACTCTGGCTGGCCTGGTGGCTTAAAGATAGCACAACCACTTTGGCAATCTAACACTGCATTATATTGGTGAAGCCAATCCATCCCCAGCACTACGTTAAAATTTATCATTATGAATACAAAAAGTCGAGCTCATCTCCCGATCATAAAGAATAACTGAACAAGTCCTATAGGTACTAGTTACAGGCACTATTCCTTCCCCGGTAAGAATTCTCCAACTCTTAGGCAAGGGTGAAGTAGTTATTCTTTGCATTGATACAAATTTAGATGATATGAATGAAAGAGTGGCCCCAGAATAAATAAAATAGTGGCAGGTACTGATCTGACTAAAATAATACCTGTAATAGCCTCTCTCGAACAGCACTGCCTGCAATGCCAAGGGTGGTTCTCTCTGCTAGCCTCCTGGTGCTGGTAAACGAGGTAATCCTCCTCCTTGGTTAGTTGCTTCCGGTACCGGTACTGTGGACTTTTGAACTCCAACTGGAATAATAGCTCCACGCTGCAGATAATCCCGAGATTGATGCTGACCTGATCTGCAAGTCAAGCAAGTTCCCAGTTTCTTCCTGTATTCCATTTGCACGTGCCCCTTCTTGCCACATATCATGCCCCAGTCCCAAAATGTATAGGACCAAACACGTGACAATGGCCAGCTGGTACGACTCCATAAGGCTTTCCAATTTAATGGACCCGATGAAGCGTACTTACGCTGTCCACGGTCAAGTGATTCAAATAACAATCTAGTTCTAACATGCAACAAGTAAACTAAATCTCAATCTATGGTAAATAAATCTCAAGAAAAATGATACGCATCATCAGTCTGCAGCCAAATAATATGTCCATTCGAATAGGCCAAAAGAGCAACATAGGCCTATAAATACTAGGCTATAAAAGTAAAATCAAAATGGAAAGTAGTACATGACTGTAATAGCTAAAATATAAAGATACCTGCAACGATGTCCACACTCCACTAGATCAAGCATCCTGCAAACTGTACAAATAACCTGGAAGGGAACCAGGTACTCAGAGGGACGTAACAAGATACAAAAATACATGCCATAAAGTAAATACTGTAAAAACTCAAGGGTGAACTAACCAGCTTAGTGAAATAAAATTTGAGGATAACTTAGTACGTATAGAAAGTGTAGGTTAGACATATGCTGATGTAATTCACCAATCACTGTGACTGTCTAGTATATGCCATATATGCCCCCTTAACAAGGGCGCTCTGCAATATAATAACATCCAGCTCCGAAGAACATAGAATCTGAATAGTATAACGTCCATATCGCTCCATAGATAGTGGAATCTGAATAGTATAATGTCTATTTTGTTCCGTTGAACGTGGAATCTGAATAGTATAACGTCCATATCGTTCCGTCGAATATGAAATCTGAATAAAGGAAGTGGGTGACCCATACGCCTACTAGTCGTCCTCCCCGCCCAATGCCAATGTACAAGTAGTGAATATGACATAGATATCTCGTAATATAATGCATGTCGCTAAAGAAATACACAACTAAGCTAAATGTTGTCACACATGCTGCTCATACCGAAGGCTAGACAAGCATGAAGCACGCGTCCCTACATGAACTCACTCTATGCCGTAAAAAGATACGTGTCAAGGCCTGGGGAGTCATATTGATAACTCTACAACTTTAGGTGCGTCTACTAGGCACAAAGTATCACTACCACATTTTCTAGGAAAGGGTATTTTAGTAATTTCCTATTTAATAAATTATTGTGCTTGATAAATAATTATTTGTGGTATTATTTAATTATTGTTAGATATTATTTATTTAATTTAGACTTGTGTTAGTGGACCTAACTAGTTTAGTTTGGACCCATGGACCAACATGAATTAATTAGTTAGACTTAGCCCATTTTGAAAGCCCATTGTTAAGGAGATGGATTAAATTTATTAAATCATTGGACTAGAAGATTCCTTCCCTAATTATTTCTTCATGAGAGGCCCTAAGGGGTGTAATAGACATTACATGATTACTTGAGGGAGGGGAATAGGGGTCGGCCTATTTAAAAAGAGGGGAAAAATTCTCTCTCCTCTTTTTTATTCCAATCTAGATCTAAAATTTCCCACTACCAAATTTCCTTCATTCCCATTTCATTTCCCTACCAAATTCATTCTAATTCCTTCCCAAATCACCATTAGAAACTTGAGAAGCAAGGATCTAGAAGGAGGAAGCAAGAATCTACAAAGAGGAGCAAGGATCTACAATTTGGAAGCAATTTCATCTCAATTGGAGGTTTTATTGGGAATCCATCTCCCAATAGGTACAATTCAGTTTTTCCCCTTAAAATAGCTTCTAAATCTGAGATTTAATCATGGAAAATTAACCCATATATATGTATTACCCAAAGGATTTGGTTTTGTGTTCATAGAAGGCCTATTGAGAAAGTTATGGTACTTTTTGTGTCAATTTTGGGAGAATTCCGAGATTGACATTTGTTGTGTGTGTCAATTGATCCTATAGATCAATTTGGCATGTATTTATGTGTTTGGGGCTAGTGTCATATCCATAATTGGGTACGTGTATGTCGTATCCCAACAATTTGGTGATACGTGTTGTTTTGGGGGTTTTTCCTCCGACACGGGACTTTGTACATGTCAAATTTTGACACGGACACGTAGATCTATATTTGACACTTTGTTTTATTCATAAATAATATATATGACTTGTTTGTGTCCTTCGGGGTGCAATTGGATGTGTGGTGGACTCGTGTCACATGCGTATCCTAGATTTAGTGGGATACGGTGTGATACTCTCCATTTGTTGTGTATTTATGTGTAGATCTAATTAATTGTGCTTTAATTCTTGAATTATAATTGTGTACATATATATATAAATATTATATATATATTATAGTGTATTTATTATAGTGATTATTGTATCATAGATTTATGTACTATATATGTACTAATAGAATATATGTATATTATGTAGCTTTCTTCTACATGCATTTATATATATATATATATATATTTTTTTTTTTTACAATATGTTGTATGGATATATATGTATATGTTGATTATATATATACATGTATGTTTAATTGGGTAATTATTTTATAGGTAATTGTTATAGGAGTATGTAGATATATGTATAGATGTAATTATAATATTTATGTATGTGTGCATATGGTTATGTTGTAATATGTACATTATTATAGAGGGGGTGTATTTACATTTAGTATTTATATATATATATATATATATATATATATATATATATATATATATATATATATATATATATATATATATATATATATATATATATGTATTTGGGTTATATATATAGATATATATATATTTATTAGATTTATATATATATATATATATATTATATATATATATATATATATGTTATATATATATATATATATTACTATTTTTTTAGCGACAGCAGGTTTAATGACAGAGCTGCTGTCATTATTAGCAGTGGGATCAGCAGCAGCCGCTGTAGCAATGGCGGCGGCAATTAATGACAACCGCCACTGTCATTAATAGCAGCAACAGCGGCGGGGAAATGCAGCAGCAGCAGCAGCGACAGCAAGATCGGTGATGGTTGAAAATCGTCACCAAAGCAGCAGCAGCAATGTAGATTCCAAGCAGCAGCAGCGACAGTGGCTTCAGTGACAGCCAGAACTATCACTAAAAGCCTGGTTTCAGCATTTCAGTATTTTTCAACACTGTTTTCAGCGACAGTTAGGCAGATTATTATATATGTGTATTTATATACTATATTTATATATATATATATATATATGTATGTATATATATATATATATATATATATATATATATATATATGTATGTATATATATATGTATTGATATTGAGATAATATACTATTATTGCTATATTCCTTATTTGTATAATATTAGTATATATTTATATATTATATATGAGGGTATTTAGTATATCAAGGTATTGAGTGTTACCTTGAGGAAACTAAGGTAAGTGGGATACTCAAGATACGGGGTCTGGGTATCAAGATTGTGGTTATTGTTGGGATACCAAGTTGGTTCAAAACCATGGTTCCTATTTGATGTGTAATTAATATTCTATATTGTTATACATAATTGTTTGATATATATGTATTGTGATGTTTACCTTAGAATTTACGTATCCGGAGATACGGTATCCTAATATTTTAGGATATGATTTTTATGACTTAGATTTTAATATCTTGACCCAAGATTTTTGTATTAGACTTGTGCAACCTAGAAATAGATAGTTGACCTTGGGGTGACCATAGTTGACTTAGAGTTGACCATAGTTGACTTTTGACTTAGAATTGACTTATTGACTTAGAAGTTGACTAGTTTAACTTATTCTCTTTTCGGAACCTTGTATTGATGTTGTATTCCATATCTAGGTCTTCAAGGCACCGAGTCAGACATCTGTGAGACTATTCTTTGGACTTCAGGCGAGTACATTCTCTGATAGTTTCTCATTTATAATATCCTCTATGTTTATTGTATCTAGTGTAGATATCCATATTTTTCTTGACACTATGGTTACACGGATTGGTATATCCGGATCTCGTCATGAGATATTATTCCTTGGTATATGGTGTATATGGTGCAAGTATTTTTTCATTAGTTATCTTGTACATGTACAGACACTGATTCTCGGGAAGAGTCACTATCTTCTTGGAGAATCTCGTGCCAAAGCATACCGTGGTTGGATCTATTATACCAGTCGGGGGTGGAGAGTATTAGTATAGATATGTGATCAATATTCCTATTGTATCAAGTGCTGATTACTGAATAGTGTTGATCATACACCGCACGTATGATTAGCCAAGCCGCATTGTATCTTGCCCAAGCCGATCATATGTTAAGCTAGTACTCACACACTTAGTCATTATTATTCTTGTTTCATTGGCATATTGTTCATTATTGTATTTATTTCCAATATTTCCTTATTGTATATATATATATATATATATATATATATATATATATATATATATATATATCTTGTATCTATTGTGCATATTGTTTATCCACAGCTATTTACTGTTACATAGTTTTTATCATTGATTAGAACTGCTGTTAGAGATGTACTATGCTCCTTTCCTGACTGGATATATTTTTCCAGATGACACTGAGGAGTGGTACCCTACTTATTATGGACCCCAGGATGTTGTGGGTTTAGATTCTGAGACCCTGGCTCAGGAGGGACTTATCCTAACTGAGACAGTTGACCCAGGAGTTGTAGCTTCATAGTATTCTTTTGTACTGGATTTGTCTCCAACTTATTATGTTATTTCTTCATACTCATTAATGTATTATTTTAGACTCATGAGTTGTATTGTGACTATTCTATTCTTTATCTGATTCGTGCTTTCCATCTTAGTTCTGTGATTGAGTATATTATCACTTTGGTAATTCATTATATTGTTAGATAGATTATCTAGACAGTGTTCTACCGCCGATTCTGCGGCGTAGGCTGGGCGTTATTTCTGACTTGTACCCTTACACCTGGTGCGGGTCGTGACACAAGGTCAGACACAATCTCTAACGTCAACGCCATCGTTGACTGCACCCGAGTCTTTCTCGGACGTGCATAGTTAGATAATATTAAAACAATAAAGTATGCAACTAAAAAATGTCTGAATTTAAATATTATAACAAGGCAAGGTATACTTGTCTGGGTCCTCAAGCTGTGAGTGCCAATAATCTGCTCCCGAAGTCTTGCAGGACGATCCAATGGTCCCATTTATATATAATACAATATAGCATCAGTCGTTACACTAGCACACACACAAATACGATTATACTGAACTCAGAAACTACGCAAGGCAGGGGTGGTACTTGTCACTACCACATTTCTAGATTAGGGCAGAATTATAAATTGTCATATTAATTTATTGTGTTAATATAATGTATGATAAGTTATTATATAAATTGTTGGGTGTTCTTTAATGCATGGGTTAATGGGCTTGACCTAAAAATCTATTAGATTAAACCATTGTGACCAAACCCTAATTATTAAATTAGCATTTTAGTTAAACCCTCAAAGAATGACTAAACCCCTTATTATTTTAAGTTCTTCATGATAAGTCATGAAGGGCAAATTAGACACTTGGCATTAGAATCCCTAACCCTAGTCCTATATAATGAGAGGGAACCTCCCTCAAGCTTCTTCATTCATGAAGGAAAAAAACCTAAACCTAGCCTCCACTTAGAAATCCATTTCCCTTCCCCAAATTTTAGGATTTCTTGCCCTAAAAACCCTCTTTCCTTCTCCATCAAGAGAGATCTAGGAGCTTGGACCAAGGAGGCTTCAAGAAAGAGGATCTACATTGGGAATCCATCTCCCAATAGGTGAGAATCCGAATTAAAACCCTATTTAATTCTATTTTTAATTATTATTTGGCCATTAGGAGCCCACCATTTGAATTAGGAATGACTCTTTTGGTTTTTCCATGGAGTCATAGGTGATTTTAGGGTTTTGTGATTCCAATGATGTTTTCCCCAATTTCCGTGAGCCCTAGTTATGGGAATATGCATTCTTGCATGTTTGTATCATATACCTATGGATTTGATTGTAATTTTAGGGTTTTACGTTTGGTTCATGAGTAATATTATGGAATCCGTTTTCAGCACATTACGTGTTTGATAAAATGCTTCATAGGGGAATACCTATCTAATCTATTCTAATATTACATATTTTGATATATATATATATATATATATATATATATATATATATATATATATATATATATATATATATATATATATATATATATATGCACGTATGTGCAATGATAGGCTTGTGTCATTCTGGAGAGGGGATTTCTACATAGGAAGTCGGGTACGTATAGTCGGGTGTGCATTCTATGCACTGTGTCAGTTTTAAAGGTGGTGTTAGAGGTGTTTGTGCCTGTATATAGGATTCAGATGGGGGATAGTTCAGTATTTGGTGCACTGATTCGCATAGGACAGCAGCACATGTTTTAAAGGCTAGTGTAGGGATATCAATTTAGAGAGTACAACTTCTTACTCATTTTCCTTATTTTGTATCGCGTGTGTGCTAGGTATGTCTCAATGAATGACTCTATCATTCGATTCAATCTCTGACTCGGTCTCTAATGCGCCTTAGTACGAAACATATATCGCTTAACGTGGGGCATGAGCTATTGTGTACGAAGATCTTAGGCTAAGACAAACTTAACCTAATTTTTATAATCGCCCACGTGAATCTAATATAATCACTTTTAATAGCATTTGAATCATCATATCGCGAGTCTGGATCTGTCACTGCTACATTTTCTAGGAAAAGATATTTTAGTCTTTTCATAATTAATTAAATATTATGCATATTAAATAATTATTTATTGTATTATTTAATTATTGTTAGATGTTAGTTATTTGTTTGGACTTGTGTTAGTAGACCTAAATAGTTTATTTTAGACTCATGGATCAACATGTATTAATTATTAGAATTTAGACCATTTGGAAAGCCCATTGATTAGGAGGAGGATTAATTTAATTAAACCATTAGACTAGAAGCTTCCCTCCTTAATTATTTTTTCATGAGAGGCCCCAAGGGGTATAATGGACATTACATAATGACTTGAGAAAGGGGTATGAGGGGTCGATCTATATGAGAAGGGGGAAAGTTTCTCTTTCCTCTTTTTATTTGAAATCTAGATCTAGAATTTCTCTCAACCAAATTTCTTCATTCCACATTATTTTCTCTACCAAATTTTACCCTAATTCCTTCCCAAATCACTATTGGAGACTAGTGGAGCAAGGATCTAGAAGGAGGAAGCAAGGATCTACAAAGAGGAGCAAGGATCTACAAATTGGAGGCCAATTTTATCATATTTAGAGATTTTATTGGGAATTTATCTTCCAATTGGTACAATTCAGTTTTTTTTCCCCTTAATTTAGGTTCTAAATATGAGAATTAACCATGAGAAATCAAGCCATATGCATAGGCTACCTATAGAATTTGGTTTTGTATTCATAGGAGGACTATTGAGAAAGTTATGGCACTTTTTGTGTCAATTTTAGGGGAATTCCGAGATTGATATTTGTTATGTGTGTCAATTGATCCTATAGATCAATTTGGCATGTGTTTTTGTGTTTGGGGCTAGTATCATGTCCATAATTGGGTACGTGTAGGTCGTATCCCAACAATTTGGTGATACGTGTTGATTTGGGACATTTTTCTCCGACACGGGACTTTGTGCATGTCATATTTTGACACGGACACGTAGTTATGTGTTTAACTCTTCGTATTATTTGTAAATAATATATTAGACTTGCTCGTGTCCTTCGGGTGTTTGTGCAATTTATTTATACACCAATACCATAAATCTAGGGGGATACGGGTGTGATACATTCCATGTGTTTGTGAAATTTATTTCTAGATCTATTTCCATTATTCTTAATCATTATAATATGTATATATATATATATATATATTGCTATGTATATATATATTTATGTGTTAGTGTATCATATATCTATGTATCTATGTGTTATGTATTTATGTAGCTATACTTCTTTTACATATGTAATAGCTATTAAATATAGTAGTGTATATATGTATATGTTATGTGTATATATATGTTATCTATATATTTGTATGTTATGTATATATGTACTTGCATGATTATATATATATATAAGTATATATATTTATGTGTTATTAAGTGAGAGAGAGAGGGAGCAACAGATTTAGCAACAGCTACAGCAGATCTAGTGACAACAGCAACCACTTTAGCAACAGCAGCAGCAATCTAAGCTACAGCAGCAGCATTAGCGACAGCAGCAGCTTCAGCGACGGCAGCAGTTTCAGCAACAGCAACAGCCTTCAGCAACAGCAGCATCAGTATTAGCAACAGCAACAGTAACCGTAGCAATAGCAGCAATATCAGCAACCTTCAGCGACGGGCAGCAGCAGCTTTTTAGCGACAATTTTACGGTTATATATAGAATTATATATTATTTATAAATAATAGATATATATATATATATATATGGTATTGGTGTATATATATATTCCTAATTGGTATTTATGCTTAAGTATACTATATTTGTAGTAGTTAGTTGTTTGCATATAGTTTTAATGGGTAGTAAGTATATATATGAAGTTTTGACAATTACCTTGAGATACCAAGGTATGTATCAAGGTATTTGGGGATACCCAAGGTATTGGGTTTGGGTATCAAGATTGAGGTTTAGTTGTGCGATACCGAGTTGGTTCAAAACTAAGGTATCCAATATTTATAATTAGGATTTTATATATTTAATATTGTTTGATATGCATATGTGATATTTATCTATTGTTTGCGTATCCTGAGATACGGTATCCTAGTATCCTATGTTTTAGCTTGTATGACCTAGATTTATAGTGTATGAGCCCAACATCATTGAGAGAGGCTCAGGCAACCTAGAAATATGTAGTTTGACCAGGTTTGACCGGTTTGACTTAGAGTTGACCTAGTTGGACTTTTTGACTTAGTAATTGTTCTTTGACCAAGAAGTTGACTAGTTTAACTTATTTTTTTCCGAAACCTTATATTAATATTATATTCTATATCTAGGCCTTCGAGGCACCGTATCAGACATCTGTGAGACTATTCGTTGGACTTCAGGCGAGTACATTCTCTGATAGTTTCTTATTTATGATATCCTCTATGTTCATTGTATCTAGTGTAGATATCCATATTTTATTGACACGGTGGTTACACGGATTGGTATATCCGGATCTCGTCATGAGACGTTATTCCTTGATATATGGTGTATCTTGTGCAAGCCTTGTTTCATTGATTATCTTGTACATGTACAGACACTGATTCTCGGGGAGACTTGCTACCTTCCTAGAGAATTTTGTGCCATAGCATACTATGGATGGATCCACTATACCAGTCGGGGTGGGAAGTATTTTAGTGTAGATATGTGATCATACCCTTCTTGTGCAAGTCTTGTTTTTCTATGAGTGTTGGTCATACACCGCACGTATGACTAAGCAGGACATTATTTTCCTATGCAAGTTTTCTTATACAAGTTTCCAAGTTGATCACATGTTAAAGCTAGTACTCACCCACTTAGTCATTAGTATTCTTGTGCATTGCCATATTGTTCATTATTATTTTTATTCCAGTATTTTCTTATTGTATATCTCTTGTATCTATTGTGTATCTTGTATATTCATATCTATTTACTGTTACATAGTTTTTATCATTGATTAGAACTGTTGTTAGAGATATACTCTGCTCCTTTCCTGACTGGATATATTTTTCTCAGATGACACTGAGGAGTGGTACCCTACACATTACGGACCTCAGGATGTTGTGGGCTTAGAGGCAGAGACCCTGGCTCAGGAGGGACTTATCCCAACTGAAATAGGTGACCCGGGACTTGTAGCTTCTTAGTATTCTTTTGTACTGGATTTGTCTACAGCTTATTTGTTAGTATTCTTTCAGACTTATTGATGTTATTATTTTAGACTCATGAGTTGTTTGTGAATATTTCTAATCTTTATTATATTTGTGCTCGTTTCCATCTTAGATCTGTGATTGAGTATATTGATATTGTTGGTGGTTTATTATATTGTTGGATAGATTACCCAAACAGCGTTCTACCGCCGATTCTGTGGCGTAGGCTAGGCGTTGTTCTCGACTTGCATCCCTACATCGGGTATGGATTATGACACATTTTTAGTGGTGGCTCATGCAGGTCTCTTTGAGGTCATAATTAGTGCAATTTATAGTGGTGCTCTGAATTGAGTACTATTATGAGCCTATTTTAAGATATAGGATATAGGCTATAGGTTGAGAATACTCAATCATATCTAAAAAAAATTCTTTTGATTCATTCAACTATTCTCCTTTTATATTGATACTTGATCTTTAAACTGTCCTTTCCTTAAGTGTCTTACATCATGTGTCATATTGATTCTTTCTTTCGCTTTGTCTCAAGATGTCACCTAAGACTAGATCGCAGCAGGGGAGAGCAGATTCTGAGAGGTCTGCGACGTTCCGAGGGCTTGCACCAGTCACTTCTCCGGTGATTGGAGTGTCAGCTGCTTTCGGAGGTCCACCACCTACTCAGAGGACTGTACCAGCTGTATCTGAGGGACTTTCACCTCTACCTTCCGTGCCAGCAGAGGCGACACAGATGTTTACACTGTTTCATGAGATGCTCGAGGCACAGAGGGCTCAGTCAGAGGCATATTAGAGGCAAACCGACATTTTATGGCAGGGCATCAAGAGTGTTCATCAGCTTGCTCATGTCGTAGTAGAGAGAGGAGTTCCGGTCCAGCAGTAGGTTGCTCCTCTGGTTGCTCAGCTTGGGCCAGGCAACATTCAGGACTTCAAGAAGCTGGAGCCTAGGGTCTTCAAGGGGAAAGAGGGCATCATCTATGCTGATGATTGGCTCGAGGACATTGAGCATCTTATGAGGGTGTCCCATCTTTTTGAGGATCTGAAGGTTGAAGTGGTAGGAATTTAACTATTCGACGTCACACGCACTTGGTTCAGGAATGAGTCGATTCTTATTGACGCGGGACAGTCTTGGGAGGTGTTCAAGGACCTCTTCAAGAAGAAGTTCTTCGCTCGGGCAGACAGGCTAGACTTGGGGAGGCAGTTTAAGAGCCCCATTCAGGAGAGCATGTCTATGGAGGAGTACGCTGCAGATTCGGCAGGTTAAGCCGATTTGCAGAGTATTTGGTGAGAGAGCCGGAGGTTTGGGCTATTCATTTTTGTGAGGGTCTAAACTGGGAAGTGAAGATCCTCATTCCATCTTTTTATGAGACATACTCGGAGATACTTGCGGAGGCACGCAAGGTTGAGCGGGGTGCAGTATCTGCCAAGCGTCCTTATTTCCAGTCCAAACCTTTCCAGCAGCATCAGCAGCACCAGACTCCAGCTAGGGCGATGTTTCAACATACACCATAGAAGCAGAGAAAGTTACAGCAATTTTTTTGCCACTTCTGCAAGAAGCCCGGCCACATCTGGGAAGTTTGTAGGAACATGTTGGGAGTTTATTTGTATTATGGTATTGAAGGGCATTAGATGAGAGAGTGGCCTCATCGTGCAGTTCAGGGAGCAGCTTCAGCTCCAAGGGCACAGACGAGACCACCTGCCGTACAGCCGAGGGGACCGCTTTCGACCCAGTAGCAGCATTATGTCCAGCATTAGCAACAGGGAGGTATACGTCAGGGACAAGTATTTGCTATGACCGTCAAGGAGGATGAGCCCACCGGAGATGTCATCACAGGTTCAATTCTTCTTGATTCCATTCAAGCTTTTGCTTTGTTTAATAGTGGTGCTTTCCATAGTTTTGTATCTGTTTCTTTTGCTCTGAAGCATGGTTTGGTAGCTGAGTCTCTGCTTAGGACTTGCAAGATCATAACCGGGGGAGGCATTATCCTAGTTAATAATATTTGCAAGGATCGGAGAGTTACTTTGGGAGGCCGGGAGTTGAGTGTGTATCAACTTGTAATGCCACATCCGAGCTACAATACTGTACTCGGGATGGATTGGTTGAGTAGGCACCGTGTTAGTATAGATTGTAGAGGAGGTAGAGTTTTGTTTGGTCCGCCGGGAGAGCCAGAGTTTGAGTTTGCTAGAGGAGCTGCAGAGCAGGAAGAAGGCATTATTTGTGGAGCTATGGTGGAAGACAAGGAGTTGCCGCATCTGTTGATAGCAGAGTTCTTGGATGTGTTTCTTGAGGAATTGCCAGGATTGTCGCTAGATCGAGATATTGAATTCTCTATAAACTTGGTGCCAGATGCAGAACTAATTTTGCAGCATGTCAGTAGAGTAAACAACAGTGAGTTAGTCAAGCTGAAGAAACAGGTGGACGAATTACAGGATAAGGGGCTTATCAGATCGAGTTCTTCACCGTGGGGAGCCTCGGTATTGTTTGTACCGAAGAATGATGGATAGATGCGCATGTGCATTAATTATAGGGTATTGAATAATCTCACTATCAATAATCAGTACCTTTTGCCACGGATTGATAATCTATTTGATCAGTTGAGTGGTGCCAAGATATTTTTTAAGATAGATTTGAGATCAGGCTTCTACCAGGTGAATGTAAAGTCGGAGGACATACCGAAGACTGCTTTTAGAACTCGGTATGGTCAGTACGAGTTTATGGTGATGTTGTTTGGGCTGACTAATACACCGGCGGTATTTATGAACTTGATGAACAAGGTGTTCCATCAGTACCTTGACAAGTTCGTGTTGGTGTTCATCGACGACATACTCATATAATCGAAGATATCGGAGGAGCACGAGGAGCATTTGCAGATTGTGTTGGAGGTATTGAGGAAGGAGAAGCTGTATGGGAAGTTGTTCAAGTGTGAGTTCTTCCTGGACAAGGTAAAGTTCTTGGGGCATGTTGTGACTGGTGATGGTATTTCAGTGGATCCGAAGAAGATCACAGTAGTAGAGTCTTGGAAGACCCCGAGTTCGGTAGCAGAGATCAGGAGTTTCTTAGGATTGGCAGGCTACTACAGGAAGTTTGTGCAAGATTTTTTGAGGATTGCCGAGCCGATGACCAGACTCACCAGGAAGGATGTAGAGTTTGTTTGGATGGAGGATTGCCAGGATACTTTTGAGGAATTGAAGAAGAGATTGATGTCTGCTTCTATTTTGACGTTGTCATCGGGGTCTAGAGGTTTCACTATTTATAGTGATGCATCAGAGAAAGGTTTAGGTTGTGTTCTTCAGCAAAATAGAAAAGTGATTGCCTATGCATCCAAGCAATTGCGTCCTCATGAAAAGAACTATCATATCCATATTTTGGAGTTGGAAGCAGTCATCTTCGTCCTGAAATTGTGGAAGCACAATTTGTACGGAGAGTGTGTG
The DNA here is from genome assembly GCA_036927795.1 of Iris macrosiphon. NCBI lineage: Eukaryota > Viridiplantae > Streptophyta > Magnoliopsida > Asparagales > Iridaceae > Iris > Iris macrosiphon. The sequence continues at coordinate 82,292,712 of JAYESA010000010.1, read as the reverse complement.
GAGATCTTCACAGACCACAAAAGCTTGAAGTACGTTTTTATGCATAATGTGTTGAACATGAGGCAGCGTCGATGGTTGGAACTGATGAAGGATTTTGATATATCTTTGTAGTATCATCCTGAAAAGCTAATGTAGTTGCTGATGCCTTAAGAAGGTATCTGGTAGCTATGTTCTTGACGCAGGATCGATATTTGTTGGAGGACTTGGAGAGCTTGGGCATTGAGGTGATACTTCCTGGTTTGGCTATACAGATATGGGGATTGCAGATACATTCAGATTTTATGGACAGGATCAAGGTAGCACAGTATGAGGATGTATCTTTGAGAAGCATCAGAGCTCAGGTGAGAGTAGGATTGGAGGATGATTTTACCATTGCCGAGGATGGTTCTTTGCTGTATGGAGTTAGATTGTGTGTGCCTAGTGGAAAGCTGTGTGAGAAGGTATTGTAGGAAGTGCATCGCTCTCAGTATTTTATACATCCAAGTGCCAACAAGATGTATCGGGATATACGAGAGAGTGTATGGTGGTATGGCATGAAGAGGAAAGTGGCACAGTTTGTATCCAGATGCTTAGTGTGCTAGCAGGTGAAAGCCGAGAGGCTAAGGCCAGGAGGTTTACTTCAGCCATTACCCATTCCAGAGTGGAAGTGGGAGCACATTACTATGGATTTTGTGTCCGGACTTCCACTATCTCCAGGAGGGTAAGACGCGATTTAGGTCATCATTGATAGGTTGACCAAGTCGGCCCACTTTTTGCCTTTCAAGGTGGGTTTGTCTACAGAGAAGCTGGCAGTGATGTATGTGAGGCAGATCATCAAGATACATGGAGTTCCCGTCATCATAGTCTCGGATCGGGATAGTCATTTCAATTCTTATTTCTGGAGGAGTTTGCAGGCGAGTTTGGGCACTCAGCTCAAGTTCAGTACTGCATATCATCCCCAGATAGATGGGTAGTCAGAGAGGACTATTCAGACTCTCGAGGATATATTGTGCACTTGTGTACTAGATTTCGGGGGTTCTTGGGAGGACCATCTCTATTTGGTAAAGTTTGCTTACAACAACAGCTACCATGCTAGTATAGAGATGTCAATATTTGAAGCTCTGTACGGTCGGAGATGTCGTACTCCCTTGTCATGGGACGATATTGGAGAGAGAGTTTTGCTTGGGCCAGAGATGGTTGTAGATGCAGCGAAGAAGGTTCAGTTGATCAGAGACAGACTTTAAGTGGCGTAGGACAGACAGTGGCATTGGGCCGATAGCCACCAGAGACCTTTGGAGTTTGAGGTATAGTTTTAGATTTTATTTTATGCTTGTTGTTGGTTGTTTATTATAGATTAAGTTCTTAAGGTGGTGTTTTGTTCTAAGTTGGTGGTTTGGTGTTTCTGAGGATTTCTCCGATACGAGGCACGATTTGCTTCGGTGGAGGCAGGAAGCTTAGTCCACGATTCATCGGACCTTTCACTATTCTGGAAAGGGTCGGTACAGTTGCTTATAAACTAGACTTGTCACCTGCACTAGAGGGAGTGTACAACATATTTCATGTATCGCAGTTGAGACAGTATATGGTAGATCCTAGTCATGTATTGGATCACTCGAAGATAGAGGTGGGCCCTACTCTTAGCTATCCAGAGTAGCCAGTTGAGATTCTGGATCGGAGAAAGAAGGTGCTGAGGAACCAGACTATTCCGTTGGTATGCGTCGCATGGAGGCATCACTCTCCGGGGGAGTCTACCTGGGAAAGAGAGGATGAAATGCGAGAGCGTTATCCATATTTGTTTGTGCCTTGAGGTATGTTCTTTCCTAATTAAGTTCTGTTATTTTGTTATTGTTCTGTTATTTTCTGGGGGTAGTTTTCGTCTTTAAACTTTGAGGACAAAATTATTTTAAGGAGGGTAGACTTGTCACTACCATATTTTCTAGGAAAGGGTATTTTAGTCTTTTCATAATTAATTAAATATTATGAATGTTAAATAATTATTTATTATATTATTTAATTATTGTTAGATATTAGTTATTTGTTTAGACTTTGTTAGTGGACCTAACTAGTTTAGTTTAGACTCATGGACCAACATGTATTAATTATTAGAATTGAGCCCATTTAGAAAGCCCATTGATTAGAAGGATGATTAATTTAATTAAACCATTAGACTAGAAGCTTCCCTCCTTAATTATTTCTTCATGAGAGGCCCCAAGGGGTATAATGGACATTATATAGTGACTTGAGGAAGGGGTAAGGGGGGCCGGCCTATATGAGAAGGGGAGAGAATTTCTCTCTCCTCTTTTCATTTGAAATCTTGATCTAGAATTTTTCTCAACCAAATTCTTTCATTCTACATCATTTTTTCTACCAAATTTTATCCCAATTCCTTTCCAAATCACCATTAGAGACTAGTGGAGTCAGGATCTAGAAGGAGGAAGCAAGGATCTACAAAGAGGAGTAAGGATCTACAAGTTGGAGGACAATTTTATCATATTTATAGGTTTTATTGGAAATCCATCTCTCAATAGGTACAATTCAGTTTTTTCCCTTAATTTAGGTTCTAAATATGAGAATTAACCATGAGAAATCAACCCATATGCATAGGCTACCCATAGGATTTGGTTTTAGGTTCATAGGATGACTATTGAGAAAGTTATGGTACTTTTTGTATCAATTTTGGGGAAATTTTGAGATTGACATTTATTGTGTGTGTCAATTGGTCCTATAGATCAATTTGGCATGTGTTTGTATGTTTGGGGCTAGTATCGTGTCCACAATTGGGTACGTGTAAGTCGTATCCCAACAATTTGGTGATATATATTGATTTGGGGGTTTTTTCTCCGACACGGGACTTTGTGCATGTTATATTTTGACAAGGACACATAGTTATGTGTTTGACTCTTTGTATTATTAATAAATAATATATTAGACTTGCTCGTACCCAAGACGGCGTTCAAATCAAGATATGGACATTAGAATTTTTTAGTAATGCCCTTTGGAGCAAATAATGCGCCAGTAGTGTTTACGGATCTCATGAATCATATTTTCATGCCATATTTGGACAAGTTTATGATTGTATTCATTGACGATATCTTGTTGTACAGTCGAAGTAAAGCAGAGCACGAGCAGCATCTTCGCACAGTTCTTTAAGTCCTTAGAGTGTCACGCCCCAGTCCCAAAATACCGAGGGACCGGATGCGTGGCACTGGCCAGCTACACACACCGATGGATAAATCCAATTTAATGGATCCATCGGAGCATACTTAAGCTGTAATATAACAATAAGTAGGACCAATGATACAAGTCACAGTCTATACTAATCTCATCCACAACAGATAAACACAGATCAAATGTAAATAAGTATAAAGTAACATATCTCAATAAATGTGTCTCGGAGAATAATTCGAGAATAAGTCTGGTACATCAATAAAATAGACTGGAAATAAAATAACTAGAAACAGAAATAAATGAGTATCTCAAGCCAATACTCAGGAGAAGTCCTCTGGTACAATCTCGTCCTCAGTTCCTGGGTCTGCTCCAATGTATGCACTTGCTTCTGCTAATGCTAATGCTCCGGTCCCGTATACCTCGGGGTAAATCTCGTCAGCTAATCCTGGGGACATAATCCGGATCCAGGTCCTCAGGGAACACAGCAAGGTACAGATAATACAAGCCAAAATAAATGCAGTGCAACAGATAATGAAAAAAATAGGGTAAGTATGTAACCAACTATATGAAAACGCAAGTGAGAGTTTTAGTCATACTCGGGCTGAGACTACTACAGGATCAGCGTCGGAGAAACCCATACCAGTATTTTCTCGAAGGGCCAGTACGGTACCCCAGCTTTGTTGCCAGAGTCTAAGGCACTTCCATTAAATTATTATTTATATATAATCAGCCTTTTGTATGGTAAATCTCTCCCCACCCAATGTAATCTCACGTCTCATGTCCATGACACGCAGGATCATAACTAATGCAACAAGTCAGGATAAAATCTAATCATGTAAACTGTGTATGTCATAAACATGTATCCTATACAGAATCACCATGAATATCTCAGGCAGATTCCGTCTCATGAATAGTGTCAAGTGTCCTGGGTATATCGTACTTGATAAGACAAGTACGAGAATGTATCGGGTCTCAGTATCCATCTCTAGATGACGTTACACAACTCCGCGTACGGTGTTGGCACCCGACTATAATTGGACGCTAAGTAAGTCATACGGTCCTAGGTCAAGCATGCACAACAATCACAAGAATAAAACAAGAGAATAATATGAATCAATATGCTACAAGTTTGGCAAGGTACACTTGCCTGGGGTCTTGGCTCCAACTGTAGCTCTGGTCTCAGTGTGATCTGCAGGTACTACTCCGGTTGCTGAAATAAACATCACCATCATATCCAGAAAATATCAAATAGCTAGAAATGTATGTCCTTAAGTCCAATTTGGACACAGGGGCAAAAATCACAGTTTTAGGTCAAAGCGGGGTCCACATATGGGCCGCTTTTGCACCAAAAACCGTGTCAGGGTCAAAGGTCTCCAAATTCGTCCAACTTAGTGTCAACAAGTCAGGAACGATGATACGAACCCAACGAAACTTCCAGAATTGGATTCCGATGAGCCAATCACAAAATCGCCCGTCAAGTGGAGCTTGTGGGCCCACGATACGCGATTTTGTCAACGTTCTCAGAATCGAACCAAACTTGGGTCACAGGACCAGCGTATCGTTACGAGTCCGATGGCGCAAGTTTTGTCTCGATCCGACGTGTGTACACGAAGTTACGACGGATACGGGACGGTGTCGGCGGATACGCGTTGATTCCGGTGTGCACGCACATCCAAATCAACTTCTGCGAAATTCCACACGTCCGTATCAACGGCGCGCATATTTCGGTAAAGATCGCATGAGACCAAGTCGTCCCGTTTGGCGGGGCGTACTCAGTTTCGGGGTGAAATGGGGTGTTGGTTTTTTCTGTTTTGGATCGCGGTTTGCGATCACCACAGGACGCGATGCACCGAACGGGTTGCACGTGGACCGAGGGGGTCATACAGTTTACGCGTCATAACTGACGGAACAGAAAATGGGGCAACGAGGAGAGAGGAAACGCTACCTGAACAGGGCTCCGTGAAGGCCAATTTTTCTCGTGTCGGGTGTTGCGTCTAGGTGCTGTATCCAGCACTGCGTCGTGTCCGGGTGGCCGTGTCCGAGCTGTTTCTAGGTTAGGGTTTGAGGGCTGTGTCGGATCCTATTGTGTCCGTGTCAGCGGGGCGCCGGAGGGGCTAGGGCAAGGCCAGGAGTTCGGGTGGAGGACGGGGAAGGGTCGAGCGGCTGGGAGATGATGGTCAGGCTAGGGGGGAAATAGTCGAAAGAAGGTCGAGAGGAGTCGGGTGGCTGGGAGGTCTGGGGAGTCAGGGACGGAGATGGAATGGGAGGTGGAGGCGAGGGCTCGAGCTAGGAGGTTCTGTGAGGAGGAAGGAGGGGGAGATGGGGGTTCGACTGAGGCTGGGAGGGAGAGGCCTGGGGGACTGCGGGAAGGAGAGTGGCGGAAAGGGTGCTTCGGGTCGGCGGCGGAGCTTCTGGGGAGGGCGTCGGCTGTCGAAGTCGAGGAGGAAGGGGATGCTGGAGGCGCTGCTCGGGGACGACGGAGGAGGAGATGCTGGAGGCGCTGCTCGGGGACGGCGGAGGAGGAGATCGATTGGGACGAGGAGAGGAGATGGGAAAGAAAGCTAGGGTTCCGGCGGGCCGAGGGGGATATATAGGGCGGTCGGAACAGTAGTCCGACTAGGGTTCAGATTAGAATTAGGTTTCGGGTTTTTGGGTCGGGTCGGGTTGGGTGGTAGGGATCCGACCCGATCTGTTAATAATTAAGTGTGGGTCGGGCGAGCGGGTCGGGTCTGGGTTTTGGGCCCGGATTTGTCCCAATAAAGAATTAAGTTTGGGTTCACTAGACCGGTCGGTCCGGTTTGGTTTAGTTCAGTTTATTTGGAATAAACCCAGTTTATTTCTAGGTTTAAATTGGTTTATTTATTTAAGAGTTTTTGGGGCTTTAAACGCGTTTTCGAAGTCCAATAAATACGCAGAAAATTACCCTATGTCCAGTTTTCCATTTTACACCATAAAATATTATTTTTATAATATTTTAATATTATTTAATAGTAATTAAAAAATCATTTAATTACCAATTACCTATGTTTTAATTACAGAAAAATCCCGGAAAAATCCAAAAAATTGTAAAAAATCCAAATTAAAAATTCTTGAAAAATCAGGGGGATTACAATCTACCCCCTTAAGAGGATTGCGTCCTCGCAATCAAAAAAGAATCGGTCAACAGAGATGACACGGTTTGCAGACATTTGGTCGAAGCACATCACGATCAAGAAAAATCAAGGTTGAGGGTGTAAGAATAACACATAGGGAAAATCATTTCCTTAAGCATTAAAAGTTATGCAATTTCCCGGATGAAGGAGATCTAGAAGACTACAGTTTTAGAAAACTAGGTTATCACTTATCATACTAGGTTATCAATTATTAGCAAGTTCAAAATTACTAGATTAAGGCTAGGGTCACGAACCAACAGACACGAACTAAATCAATACTAGGAACAGAAAACTATAAAAACTTACGCGCATTAGCTACTCCAAGAGTCTGGGCATCTTTCAAAGTCATCGCGAAAGCTTGTCCGCGTCCTTGAGGTGGTGCCCTCTGCTGTTGCTGGGCCTGCTGTAAGAGTGCTGGTCGAGGTGCCAAAGGTGGCCTTGGTTGATATCCTCCTGGTGCTGGAAGAGCTTGTTGGTTTGCCCTTGGTGCTATTTCTCTACGCTCAGGGTAGTCTCTCACTGCATGCTCTCTAGATCCGCAACCCAAGCATAGTCTGAATTTACGTCTACATTCCTTCTCAATATGGCCTATCTTGCTGCAGTAGTGACACGTAGGAAGAGTTAGTGATTTGGATACAGCTCTCTGTGGTGCTTGATGCAGATGAGGTTTCTTTGCAGCTTCTCCATGCGGTGCTCGGGCTGGTGTTGATGTGGAAGGTCGCTTCAGACCAGTCTCTCTCCTGGTGACACGCTCCATGCGTCGGGCTGCAGCAAGGACGTCTGAGTAGGATGTAGCTACAACGGATCCAATTAGTTTCTGTAGCTCAATATTTAGTCCGTCGAAGAACTTCTCGGCCTTCTCTTCTTCTGTCGGAATCAAGGTAGGGACGAAGCGACTCAGACGAATAAATTCTGCGTTGTACTCTTCCACCGTCATAGTATCCTGAATGAGACGGTTGAACTTGTCCCGCAGTTCTGATCGAGCGATAGCTGGAATGTACATCTCCTGAAAGAGTCTAGAGAACTCTTCCCAGGTAACTCGGTCTGGTCCGAGCCGGGTCTCCTCGGATAGCCACCAGTGATGTGCGTTGCCCGTCAATTGCATTCTGAAAGCAGTCATCTAACGTTCCCTTGGAAACTCGGCTGCTTCTAATTGATATTGTATGTTGGTGAGCCACTCATGAACTTCTGTGGGCTCCTCCTTGCCTGAGAAGGTACGGGGCTTCAGCTATCGAAAATCGGTGATAGAGCCTGTCGGTTGTCGCCGAGTTGGTAGGTTGGCCTGCTCCAGTGCATTTACTAGGCTATTCCTCAGGTAATCAGCCTCGCGACGCTGAGCTTCTTGATAAATATGTTGTTGGGCTTGCATCATTGCGTAGATCATTTGGAATATCTATTGTCCATCCATGACTTGTCCTGGTGGAAAAACAGGCATTGGTGGAACGAACTGCGGAGGCGGTGGGATGTCTTCTCGCTAAAATCTAGGAGCATGCTGATCTGCTTGGCTGCCTTGTTGAGTAGAGGGATCTCTGCTCAATGGCGTCACTTCATCTTCTCCGTAGGTGGATACAGCACCTATTGGTGTGTTTGCTAGAGTTTTATCGTTTGCTCTTGAATCCATTACTCTGCATCAAAAATAAACTATAAGAGGTGCACTGGAATCAAGGCAAGATGCAAGTCAAGAATTTAATTTGAATCCGATATAGATATCAAGAATGTTTCAAGCAAGTGGATGAGATCCTAAAATTTATTCTATCCTTAGTGCAGGCTTGCTCGGTCCCTAAGTTGAAACCGAACAATTTAGTCGTTGACCTGCATGGGCCACCACAAAAATCATGTCATGCCCCAGTCCCAAAATACCGAGGGACCGGACGCGTGGCACTGGCCAGCAGCACACACCGATGGACAAACCCAATTTAATGGATCCATCGGGGCATACTTAAGCTGTAATATAATAATAAGTAGGACCAATGATACAAGTCACAGTCTATACTAATCTCATCCACAACAGATAAACACAGATCAAATGTAAATAAGTATAAACTAACATATCTCAATAAATATGTCTCGGAGAACAATCCGAGAATAAGTCTGGTACATCAATGAAATAGACTGGAAATAAAATAACTAGAAATAGAAATAAATGAGTATCTCAAGCCAATACTCAGGAGAAGTCCTCTGGTACAATCTCGTCCTTAGTTCCTGGTTCTTCTCCAATGTAGGCACCTGCTTCTGCTAATGCTAATGCTCCGGTCCCGTATACCTCGGGGTAAATCTCGTCAGCTAATCCTGGGGACATAATCCGGATCCAGGTCCTCCGGGGACACAGCAAGGTACAGATAATACAAGCCAAAATAAATGCAGTACAGCAGATAATGAAATAAATAGGGTAAGTATGTAACCAACTATGTGAAAATGCAACTGAGAGTTTTAGTCATACTCGGGCTGAGACTACTACAGGATCAGTGTCGAAGAAACCCATAGCAGTATTCTCTCGAAGGGCCAGTACGGTACCCCAGCTTTGTTGCCAGAGTCTAAGGCACTTCCATTAAATTATTATTTATATATAATCAGCCTTTTGTATGGTAAATCTCTCCCCACCCAATGTAATCTCACGTCTCATGTCCATGACACGCAGGATCATAACTAATGCAATAAGTCAGGATAAAATCTAAGCATGTAAACTGTGTATGTCATAAACATGTATCCTATACAGAATCACCATGAATATCTCAGGCAGATTTCGTCTCATGAATAGTATCAAGTGTCCTGGGTATATCGTACTTGATAAGACAAGTACGAGAATGTATCGGGACTCGGTATCCATCTCTAGATGACGTTACACAACTCCGCGTACGGTGTTGGCACCCGACTATAATTGGACGCTAAGTAAGTCACACAGTCCTAGGTCAAGCATGCACAACAATCACAAGAATAAAACAAGAGAATAATATGAATCAATATGCTGCAAGTTTGGCAAGGTACACTTGCCTGGGGTCCTGGCTCCAACTGTAGCTCTGGTCTCAGTGTGATCTGCAGGTACTACTCCGGTTGCTGAAATAAACATCACCATCATATCCAGAAAATATCAAATAGCTAGAAACACTTGTCCTTAAGTCCAATTTGGACACAGGGGCAAAAATCACAGTTTTAGGTCAAAGCGGGGTCCACATGTGGGCCGCTTTTGCACCGAAAACTGTGTCAGGGTCAAAGGTCTCCAAATTCGTCCAACTTAGTGTCAACAAGTCAGGAACGATGATACGAACCCAACGGAACTTCTAGAATTGGATTCCGATGAGCCGATCACAAAATCGTCCGTCAAATGGAGCTTGTGGGGCCCACAATACGCGATTTCGTTAACGTTCTCAGAATCGAACCAAACTTGGGTCATAGGACCAGCGTATCACTACGAGTCCGATGGCACAAGTTTTGCCTCGATCCGACGTGTGTACACGAAATTATGATATGTTCCAGAATCGACGGATACGGGACGGTGTCGGCGGATACGCGTTGATTCCGGTGTGCACGCACATCCAAATAAACTTCTGCGAAATCCCACACGTTCGTATCAACGGCGCGCACGTTTCGGTAAAGACCGCGTGCGACCAAGTCGTCCCGTTTGGCGGGGCGTACTCAGTTCCGAGGTAAAACGGGATATTGGTTTTTCCTGTTTTGGATCGCGGTTTGCGATCACCACAGGACGCGATGCACCAAGCGGGTTGCACGGGCACCGAGGGGGTCACACAGTCTACGCGTCACAACTGATGGAACAGAAAATGGGACAACGAGGAGAGAGAAAACGCTACCTGAACAGGGCTCCGTGAAGGCCAATTTTTCTCGTGTCGGGTGCTGTGTCTAGGTGCTGTGTCCAGCACTGCGCCGTGTCCGGGTGGCCGAGTCCAAGCTATTTCTAGGTTAGGGTTTGAGGGTTGAGTCGAATCCTATTATGTCTGTGTCAGCGGGGCGCCGGAGGGACTAGGGCACGGCCGGGAGTTCGGGTGGAGGACGGGGAAGGGTCGAGCGGCTGGGAGATGATAGTCAGGCTGGGGGGGAAATCGTCGGGAGGAGGTCGAGAGGAGTCGGGTGGCTGGGAGGTCTGGGGAGTCGGGGACGGAGATGGAACGGGAGGTGGAGGCGAGGGCTCGAGCTAGGAGGTTCTGTGAGGAGGAATGAGGGGGAGATGGGGGTTCGACGGAGGCTGGGAGGGAGAGGCCTGGGGGACTGCGGGGAGGAGAGTGGCGGAGAGGGGGCTTCGGGTCGGCGGTGGAGCTCCTGGGGAGGGCGTCGGCTGTCGAAGTCGAGGAGGAAGGGGATGTTGGAGGCGCTGCTCGGGGACGGCGGAGGAGGAGATGCTGGAGGCGCTGCTCGGGGACGGCGGAGGAGGAGATCGATTGGGACGAGGAGGGGAGATGGGGAAGAAAGCTAGGATTTCGGCAGGCCGAGGGAGATATATAGGGTGGTCGGAACAGTAGTCCGACTAGGGTTCAGATTAGAATTAGGTTTCGGGTTTTTTGGTCGGGTCGGGTCGGGTCGGGTGGTAGGGATCCGACCCGATCCGTTAATAATTAAGTGCGGGTCGGGCGAGCGGGTCGGGTCTGGGTTTTGGGCCCGGATCTGACCCAATAAAGAATTGGGTTTTGGTTCACTAGACCGGTCGGTCCGGTTTGGTTTAGTTCGGTTTATTTGGAATAAACACGGTTTATTTCTAGGTTTAAATTGGTTTATTTATTTAATAGTTTTTAGGGCTTTAAACGTGTTTTTAGAGTCCAATAAATACGCAGAAAATTACCCTATGTCCAGTTTTCCATTTTATACCATAAAATATTATTTTCATAATATTTTAATATTATTTAATAGTAATTAAAAAAACATTTAATTACCAATTACCTATGTTTTAATTACAGAAAATCCCAGAAAAATCCAGAAAATTGTGAAAAATCCAAATTAAAAATTCTTGACAAATCAGGGGGATTACATAGAGAACATAATTTATATGCCAAGTACATCAACTGTGAGTTCTGGCTTGATCGTATTTCATACTTAGGGCATATTATTGCTAAAGTAGGAGTTGAAGTGGATCCCTAGAAGATATAAGTCGTTGAGACGTGGCCAGTTCCCAGAACAGTTGCAGAAGTTCGTAGTTTTCTAGGACTAGCAAGATATTATCGAATATTTGTGTCAGACTTTGCTAAAATTTATGCACCCTTGACACAATTGACTCGTAAGGATGTGCACTTTAACTGGACAGATGAATGTCAAGCCTCTTTTACGAAGCTCAAACAGAAGTTGATTACGGCACCAATTTTGACTCTTTCAGAAGGGTCAGGTGGGTTCACCGCATATTGTGATGCATCAGGAAAAGGACTAGGGTGTGATCTTATGCAACATGGCAAGGTTATAGCTTATACGTCTCGGTAGTTTCGAGGACCATGAGAAGAATTATCTAACGCACGACTAGGAGTTAGTAGCAGTTGTCTTTGCACTCAAACTTTGGAGACATTATCTATATAGAGATCAAGTAGAGATTTTTACCGATCACAAGAGTTTGAAGTATGCCTTTACCTAGAAGGACCTTAACATGAGGCATAGGAGATAGCTAGAGCTGATGACAAACTACGATCTTGACCTTCAGTATCTCCCTGAGAAGGCCAATGTCGTAGCAGATGCTTTGAGCCAGAGAACAGAAGCTTATTTTCTTACGTCACAGCGAGAAATTTTAGAAGAACTTTAGGAGAAGGGCATATAAGTAGTATTACCTTGCAATATGGCATTGATGGCTGGCTTGCAAGTTTAATCTAGTATTGTGGAGAGGATCAGAGCAACACAGATCACAAATGTCAAGCTTCAGCGACTAAGGGTAGAGTGTGAGGCAGGACGTAGACCCAAACTAAGCATTCACAATGACGAAACCCCCCGATTTGGTAGTTGTCTATGTGTACCAAGTATAAATATTCGTCAAGAGATCATGTCAAAAGCCCATAGCTCTCAGTATTTTATTCACCCAAGAGGACCAAAGATGTACAGAGACATTCGTCTACATTTCTGGTGGAATGGTATGAAGAGAAAGATTGCCCGATTTGTCTTTCGGTGTTTGTTTTGCCAACAGTTGACCTTGCAGCTTGCACCCTCCAATACTGACACCTTAACTGCAGTTCCGAACGACGCCGATGATAGCATTCCAACCCGACCACCATCCCGGAACTTACGACCACACCAAACTAAAAAGCCATCAGCAGCTAGGTGAGTACCCCCTTAGATTTTTCTCGCTCTCTCTGGCATGCATGAAGTAGTAAACTAGTGATCCCATATAAAATCTGTTTGAACTAAGAAAAAAAATTAAGTAAGAATAATGGATAACGTCCCTGTGCATGGATGAGTGCTGGGAACAACCTTAGCAAGCTCTAGAAGAATGGTGATGTTGTAAGTAGCTAATGAATTTCTCTCGTAAGCAAGCCAGAGAAATAAGAAAACAATAAAAAGTGTGTACACACACCATGTGCTGTCATGTGCATGGATGAGTGGAAAAAAATATGAATATGTAGCTAAACAATAGGTATTATGACCTATAAGACCTACCAACATAATTATGGTTTTTGGCAAATGTAATTCACACTGATTTGACACTGTTCCTGAAATGCCTATATTTTTATATAATAGCTAAAGAAGAAGCTCTGTAGTTTTCTTTCTTCACTTTAGAAAATTGTTAAAATTGATACTTTTACAAATAACCCCTTCTTCTTAAATTATTTTCAATGTTGTCATAGAATATGATAAAATAGATTTAATAAATAAATCAAAAATATGTGCATTAAAACTTATATCAGTACTTAATTAAGGTAGTCAAAATAAAAGAGCCTAATAGTTGTTAAAAACTATTTAAAAAAATTATAATATTAAAGTATTAATTTGACTTTTAATCCAGAACACCAAACTACGAATCTGTTATCACCATCCATTTAGCAGTATCGATCTAGTAAAAAATATTTTTGTACATTTTAGGCAATTATCTAATTTTGCTATCTTTTTGTCTTTTTGTGGACCCATGTACAGATCCATACATCTGAAAAATCTTAATCTTTGGCGAAAACTCAACTGGATTATTTTATCTACCTTGGACTATTTTGGTCAACTTTGGAATCGCTGGCAAGATTATTTTTGACAATTGGAAATTCTATCTAGAATATTAGCACCTGGGCCTAATTTTGTATCGGCACGATCGTGATCGTTACGTCGACTTCAAATTATTTTGAGGCAAGTACCTACACTTCAAGTTTATTCTTTATATTATGATATTTAGTTCATTGCTCTACTAGTACCATTGGAAGATTACACTTAGTGTTAGGAATTGGATCTTATGTCTTGATTTTTGTGTCGGAAGGAAGAATACTATGAGGCATGTAGTTTACCATTTCCCTCATGTCATGACTGCTAGCTGTTGAGTATATGACTGTATCATCAGCCTTATACTCGATTGTTCCTGACTGCTACCTTATTAGCCTTATAACCCACTACATGCCGACTATGTATTCTAATACACATGTTTCACACGCATAGTTTCTTTATTATTCTTGTAGCAATTCTTTTTTGTCACATTATATTCCTGTTCTACTTATGTCCAAGATCTATATTACTTGATACTTAGTCAATTTTTAATACTATCATGTATAATCTTTATTGTGATACTTAGTCAGTTTTTATCACTTATCATAATTATTTAGTATAAGCTTTGTTGTGTATTGGTACTTTGCTCCTTTCCTGACTGGATCCGTTAATATATTATGCAATGATGAGGACTATGCCCCTACCTTTTATGGTACATATGACATAGATGATGACACTCTTGAGGAGCGTGTTCTTACTCAGGAAACTACTTTTGAGGGGTAGTTAGCTAATTTTTTCATTTCAGCATAATAATCGGGTTTGTTCTCAATTTATCATTTATTTTGGTTTCTATTAAACTTTGGATTGGTGTATGTCTCAAAATTATGTTTTTATGAAATATTAGCATTCATATTTCCTTTCATTATTCTTGTCTATTTATTTACGAAATTTTAATTACTTGTGGAAATGAACATGAAAGAGGTCTAGACAGCGTACTACCGTCGACACTGCGGCTCAAGCTGGATGTACTCGCGAACTCGTTCTCGAATATCTGGGTGCGGGTCGTGACACATTTTTATGGTGGCCCATACAGGTCTCGAACCTGCGATAGTATAATATCCTAGGATAGAGTATGAAATAAGATTGAGGATTTTAGGAAGAGCTCATTGGCAGAATAGGATCTTTTATTTCAAATCTTGACATCATTCCTTAGTAAATTTTCCTATCATCCTTGATTTCCAAGTAATTGATTCTAATCCTACTATCCCTTAACCTTTCAGAATGGTTCAGACAAGGAACATTGTAGGAGGCACATCTGAACCCATTAAGTAGACTGTGCCTGAAACCCTTGTATTCCCTCCTCCTTCAATTACTCCGACAGTTACTATGGATGGAGCGCAACTACTCGAAGTATTCCAGAGACTTATATAATCCTAGAGGGAACAAGCTACCCTCCTACGAACTAGCCTTTCAGATGCTCTTCGATCCCATGAGGCACCACAAAAGAGGCCAGGAAATGCCAAGGACTTCAAGAACCTTGGACCCATGTAATTCTATGGGAATGAAGGTATTCTCTATACTGATGAATGGATAGAGAATGTGGAGCTACTCCTAAAAACTGCTCGAGTCCCTGATGATCTTAAGGTAGAATCTGCAAGCCTGCAACTATTCGACATAGCTGGGACATGGTTTAGAGATGAACCTCAGTTATATGCTCCTGAGCTCACTTGGGAGGAATTCAAGAGGCTGTTCAAGAAGAAGTTCTATACCGAAGTGGCTTGAGAAGCTCTTGAAAGTCAATTCGAGAGGCTAAAATAGGGTAATCTTTCTGTTGACAAGTACACTGCTGAATTTAGCAGACTGGGCCACTTTACAGAATATATGGTCCGCACCCCTGAAGATAGAGCCCGTAGATTCATGAAGGGGTTGTCTCCTGATATTCATCTTGTTGTCACTACTAGCCGAGCTAGTACATACGAAGAAATCCTGAGCGTGGCACAAGGTGTTGAAAGAGACATGGGACCTAGAATAAAGAGAGAAAGAGATGCAGGAAGTATGGGACCCCACAAACGTCCATTCCAATAATAACTGCAGCATAGGACCATGCAACAACCCCAACGTCCTCCCCCTTGAACCACAATACCCCAATAACAAACTCAAGGACAGAACCAACCAGCTCTCACATTTGGCTATTATCAAAAACAAGGTCACACTTGGCATGTTTGTAGGAAGAGGTTGGGTGTCTGTCTATATTGTGGATCAGTAGCACATCAAATGAAGGACTATTCTGCTGCTTAGGGACGGACAGCTACACAAAAAGCTCCAGTTCAGGCCAGGCCCCCAACAGCACAGCAGAGAGGACCCCCACTCCCAACTCAGCAACAATGCTTTGCTCAGCACTAACATCAACAATAGAGGGGTGCACCTCAACAAGGTCATGCTTTTGCAATGACTCTAGAGGAAGATGAAGCCACAGCAGATGTGACCACAGGTTCTGTACTTATAAATTCAGTATCAGCCATTACTTTATTTGATTCTGGAGCATCATATTCATTCATGTCCGTAGATTTTCTTATGAAGCATAGCTTAGTCACAGAACCTCTTAGAAATTGTTATAAGATCATTACCGGTGGAGGAATTATCCCGGTTAGTGATGAATGTAACAATTGCCCTATCACACAATGTGGGAGAGAATTATATGCTAGGCTACTTGTAATGCCAATTCCCAATTTTGACATTATTCTGGGTATGGATTGGTTGAGTCAGCATCATGCCACTATAGATTGTCACAGGGGTAGTGTAATCTTTAGACCCCCTGACAAGCCAGAATTTGAATTCACTAGAGGTTCTAGAGAATTGGGTAGTAACAAAATTTGTGGAGCCCTAGTACCAGAAGAATTTCTACCACCTATCATTTTAGAATATCTTGATGTCTTCCCTGACGATCTCCCAGGATTGCCCCCAGACCGAGAAGTTGAATTCTTTATTGACTTAGTACCAGGAGCAGCTCCAGTATCTCAGAATCCATATAGAATCAACAAGAAGGAGATAGTAGAATTAAATGAGCAGATAAAAGAATTAGAAGGCAAATGTTTCATTAGGTTTAGTGTTTTGCCCTGGGGAGCTCCAATATTATTTGTGCCAAAAAAGGATGGATCATCTCGAATATGTATTGATTATAGGGCTTTAAATTCTTTAACAATCAAGAATAAATATTCCCTACCAAGGATAGATGATTTATTTGATCAATTAAGTGGATCTTGGGTATTTTCGAAGATTGACTTGAGGTTTGGTTACCATCAAGTAAGGGTGAGGAAGGAAGACATGCCTAAAACTGCTTTCAATACCCAGAACAGACACTATGAATTCTTAGTGATGCCGTTCGAGTTAACTAATGCTTCAGCAGTATTTATGAATTTAATAAACGGAGTCTTCCAACAATATCTAGACAAATTTGTGGTAGTTTTCATTGATGATATTTTGATTTATTCCAAGACTCCAGAAGAACATGAAGAACACTTGAGGCTAGTATTGGAGACATTAAGGAAGAAAAAAACTTTATGAAAAACTATTTAAATGTGCATTCTTCCTAAACAAAGTAGAATTTTTGGGACATATTATAACTGGAGATGGCATAGCAGTAGATCCTAAAAAGGTAGCAGCAGTAGAATCATGGCCCACTCCAGACTCGGTAGCAAAAATTTGAAGCTTTTTGGGACTAGTTGGCTATTATCGGAAGTTTGTGAAGAACTTTGCTAGAATTGCTGAACCAATGACAAAATTAACAAGGAAGAATGAAGAATTTATATGGACTGATGAATGTCAACATGCTTTTGAAGAATTAAAAAAAAGGCTGACTACTGCCCCTATTCTGACCCTACCATCTGGAACTGGAGGATTCGCTATATACAGTAATGCTTCTGGAAAAGGTCTAGGATGCATATTGGAGTAGAACAAAAAAGTAATAGCATATGCTTCTAGACAACTTAGACCTCATGAAAAGAACTACCCAACTCATGACTTAGAATTAGCAGCTGTTATCTTTGCTCTTAAGTTATGGAAGTATTATCTTTATGGAGAAAGGTTAAAAATATTTACAGATCACAAAAGTTTAAAATATGTCTTTACTCAAAAAGAACTGAACATGAGACAAAGAAGGTGGCTGGAGTTAATGAAAGATTTTGACATCACCCTTCAATATCATCCGGGGAAGGCAAGTGTAGTTGTTGATGCTCTAAGCAGATATCCTATGGCAATGTACTTGACGATGGACCAAAACTTGCTTGAGGACTTGGAAAGTTTAGGGATTAAAGTAATTATTCTAGGAATAAAAGGTCAAATGATGAATTTGAGAATCCAATCTACCTTAATGGATAAGATTAAAGAGACTCAGTTTTAAGACGAAGGCCTACAAAGCATTCGAGACCAAGTACAAGATGGATTATTGGAGGAATTCAATATTCATGAAGATGGATCACTAAGACATGGAGATAGATTATGCATACCTCAAGGAGATATAAGAGAAGAAATTATGCAAGAGGCACACAGATTATAATACTATATACATTCATGAGCCAACAAAATGTACAAAGATCTAAGGATGCATGTTTGGTGGTATAGCATGAAAAGAGAAGTAGCCAAGTTTGTATCTCGTTGCTTAGTGTGTCAATAAGTCAAGGCTGAAAGACAAAGACCTGAGGGATTGCTTCAACCACTACCCATTCCAGAGTGAAAGTGGGAACATATTACTATGAATTTTTTTTCTGGGCTTCCAAGGACACCTAGTGGGAAGGATGCAATTTGGGTAATAGTGGATAGGCTAACCAAGTCTGCACATTTTCTACCCTTCAAGGTGGGGCTATCTAAAAAAAAGTTAGCAGATTTATATATTCATCAGATTGTTAAGTTACATGGAGTCCCAGTAAGTATTGTCTCCGACCGAGATTCGAGATTTACCTCTCACTTCTGGAGGAGCTTACAAGCTAGCTTGGGGACTCAACTCAAATTCAGTACAGCTTATCATCCCCAAACGGATGGACAATATGAATGTACTATTGAGACACTTGAAGACATGCTCCATACATGTGTCTTGGATTTTGGAGGATCGTGGAAAGATTATCTATATCTTGTGGAGTTCTCTTATAATAACAGTTACCAAGTAAGTATTAAAATGACTCCATTTGAGGCTTTATATGGAAGAAGATGTTGTACCCGACTATCATGGGACGTTGTAGGAGAAAGAGCTTTACTGGGGCCAGAGATGGTGGTTGATGCAGCCGAGAAGGTGAAACAAATAAGGAAAAGACTTCGTGTGGCGCAAGACATACAACAACATTGGGCCGATAGCCATCGAAGACAATTGGAATTTGAGGTAATCAATTTATGAAATTCAAGTTAATTAAACATTATGATTATGGAACTCTAGACGGGGTCCATAACGTATTCCACGTGTCATAACTGAGAAAATACGCGGCAGATCCAAGTCATATTTTGGATCATTCAGAGCTTGAAGTGGGCCCCAGCTTGACTTACCAAGAGCAACCAGTGGAGATACTAGACCGAACGGAGAAAGTTCTAAGGAATCAAGTCATTTTTCTTGTCCATGTCGCTTGGAGGCATCATTCTCCAGGCGAATCCACTTAGGATTGAGAAGACGAAATTAGGGAGCGCTATCCATACCTTTTTGAACTTTGAGGTATATTTCAACTCTAGATCTTCTTTTTTTGTGCCATTTTTAATTTTAAATTTTGCGGACGAAATATTCTGAGAAGGGAAGTATGTAACTTCCATGCCCTGAAATTAAGAAATATTTTAATTGAAGTCTTAATCTAATTTAAATTTTAGCACTAAGTAGTATTAATGAAATAGAAACAATAGCTTACTTGAAATCAGTTAAGCTATAGTTTGATATTTTATGGTTAAGAAAATAAAATTAATTATTAATAATTTTATGGGTAGAACCGGTCATACTCCTCTCATGTTCTCTCTCATGGAGACCCGTACCTCCCTTGTTTTCTCTCAGCCACTTCCCCACTCTCAGTATTACGTGCCTTTCTTTTCTCCCATCATCAACTTACAACCTCTTCTATTTAAACCTCACTCCCACTGCTCATTTTTTCAAACACAAAATCTCTCCAAGTTCTTATACTTATCCATACCATATTCTCACAGCAGCTATCTCCCTCCACCCCATCTTTTCCCACAACTCCGGCACCTGCATCCACAATCGTAGAAACCTTGGCTTTTTCCAAACATCGCCACACTGGTGTTGTCCCACTGTCAGCGCCTTCCCCGACGACGCTGACCTCGCAGCTGCACCCTCCAATAACGACACCTCAACTGCAGTCCCGAACGACGCCGACGATAGCATTCCAACCCGGCCACCATCCTGGAACTGACGACCACACCCAACCAAAATGCCATCAACAGTTAGGTAAGTACCCCCTTAGACTTTCTCTCTCTCTCTCTCTCTCTCTCTCTCTCTCTCTCTCTAGCATGCATGAAGTAGTAAACTAATGATCCCATATAAAAGCTGTTTGAACTAAGAAAAAGTTTTAAGTAAGAACAATGGATAACGTCCTTGTGCATGGATGAGTGTTGGGAACAACCTTAACAAGCTCTAGGAGAATGGTGATGTTGTAAGTAGCTAATGAATTTCTCTCGTGAACAAGCCACAGAAATAAGAAAATAATGAAAAGTGTGTACACACCATGTGCTATCATGTGCATGGATGAGTGGAAAACAATATGAATATGCAGCTAAACAATAGGTATTATGACCTATAAGACCTACCAACATAATTATGGTTTTGGCAATTGTAATTCACACTGATTTGACATTGTTCCTGAAATGCCTATACTTTTATATAATAGCTAAAGAAGAAGCTATGTAGTTTTCTTTCTTCACTTTAGAAAAATGTTAAAATTGATTCTTTTACAAATAACCCCTTCTTCTTAAATTGTTTTCAATGCTATCATAGAATATGATAAAATAGATTTAATAAATAAATCAAAAATATGTCCATTAAAACTTATATCAGTACTTAATTAAGGTAGTCATAATAAAAGAGCCTAATAGTTGTTAAAAACTATTTAAAAAAATTATAGTATTAAAGTATTAATTTGACTTTTAATCCAGAACCCCAATCTACGAATCTGTTATCACCATCCATTTAGCAGTATCGATCTAGTCAGAAATATTTTTGTACATTTTAGGCAATTATCTAATTTGGCTATCTTTCTGTCTTTTTGTGGACCCATATAAGGATCCATACATCTGAAAAATCTCAATCTTCGGTGAAAACTCAACTAGATTATTTTATCTACCTTGGACTATTTTGGTCAACTCTGGAATTGCTGGTGACATTATTTTTGACAATTGAAAATTCTATCTAGAATATTAGCACCTGGGCCTAATTTCGTATCGGCACGATCGTAACCGTTACGTCGACCTCAAATTATTTTGAGGCAAGTACCTACACTTCAAGTTTATTCTTTATATTATGATATTTAGTTCATTGCTCTACTAGCAGGATTGGATGATTACACTTAGTGTTAGGAATTGGATCTTATGTCTTAATTTTCGTGTCGGGAGAGAGAATACTAGGAGGCATGTAGTTTACCCTTTTTCTCATGTCATGACTGCTAGCTGTTGAGTACGCGACTGTACCATCAGCCTTATACTCGATCGTTCCTGACTGATGCCGTCTATGACGTGCCTTATTAGCCTTATAATCCCCTACATGTCGACTATGTATTCTAATACACATGTTTCACAAACATAGTTTCTTTATTATTCTTGTAGCAGTTCTTTTTCTTGTCGCATTATATTCCTGTTTTACTTATGTCCAAGATCTATAGTACTTGATACTTAGTCAATTTTTAATACTATCCTGTATAATCTTTATGTGATACTTAGTCAGTTTTCACCACTTATAATAATTATTTAGCATAAGCTTTGTTGTGTATTGGTAATTTGCTCATTTTCTGACTGGATCCATTGACATATTAGGCGATGATGAGGACTATGCCCCTACCTTTTATGGTCCATATGACGTAGATGATGACACTGTCGAGGAGCCTGTTCCTACTCATGAAACTACTTTTGAGGGGCAGTTAGCTAGTTAGCTAACTTTTTTCTTTTCAGCATAATAATCGGGTTTGTTCCCGATTTATCATTTCTTTTGGTTTGTATTAAACTTTGGATTGGTGTATGTCTCAAAATTATGTTTTTATTAAAGTTTAGCACTCATATTTCCTGTCATTATTCTTGTCTATTTATTTACGGTGAATGAACTAGATTTAAATTACTTGTGGAAATGATGAACAAGAAAGAGGACGAGACAACGTACTACCGTCGACACTGCGGCGTAGGCTGGACGTACTCGCGAACTCGTGTCCGAATATATGGGTACGGATCGTGACAGTTCGGATTCATTCAATTTCAAATTCTCATTCTGACTATCCATTCATGAAAAGGTATAAAAAAAAAATTATAAATAATTTATAAATTTGCTAAATTTTTTGTTGTATCATGAAAAAGAATATATGTTTGAACCCGACAGTAAATTCTTTCCTAGGATGAATAACTTTCTAAAGAAACCATTTTCGGTTTATGTCTATTATGTTCTCTAACAGTCTGTGTTTTCCTGGCATCTCGTGGAGCCAAATAAACTTGGAAAGTACCGTAACAATGCACAATATTTTGGTAAAGCCAGGGGTTGGGTTGAATTGTCAAATGTCCGAACCGAAGGCACCCATCAACAAGAAACAAATATAGGCACGACCATCCAAACATGTATAGCTAGCTAGAAACAGATCTCTCTCTCTCTCTCTCTCTCTCTCTCTCTCTCTCTCTCTCTATATATATATATATATATATATATATATATATATATATATGACGTTGTCTGCCAATTGTACTGTTTATTTGTCGGTCGATTCGTTCGTTCACGACACCGGGGAGTTTAATTATCGCTAGCTAGTACGCCCCCTACTACATATAGTGTAGTCCTCCATTCCATTGAACTACGAGTCCATTTTTTCACTCATAAATACATTTTTCAATAAAAAATTTATACGTGACATCTTTGTTTAAATAAAATTATTGATAACTGAATTTATTCACAAATTAAGATAATTTAAATTTTAAAAATATTATATATTTATTTTTTATTAAAAAATAAACAAATATTTTAGTATTTATGGATGAAAAAAAAACTCATTGAACTACAGCAGAGTGAAGGTTCATTACGGCGCAACTAGATGTAAATATATAACTGAAGAAGAAGAAGAGGTAAGGTAGCCCATTGATATTATTCCAATGGCAACCGCCCACTCCCAAGAAACAATAAGGACACGGACACCGCACCTCCTGATCATGCCATTCCCGGCCCAGGGACACATGCTCCCCCTCCTAGACCTGATACACCACCTCTTGTCACTCAGCGCCGGCTTCGCCGTCACCGTCGTCACCACCCCAAAGAACCTCCCTTACCTCTCCCCCCTCCTCGCCACCTTCCCCTGCTGCGTGCAGCCCCTCGTCCTCCCCTTCCCCGCCCACCCACTCATCCCCGACGGCGTCGAGAACTGCAAGGACCTCCCCCCTACCTCAGTCCCTTCCTTCCCCTTATTCATCCACGCCCTCGGCTCCCTCCGCTCCCCTCTCCTGGCCTGGGCAAGGTCACTCGCCGCCCCTCCCGACGCCATCGTCTCCGACTTCTTCCTCGGCTGGACGAACGGCCTCGCGAAGGAACTCGGCATCCCTCGCGTCACCTTCTCCCCTTCCGGCGCGATCACCCTAGCCATCAACCACCACACCTGGACCAACAATATGCCCAAAAACCCTAACCCCAAGCCTTCTCCCCTTACTGCTGCAGTCTCCTTCCCTACGCTGCCCGGCTCGCCACGCATTCCGTGGTACCAGCTGTCGTCGCTGTACCGGGGGTACGTGGAGGGAGACCCGATGTGGGAGTTCGTCAAGGAAGGGCTCGTGGCCAACACGGAGAGCTGGGGGATCGTGATCAATAGCTTTCGCGGACTGGAAGGAGCGTATCTTGACCACCTGAAGAGGGAGCTGGGCCACGAGAGGGTCTGGGCCGTCGGGCCGGTCAGCCTCCTCGGAAACTCTGCTGCTGCGTCGGAGCGAGGGGGCCCGAGCTCGGTGTCGGAAGCCCAACTCATGAGCTGGCTAGATGGCTGTCAGACTAGCTCGGTGGTGTATGTCTGCTTCGGTAGCCAGGTTTGTCAATTTCCATCGCATGCCCACCAATGTCAATAGTCTTACTATGCTATTACTATCTTCAAAGTATCCTTTTTAAATTATCTCTTCTGATGTAAAAGGTTAAATAATATTATGTAATATTTAACATGACGTCATAAATTTTAATCTTCAGAATTAGCTACACAATTTTTAAAAAATTATATTAATTTTAATACTAAAATTTATTATATTAAGATTACATTAAACATCAAATCAACTACCACAAAAAACAAAATTTATTTAGGTGGAGACTTTGGAGGGACACAACAACATTATCTTTATAAAGAATTAGAACGACGAATTTGTTGTCTCACCATTCAAAATCAATATTTTAAAAATCGGACCGATTGGTACATGTCTGATCGAAGTTCAATCGGATTCAATCGATTCTGACCGATTTATGCATATATATTTATTAGCAGAATTAATTCTTCCCTAATTCTTCTCTGCTCGTTTAGTGTTTTGCTAATTAAAAATGTAAAAAATACGTTATGAGAAGGACATATTTTTTATAAAATAGTAAAAAATACATCATTTAGAAAGACGTATTTTAACAGTTAATTTTTTATATACGACTTGAACTTTTATTATTGAATTTTTTTTTTTTTTATAAAATTGGACTTTCAGCGTCGACTTTGGACTTCTAGTGAAGATTTTTTTTTTAATTATTAATATTTTCGAAAACATTGTTTTTCGAAAAAAGAAATTGAATATGAACAAAAAAATGTTGCAATATTTCGAAGGACATATTTTTTATTTTAACCGGTGAATCATTTATTACATCTTTCAAATTGACTTTTTAGGACTTAAAAATATAATTTGTATAAACTTTATGAACTGAGAACAATAGTAATAAATTTTGATGTTTAGTACGCAATTTTTTTGTTATAAGAAAATAACGAGTCACCAATGAGAATAACGATATATGTATATGCACTTATACTTATATATTAGTACTGACGTTAAGGATATATTTAATTTTTTTATAAAAAAATTGTTCACACGCAGTCATTAGGATTGGCGGTCTGAAGACTTATTGAGCAACGCATTAGCAATCATGCATATGCATATGCTGCAAAATTAATACATGCACACAAAGAGCAAAATTAATGGAGCACATTGTGCCATGCTGCCATTTAATATATGCATGCGTTGTGCCATGCTGCTATTTAATATATGCAAGCAAAAATTAATACATACTGCCATGCTGTCATTTAACAAGCATGAGCAAACAGCTAACCTCCAGCTATTGGCGTAGGAAAATACGGTTTTGACCGCAATTGACGTCAATTGTCATGTACATGACAATTTCGAGTGCCCTCTACAATTGGGGATTGCCACATCAAATGCGGACCATTGACGGTCACGTCAATGACGGTCCAAATAGAAGCGATGATTGGCATAATAGTAGACATGTATCTGTACTATATAAGTTATTGGTAATTTAGTTTTCAAACTGCCAATGCAAATAAACAGCCAAAGCTAATAACAGTGAGAGTATTTTTTTTTAAAAAAAATTGTCATTATCCGAATCATGAACAATTTATTTACTCTGATCTTCTTCGTAAATCTATCATTACTCCGATCCCCTTAAATTTCGAGTGCCCTCTACAATTGGGGATTGCCACGTCAAATGCTGACCATTGACAGTCACGTCAATGACGATCCAAATAGCAGCGTTGATTGGCATAATAGTAGACATGTATCTGTACTATATAAGTTATTGGTAATTTGGTTTTCAAACCGCCAATGTAAATAACAGCCAATGCTAATAACGACGAGAGTATTTAAAAAAAAAGAAAAATTCAACAGTCATATTGTCACTAATACTGACATTTTGGTATCTATGACAACAAACTAATATTTGTTGGAATGGATGAGTTTCCTAACCTATGTGAAAAATACCCCGGAGTATGATTGAGTATTTATACATATAATATGAATAACTCAATTTATTTGGATTGGATATTCCTAAATATAATAGGAATATCTCAATGGATTTGGATTGGATATTCCTACATATAATAGGAATATGTCAAGGGATTTGAATTTGGATTCAATATTCCTATATATAATAGTAATACTAGTTGTGGGTTTGAGGCTATATATAGGTGTCTCATGGCCCTAAAATAGATCTCTCTTTGAAAAAAATAGCAACAAGGAGAGAAAAGGAGGCAAGAGTGTCATTGCAACATTGGAGAGGAGAAAGAAGGATTGGAGGCCGTTTCAAAGAAGGAGATCAGTTTCAGGTATTTCTGTTATTTTTTTTCTTCGTGATTATAATCTATTTTTTGTTCCAAAAAAGTTGTGGGGATCTGTTTGGATCGGTGAGAAGTTTGTTAGGAGTCGGTGTATTTCTTATTCCATTAGTGGAGGCTTTTCAGGGTTGGACTCCGATCGTCCTGTGGTTATTCCCGTAATGATTTTTCACGTCAAAAATCTCTGTGTCTGCGATTTGTGTTTGACGTTTTTTGGTTTGTACGTTTTTTTCGGTTCTCTTGCAGGTACTCTCTGGTTTGGGGAACGGTTTTCGTATTTTCGTTCCTATCAAAGTGGTATCAGAGACAGGTTTTGAAATTTCAGAAGGGTGTTAGGAGTTGACAGGCAAACCAGGGAGGAGAGATGGACGCGAAGCCGGTGCGTATGGTAAACCTGAACTGTACCAACTATCATTAATGGAGGAGCAAGATGAAGGATCTGCTATTTGTCAAGAAGCTGCATCTGCCGGTATTTGCTTCTGAGAGACCCAGTGACAAATCTGAAAGCACTAAAATTTTGAGCATATACAGGTGTGTGGGTACATCAAGCAGTTTATCGACGAGAACGTGTACAACCACGTTGCCAGTATTGAGCATGCAAGAACACTGTGGGATAATCTGGAATCTTTGTATGCGAAGAAGACCGGAGTAAATAAATTGTTCCTAATCCGGATAATGATGGATTTGCGGTACAAAGATGATAAAGGACCGTGAGGCAACTCTAGAAGGGGGTGAATAGAGTGCATCAGAATAATCTACCTAATTTAAGATTATCAGAAAGAAAACAGTTGCTAACTAACGGTGTATATAAAGACAGTAAAGTAGAGAGAGAAAGAAAACGCAAATACCAAGATGTATACTGGTTATCCTCCGAGAGGACTAGTCTAGTCCCGAGAACTCAAGCTCGGAGTTTCTCTACTATAATCACCAATAGTGAATCACAAGTTTTGATCCGAAGGCTTGCCACTTTATTACACCACGAGTTTTGATCCGAAGTCTCGTAACTTCACAGCTTAGAGAGAGAGAGAGAGAGAGAGAGAGAGAGAGAGAGTAACTGATCGAACAAAGCTCTTTACAACTCAGAATACTTCTAAACCGAGATCACACTTGGCACTAGGAAGGCTAGGGAGTTTCTCTTTGGGATGGGAAAGTTAAGACTTAAAGGTTTGCTCACAATAGGATAGAAGACTTAAGAATAGTTGACTTGGTTGAGTGAGTTAGAATGATAATTCCAATCATATTTATAGGTTGTAGGCAAACAGAATTCGGTCAGAATTCGGTTAGGATTTAATTCAAATTTTCAACCGTTGGGCCAAGAAATCAGGAGCTATTGAACTGGTTGATTTCATACCAAAAGGGTAATTGAGTTCGGCCCAAGTTTGGTCTCCTAGTATGGTAGACTTTGTAAATGAATGCGGCCTGATTTGGTGGATAGGTTCTTTGGTTTATTTGAGTGTACTATGTATCTGGTTTATAGGTTCTTGGTTTTGCCAGTGCGACTCAGCGTACATCAGTCCTAGACTCAAATAAATGAAAGATTGCATTTGAATAGACACAATACAGACGACATGCAATAACATTGTTGAGGCTTCAGATGCGACATATCAATGCATGGTTTAGTTAACTATCAAAATCAAGTTGACTGAGATCGGATGGGCCAACAATCTCCTCCATTTTGATAATTGACAAACTATGAATGATACTGCAAGTCTTTGATATGCAAGGCTCATCCGTAACTGTGGAGCAATTGATATGCTGAAGACAACGTCTGTCAAGTATCGGCTTGTATGCTAGTATCTTATATTCTTTCTTTCCCGTAGTCATTTGATCGAAATGGCATGCTCCCCCGAAATCGGTGAGATGATAAAAAAATAAGAGAGTAAAGAGTATACAGGATAATATATATAATGACAAAAGAAAAATCTGTATTTAATCTTTTATTCATTTGAAAGGAAACATACATAAGTGGATGTGTAATGGAAACATCATAGTAGAACATCTCAAAGTAAATTTTTTAACACTCAAATCAATTGAGTGACTAGTTATCATTTTCTTCATCTTCATCATCTGGTTCAAGTATTCTGTTTGGATCGAAGAAGGCATCAGCTAGATCAAAATATCGCTGAACATATAGGTGATCATTCAGAAATCCTTATTGATTTGGATTCCGGAGAATCGGAAAAGGTCCGACTGGGTGCTTCGATAGGGTGTACTGAATGTCTATCAAAGTGTTGCCAAGAGCTTGAGTCTGAAGAGTTTGGCGATGATCAGTGGCACGATTGCGTATGTCTTCTTGGTGGAAGCGATCACGAAAAAGAGTGAAATAGACTCTAATGTTTGCAGTTGGTCATCAGCAGGAGGGACGGAATCAACATGATAAGTGTTGGAATTTGATGATGGGTTATAAGGTAAAAGCATAGTTGGCTCAATTCTTCGAATTCGATTGAGGTATAAAGGTTCCTCAAGATTTGGACAAGTATCCAAAGGAATGTCGAAATAGCTGAAAATGGTTGGCAAGTACATAGCGTATAGTAGTGGACGCCCTTTCTTGTGATATTGAACCATTTGAGATAAGATGGTCTGTGGAATATTGAAGTTAATGTCGAAATACAAATGATATAAATCTGACATTTCTAGATAAGATACCTCATCAAAGTAAGCCTTATTAGGTAGAAAAGTTGGAAAGATAATACGATGCATTTCAAAGAAGTGACCATTCAAGTATCTAGCATAAAATTTATCTGGTGGACATTCAAGAAGGTGACAAAGGATATTTTTGAAAGAATCTAGGGTTAAGTCATGATCGAAATGAACTTGCGTGATGTTCACTAAGGGTTGTCTATCAGCGAAAATGCGTAGGATTTCACCCAAGTCATCTGTATCAAATTCAATTGGAATGCCATGAACTCTAGATGAAATAGTGTCATGTTCATATGTTAAGTTACAATAGAACATTTGAATAGCATTGGTGTAAATGTTGGTACGGGTTTGAACAAATTCTTCAAGTTGAAGTTTCTGAAAAGTAGGTAGATAGTCTTTGTGTTGAGAAGTAAAATCAATAGGATGGCCAAAACAAATGTGTATTTTGGAGAAATCATTAAACCAATTATTTGAAATTTTGAGGCTTCGAAAAGTGAAATTGTCGAATTCACCTATGTTTGGCATAATGAGACATAAAAGAGAGTCGAAAAAGGAATCTTGTTTCCTTGTAGGGGCCATTGGGAGAGGATGTAGGAAAAAAAACTAAGGTTATTTGTGGAGGAGGAAAGATTTTCGTTGGTCTGAATCAATGAGCAGCGAAATGATCAATATATAGAGCAGCAAAAATCCAAATTAGGAAGAGAATTAAATGACATAGCATATTCTGAAATTAAACTAACCGAGTTCGGTCCGAGCTCGGCCCGAGTTCGGTCCGAATTCTGTTGACATATATTTTCAGAATCTCAATGTAACTTTAATCGATATTATGCCTTTCTTGACTTGATATGAATACAGAACAATAAGTGCTGAACTTAATTCGTACGTTTTCAAGAGTTTAAATCATCTCGGAGTATTTGTAGGGGCCGGATCCCAAGTAGCGGTGGTCCGAAGATATTTAAATACCGTGTCGCTTAGGTTATTTATACCTTGTTGACAGAAGGGCTCTTTCAGCTTGTATCCAAAAAATTTAAAACTTTGAAAAATATGACAAAAAATGTGTAAAGCATCTTATGATTCTTATATTTTATCAGAATCCAAAATATCTAATTCTCGACGGATAAAGTTGAATCGATCTTCAGCTAAAGGTTTAGTAAAGATGACTGCTAATTGATGTTCCGTGTCCACATATTCTAAACAAATATCTCCGTGTGATTGATGATCCTTTAAAAAATGATGACAGATTTCTATGTGCTTAGTGCGTGAGTGACATACTAGATTTTTGATGAGATTAATGGTGCTAGTGTTATCACAGAAAATATGAATGTTCTTATAGTACAGATTGAAGTCTTCTAGGGTTTGCTTCATCCACAAAATTTGAACACAACAATGTCCTGCGGCGATATACTCTGCCTCAGTTATTGATAATACAATAGAATTTTATTTCTTGCTAAACCATGAGACTAGAGACTTTCCTAGAAAATGACACGTGTCGCTGGTGCTTTTTCGATTGACTTTGGTTCCAACAAAATCAGTATCTGAGTAACCAGTAAGGTCAAATGATGTGGTTTTGAGATACCATAAGCCTGCCGTCAAAGTCCCTTTAAGGTATCTTAGGATAACGCTTAACTGTGCACAAATGTGATTCCTTAGGATTAGCCTGATATCTAGCACAAAAACATACAACAAACATAATGTTTGGACGACTAGCAGTTAGATACACAAACTACCAATCATACCTCGATACTTACGTATGTCTGTTGGTTTACTGCTTTCATCAAGGTCAAGTTTGGTGGATGTTGCTATTGGAATTCCGATAGGCTTTGCATTGTCTATGTCGAACTTTTTGAGCAAATCCTTCGTGTACTTAGCCTGATGGATAAAAGTTCTTTGTGAATCTTGCTTGATTTGCAATCCTAGGAAAAAAGTCAGTTCTCCCATCATGCTCATCTCAAATTCACACTGCATACACTTAGCAAACTCGTTACATAGCATCTCATTAGTAGATCCAAATATGATATCATCAACATATATTTGCACTAATAACAAAGAATCAGCAGAAGTTTTTATAAAAAATGCTAATATCAATTTTTTCTTTTGAAAAATTGTTTCCAAGTAGAAAGAAGCTAAGACGTTCATACCAAGCACGATGGGCTTGTTTGAGTCCGTATATAGCCTTTTGTAACTTGAATACGTGGTCAGGATGTTTGAAATCTTCAAAACCAGGGGGTTATTTAACGAAAATATTTTCTTTGATAACACCATTTAGAAAAGCTCTTTTAACATCCATTTGAAAAAGTTTGAAGTTATGAAAACTAGCAAAAGCGCAAAGCATTCAGATAGATTCAAGTCCAGCAACATGAGCATAAGTCTCATCGTAGTCGACACCTTCCTCTTAGTTGTATCCTTGAGCTACGAGACGTGCTTTGTTACGTGTAACTGAACCATCCTCATTTAATTTATTTCGGAAAACCCATTTAGTACCAATGATCGGATAATCATTAGGTTTAGGATCAAGTTCCCAAACTTGATTGCGTTCAAATTGATTGAGTTCCTCTTGCATAGCAGAAATCCAAAATTCATCAGCAAAAGCTTCATCAGCATTTTTAGGTTCTACTTGAGAAATAAAAGCAACATTTGCAATGATATCTCTATTTGAGGAACGTGTACTTACACCTTTCGATACATCACCTATTACCAAGTTCTCATGATGATTTGTGGAGAACTTTAGTCTTCTTGGCAGACTTTTCGGATGACTTGCACTGTTTATATCTTCTGATGTCTTGTTGGTTGCGGGTTGACTACCTTCATTGTCACTTTCGTTTAGTGCTTGAGTGTTGTGTTCATCAAATGTAACATTGATTGATTCTTCAACAGTCAATGAGGTTTTGTTAAATAGTTTGAATCATTTACTTTTGGCGGCATAACCTAGAAAAATATCTTCATCGGCCTTGGAGTCAAATTTTTCTAGATTATCTTTAATATTAAGAATAAAATATTTGTAGCAAAAAACTTTAAAATAACCAATTGTGGAAATTTTACCAAACCAAACTTCATAGGGGGTTTTCTTCGATATAGGTCGAATAAGCTGTAATACCCCGTTTCGCTCAAGCGGACTGCCGATTCAAACGGCAAAGTGCAACCGTCCCGACCTGCCTCCCTCAGCGAGGCAACTCGTTTGAGGCAAGGATATCCCGACTTGGTCCCTACAGGAGTTCGGCTTAGGCTTTCAGAGGCTCGCTCGCAGTATCACTCGACCGAGGCGGATCATCGCTAAGGTGGGTGGCTGCGGTGAACTTGTCTTTGCTTAGCCAGCACACATAAAATATGGAAGGATACATGCTAGTCGCTAGGTGAATCACCCCCTGCATGCTAATAAATCCAACGCACCTAGCTAAGGGAATAATCCCAACTTGTACTGCTTGTCGCTAGAACATGGAAATGAAATATTGCTTATATGTTCAGACCCTCGCATGTTACCTTTGCCTCGTGCAACTGGACCCGCTATGCCTCGAGTAGAATGACACAAATAAATATTCAGTACTGCACTGTTCACTCCCTAACACTGCACTCCCTAAATAACATCGCTCGGAAAGGCCCCGTACGGTTTTGCTCGGATTACCTTCGGGCCCGAGCGGACTTGAATGCTTAAGTTATACAAGTGCATGCTTGCCTGCTTACATATATATTGCCTAGTTCAATGCTTGTTGTATAACTATGCCCAGACCGTGAAACACTATGCTTGTCATGCATTCATTTAGGCTCTCCTCGGAAGACTACCCGATAGTCGTTTCGTGCATAAATAAACCTGAATGCTTCCGGGACCGTTAGGTCGCTAAGGCAATTCCCGAACCAGGGAACTTGCACCAATCCTGTGATCCAAAAATCCCTGCTCGTTGAGTAATACTGTCCTGTACTGAATCAAATGGCTCGTGGAGCCGATACTCTACATTTAGAGTAATCCTGACCCTGCCTCAACAAGTTATATATATATATATATACATATCCTGACTTGAACTTGTTCCATGAAGCTTGTTCAATATGTATATATATCCTGCCCTGAACTTGTTCCTGTACCTGACCTGACCCTGAAGATTAGAGACTCGCATGGTCACAGGACAACTTGTAACAAAACAAGGTTTTAGTTCCGCAGACGGTCGCTGGGGCACTGGCACCGATCTGATCCGGACGGAACTCCTGATAGTCGCCTGCTATAGGACGGAATGCCCTGGGACGTCCTGCTTTATGCGTCGCACGACATTCCGTACTGAGACTAGACCGTCCATTATGGCGTCGTGCCAGTGACCTCATGTTCATATAGATAAGTCATCCTCGCTTAGCGGCTACCCGCGTGCGAGTCACTGCATCGCATCAAGAATAACTAAACACCTGAACGATCTTGTTATAACAACACTTGTGCATAAAGAGCACTTGATCATCGTATGCAACACTCCTGATATATCCTGTAACCCGTACATCCATAACGGGATCTCGCACTGAAACGCTTGTGTTTGCATATGCTTGTTCTGAATGCTTATACATGTTCTGCTTGATTTAACATGTTTTGCCTTGGACAGGGAAGGACAAATGGTAAGTTGGTAAGTCTCGCCGTGTTTCCTCTCATGTCGCACGGCTTACCGCCACACGAATTAGGCTATTCAAATCTTGCATGAAACTGATCCTAAGGCAACAAGAAAGACAACTTAATAGTTGTGCACGGAACCTTTATTACGTGTTTGGATTTGTCGAGCGGGCGAGTAGCCTCCCCACCAGTGCATTCATGTACTGATAACCCACCAGATTGCTTGCAGGGTGCGGGAGAACCTCGTTCGGTGCGGACGCCTCCTTCGTGCGGGCTAAGGCGTGGAGTTCAACTCAGAAGCCTTGGAACGCTACGTCCGGAACTGAAGCACATATACAAGACATAATGTTGGAACATCGCCTCACCAGAACGTCGCCTGAACCTCACCTGTTTATCATCCATAAATGTAGCCACTTGGCACGCTTTTATGTTTCAGAGAGAGAGCTCGAGCGACTTGTAATCTCGGCTATACGCCGCCTATAACACTCGTTTCAATATGAATAAAAGAGCTTGCTTTACTTCAACTTGTGTTTCAATGCTTTCGCTATATTGTCGACTCAGTGAACCTGTTACCGATCGCCTATGCGTTCATGATTCCGCTGCACTCGGACAATCTGTGCGACTCTGTGGCTTAGAACTCTTATCCCCAGCCAACGAACCATGGCCTTGCACGGGCGCAACCCCAGGCCCGTGCGGCATCACGTCCCCCGAAAGCTCGACTCGGGCCATTCGATTAGCTCCCCTTCCTCCCTCGCGCCCGCGGGACGGGCGCGGTCATACGCGTTCGGCGCACCGAGGCACGGTGATTCGTGCCCGGTTCGTTAAATCCCGGCCGTACGGGGCGGGGCAGGGCGGAGCGGCGGCCCGGGCGGGACCGGGGCGTGACAGATTGGTATCAGAGCCTGGCTTCTACGCCTTTGAACTTCATTTCGTATATCTCTGTTTCGAAAGCTCGTTCGTGGGTTATATGCACACACTCTCTCAATGCCTCGAAGGGATGTTCCAAACAATAAGTCTAAATACTTTCAAAGAGTTGCATTTGAATAGTATGATTGCCTGTATAAAATTGGTTGCAAGGGCCTTTGTGCCATCCTGTGCTAGTCCTTATGGGATTAGATTCGTGCTAGACTCGAGCATAATATGCAACCCGAAATTCCTATACATGTTTACTCAACTGGTTAGTGCGAAAACGAATATTGCCCGAACGGTTAGCTATGCACTCAGTCTTTCGACTAAGTTGTGTAGAATATCGCGCACCAAGACCCTTTGGTGCAAGCCAGTTATAAACGAGATAGGGATATCGTTCAGGAATGATACAAGTCAGACTTAGAGCTGCAAATCGATAGACTTCATCGGATTTTATCGCTTAGGCGAATCATGCTTGGTTATGGAAATAGCTCAAACGAAATTCTTGTTGGAAGACAAAAATCAAACATAGCTGCTTGGATGACTATCAACCCAGAATATATAATGAGATTAGATTTTATCAGGCGAACCTGAGTATCGTGCTAGAAATTGTGGAACGAGTTAGTGAGTAAGCTAACGATAATGCGAGCACCGATTAAGAACTTGATTAAATGACTCGATTCCGAGTGGTGGATGGATCATTTAGAAACGTACAAACGGATCCATAACCCGTGCGATATTCAGACTGAACGATATTGAGAATAACTTGAATAAATGATAAGCTTATATCGAATAGAATTCTCGGAAATGAAAACCAATATCTTGGTTAAGAAAAACTTGTTGGGAATTAGAAAATCGTGTGAGCGGTTTCGGATTTAAACAAAGGATTGTACGTGAATAAATTATCGCTCGAACAAGTTAACCCGAGAGTGAATAGTGGGCTTCGGAATATAAATTTGATTTGGTATCGATAATTTGAAGATAGCATGGATCGATACAAGCAAAGGAAATGTTAGGTTTCTGGGAATGATATAAGCGATAACAAATCTTGCTTGGAGTTTGGAAGAACGAACTACAATCACTGCATAAACGGATTTAACTTGGTGGATTTATGATTGGATGGAAATTAAGGGTTAAAGGATAAGATGAACTTGGAATGCAAGTGATTGGGAAAAATTTTTAGTGGGTTAGTTAGCCTTGAACCTAGAATAAAATCATATTTGATGATTTTGAGAACGAATACGTGAATCAAGTTGAACGACTTGGAGAAATAATCTAAGGTTTAGAATTGAATCTTGGCTTGGTGGACTAGACTTGGAATGGATAAGATTCTATCAATTGAGGGATAGAATATGCAAACCACTAGGCTTGTCCTGCAACTTGGATATATTCTGGATTTTATCGAACGGACTCGTCCCCCGTGAAAACGAACGTGTTAATGAGAGTAGGTAAATCTGTGCTCGATGTTTAGAAATCTGAGTGAACGAGCTTGGGTAGAATACCCCCTGTGAATGAACAATGGTTTGACCCTAGGAATTGGGGCGAGTATCGTGCGACAAATTTGTACGATGAATCGCAATATGCTTGAACCTGTACCTATGACCTTGTGAGCTGACCTAGTGATTAGGCAGACGACCCTGTGACGAGTGAAAGAGCCTGTGCTACCGACTTTACCATATTGCTTGTATAAAGTATCACAACTGGGGCAGCAAGATTTAGGGTTAGACTTGAGAACGGTAACGTATGCTAAGTTGACCCAAATGGATGGACACTAGTCGGTATCAGATTGGTCGTGTTTGACGGTAGTCCAAATACTTGGTTGAAATGGAAATAATATGGAAATCAAATTTGATTGACTCTGTTGGAAGTATCCTGGTGATTTATATGGAATTGGATTAAACCCTTAAAATTTTCGCAAGTAGCTTGTCCGATTTCACTATCCCTAAGTTTGGTTGACTGCATGTGTTTGAGGGACGCTTCGAATATATGCACGATCCAAGACTTAAGAAATGTGAAACTCGAGTGCTGAGACTTCACTATCGCTAAGTTGGTTGACATGCATGTGTTTGAGGGACGCTTCGAATATGTGCACGATCCAGACACGCGATATGCTGATCTCAAATGCTAGTGCAAGTGAAAATCCTCCTGAACAAGCATAACGACTTGTATAAGTTTGCCTCAGCCTTAGATCGCTATCCAAGATCGATTGAAACGTGCCTCGTGTTAAGAAACTTGTCCCGCGCCAAGGCGTAAATAATGCTGAACCAGTATACCCGCGACACGACGTAAGCATCGAGTAGAGGATTTTGTGTTCCAATGGATCTAGTGGTACCGATAGCTACGCTTGGGCTAGATTCAAAAATTCGATAGTATGGCTTGCCCTCAGGAAGTCTCGAGGACGAGACTTTTTCTGAGTGGTGGATGATGTAATACCCCGTTCCGCTCAAGCGGACTGCCGATTCAAACGGCAAAGTGCAACCGTCCCGACCTGCCTCCCTCAGCGAGGCAACTCGTTTGAGGCAAGGATATTGTCACGACCCGCACCCGGTTTAGGGGCACGAGAGCGTGGGTACGTCCAGCCTACGCCGCAGCATCGGCGGTAGAACGCTGTCTAGGTCGAGTACTATCTAAACAATCTCACGCTAGTATCCAACTCCATAAGGAGACTCGGATAATACTATAAAATATTTTCCAACATACTCAATCACAACTACGGCACGATAGGAATTTGAAGAAACAAAAGAGTACAACACAAGACTAATGATAAAACAATCATACATGTAATCAGTAACAACCAATCTCCAAGTGTCAGAGCAAGTCCACTAAGGTCACAGTCTGGAAAAATATTTTCCAGTCAGGAAGGAGCAAAGTACATCTCAAATTAGCAGTTCTATATAAATGACATAAACTATGTAGCAGTTCTAGATGGAAACATACCAGATGCATGTATAAGTACGAGAAATGTACAATGAGAGAAGTACTGGAAATACTGTAAGTAAATGCAGGAAAAGAAACAATATGTCCATGAGCAAGAATTCTATGACTAAGTGTGTGAGTACTAGCTTTAACATGTGATCGGCTTGGGACTAGTAAACTCATTACATGGGTTAGTAGGGCTAACCGATGTAACAGTGAGGAGGCATGTAAACTCATTACATGGGTTAGTAGGGCTAACCGATGTAACAGTGAGGAGACATGTAAATGGTCAGGCCGCACCCGACGTGAGATGTGGGGTGAGCTATGGTGCATATAAAGTTGGGTATGATCACATATCTATACTAAAGTACTCCCCAAACCCCCCGACTGGTATAGTAGATCCAATCATGGTACGCTATGGCACGGGATTCCCTAAGAAGGTAGCAAATCTCCCCGGGAATCAGTGTCTGTACATGCACAAGATAACAAGGAAAACAAGTCTTGTACAAGCTACACCATGAATAAGGAATAACATCTCATGACGAGATCTGTGTATACCAATCCGTGTAACCAATGTGTCAAGAACATGTATATTTACACTAGATACAGTGAACATAGGAGATATCATAAATTAGAAACTAATCAGAGAATGTACTCGCCTTGGGTCCTTAGCTGGTGAATACCGAAGTCCTGTTCCAGAGTGTCGTCTGGAGGAACCAACAGTCCTAAAATATATCAAATACAACATTGGCATCAGGTGCTACACTAACACATCACAAATATATGAACTCAGGGCTCTATCAGGTATGGCACTAGTCAACTAGGGTCACCTAGTAATTTACCAATTAATCATATTATCAATAAATAATTTAATACATATATATATAGTTATTCCAAAGTATACAGAATAGGTATAACTGTATGTACATAAGTGGAAATATATTTTATTTATGTGAAAAAAATTATACATCACTCATACCTATAGACTAGTATACATGTACCCAATACATATTAACTTATATTATATATATATACATACATACCAAAATAATACTATACTATATACAGGTAATATACCAAAATATGTTTTACAAGTACATATATATCAATACAGTTTTTATATATATATGTGTATAATATATATATATACCAAAAATATGTTTATACATGTTTATATATATAGGTACACATATTTATACCAAAATACGGTTATACATACATATATACCAATATACATTTATTTATATTTAAATACTGAAACATACATTAATACTTAGTATACCAAAATACATATTTGTATGTATATGTCAATCAAAAATCCTTATACATAATACATAACTAAATTTACACATAATAAATAACTAATTTCATACCTTATAAACAATAAACTAATATATATATCACTAAATGAATTATATATAGTTTATAAGCTAATTATATATATAATTACTAAACTAATTATATGAAATTATAAACTAATTATATACCAATAACAAATTATATATTATATATATTACTAACTAATTATATATAATTTGAACTATTTATACATTAATTAACTATTTACATATAACTAAACTATTCACATAAAATAACTAATTATTAAATTACATATATGTAATTATTAAATTTGTTATATGTAATTAATAACTAATTAATTATTTACTAACTGAATACTAATTAATTTCTGATTATTAATAATTAACTAAACTAATTATATGAAAATACTAACTAATTAATTTATAATTACTAACTAATTAATAATTAATTACTGATTCATAAATTAATACTGATTAAAACTTAATTAACTGAATAATTATAACTAATATAATTAAACTAATTGATTAATTATAACTAATTAAGAAATAATTAATCAAACTAAACTATATAAATTAACTACTAATTAAGAATTAATTTCTGATTAAAGATAATTAAGTGATTACTAAGATAATTAACTACTCTAATTATAAGTAAACTAATAACCCTAAACAGTAAGTTCCCAATCGAAGAAAGGGGAGAGGGAAGACTCACGATGGGGGGATTTACTCCGGCGAGGTCGGCGGTGGTCCTGAAGCGACGGCGGTGTTCGTCTTGGGCGGCGGCGGTTCAACGTTGAGGGGAAGCGGCTTCGACGAGGGCTCGACGCGGTGGCGACGTCGACTGGCTCGAGGGGGGCTCGACGCGGCTGCGACAGGGCGGCTTCGTTCCAGCGGCGGTCGACTCGGCTCGAGACAGCGGCGTTCGGCGCTCGAGGAGGCGGGCTCGGCGCTCGAGGAGACGGCTCGGCGCTCGAGGAGGCGGCTCGACGCTCGAGGAGGCGGTTCCTCTCGGCGGCGGCGGCTTCCCGGCTTCAGCGGCGACGACGACGACGACTCCGGGCGGCGGCTTCGAGTCTAGGGTTAGGGTCAGGTTCTGGATGTCGGGGTCTGGGTACGTGTCCGGGATGGACACGAGGGTTTGTTGTGGGGGACGTGTCCGGGGCTGGACACGGGGACTCGATGCACAGTGGACGTGTCCGGGTTGAATGTACTGGTGTGGGGGTTGTGTCCGGGTGTGTCGGACACGGAATCTGCTTGTAATATTGTAACCGAACCCAGAAAATGAATGGAGACTGTGGGACACCCGGGGTCGGACCCGAGGCCATCACGGCTGACACGGTGATGCTGGACACACGGACACGAGCACACAAGATGATGGTGATGGTTTGTTGGCTTGGGAATTGTGGAGGCTAGCTAATAATTAGGAGATTAGGGTTTCTTGGGAATGGTGAGAAGGAGAACTTAAATAGGGAGAAGGGTGTGGGATAAAGGGTTGCGGGTTGGCCCAATGATGAATGGCCCAGAATTAAATATAAAGGGCTTTTCATGTGGGAAGAATGGGGACGTGAATGGGAGACGGAAAAACGATAAATTAAATAGAAAAGAAATTTAAGAAAAAATGTTTTTAAGAGGCTTTCGATTAGCTACTAATTAAACTCATTTTTCAAAATATTAGGAAGTATGTAATTCATTTATTTACTACCCCAATTAATTATAAAATTTATTATGAAGAAACACTAGTCTTTTAATTAATTTTATCAAATAACTAACTTTATGATTTCAAGCCAATAAACATTTGAAACTAGAGAATATATATACATTATTATTTATTTATTTTTGTAATACATCGTCAATTAGGAAAAATGATTTTTATAAAGATTTTTAAATTACCTTCTAAAATCAAACATCGTTCAAAATCAAATAAAATTTTCAAGGAGAATTATTTTATAAAATTTGATATTTTTAAAATAATTTAAAATCTAAAAATTTTGGAAATTGGAAATC
Source organism: Iris macrosiphon (assembly GCA_036927795.1). Taxonomy (NCBI): domain Eukaryota; kingdom Viridiplantae; phylum Streptophyta; class Magnoliopsida; order Asparagales; family Iridaceae; genus Iris; species Iris macrosiphon. Next base: position 82,252,430 of record JAYESA010000010.1, on the reverse strand, counting down.
GGAGGTTACAAGTCTATCCACCTTAGAAAAATTTCGTCCTCGAAATTTTAGGGATGACTAGGATAGAAAAATTTGTTGTTCATAATGATGAATATATCATTGAAGAAAATATTTCTATGAGGAAAATATTTACCAAACAGAAGGAAACATGAAGAAAAGAAAATATGGTTTAAGACAGGAATAATTTGAAGGAATCATGGCTCGGCCTTGAATCCTCTAGAAAGTTTAGGTTTGGGGAGTAGACACGATCACAAAAACAGATAATTTGAATAATGCACGTTACCTTTCAAAGTAACTAAACTAAGGAAGACCCAGTATAACGAATGATATAGACATGAAAGTTATAGCTAATTCGAAAGATACGGTCGACCATTTGATTTAAGAAACTTAAATACATCCAAGAGACATCTAATCGCCTTTCCTGATTTCTAGGAAAAAGAAGTAGTCTTTACTACCATCTGGAAAATAATCCTTCCTTTTTATCCTCATTCATTTTACTTTTCTCAATCTTGTGATTCATCATTAACTAATATCTATAAAAGTTTCAAATTCCACAAACTTTATTAGATTAGATCTTAGAATTTCTGAATCAAAATTTATTACATGTCCAAAATCCTTATCATCAAACTCGAGTTTGTTTATCTTACATCAACTATACCTCGCTTATTTTCTTCGATTTCAAATGTTACTGTCATGGTCAAGATTTTAATTTCAATCACAACCTCAATATACCATGATCTTACCTTACGACCTTCAATTATATGATCCCATAATCAATTATATTATAATCTTCTTTACCATGAGCTTCATTTCATTCCATATTTCTTTATCCATATGTATAGTGTTTCCGAATTTTGAACTAATATATTTTTTCATCCTCTGAATTTATTATCCCAATGTAAAATTCTTACTACTCAAATCCTCAATATTTTAATTGAATTCCAGTCGTATCTTAATCTCTTCAATTTTGAGTAAATAACTAAATACAAAATTTACTATCCAATCCTTTTAATTGAAATCCAATCAATGCATTTTTATAAAACTTAAAAATTTGCATCCCAAATTTAACTTTAACACTCATCAATCATCTAACTCAAATTCAATTGATGCTTATTCCAATCTAACTCCTCATCCCAAGAATTTAATTTGACACTATTCCATTTACGATTTTATTCCCTGCTTTTCTTTTTCCTCAAATACTCAACGATGCGATGCTTCCAGTATCTTCAATGCAACATTCATACTATATAAAATTTCTATCTTGCAATCAAATAGATAAAATGATAATCTCTCAAATTTCTCAAATTTTTAATAATCAACTCAATCATATCAAGACCTCCTTAAATTAATAAATCCTCAAATTTTTGGCTCTGTGAATTTCTTAATTCTCCCTTTAAGTAAATGTTTGTCCTCGAATTTCAATCATACCTTAATTTCCATAAAATCAATGATCCATCAACTTCGTTATAACAACCCCTAAATTCTTTATTTAATTTAATGCTCATCCACAAATTTAATCCTCTTGTCTCTTTTGTCGGTCATAACCTTGTCATAGATCTTTGCTATGGTCAAAACCCAAATGATCATGGTTTAAGAAAATTCTACCTACATCCATGCAATTTAAGAAAATATATAGGTCATGTGTCTTGTCATGGTATTTCAGTCTCTGTTAGGGGGTACTACTAGTTATCTTCTAACAAGAAAATCATGCATGTGAACCACAGTGCTAGGAAAATCAATCAATCAATCGAAAGGCGAAAGAAAAGGAACATTAGGAAGGAAGAAGGATCATGTTAACATATTACTTGTAGTGTCTACTATCTCTAACAAACACTTAACTCTAGCACATTCACTACTAATTCCTATTTATGTACACTGGTACCCATATCAACTACTCATATATTAACATTCATATCTCTCATCTACCAAAAAATTAATCCCCAAAATAATCGTCAAGGTTTAACTTCCCGATCAACTTAAAATAAAATGCATATACCTCCTCAAAATTAGATACTTCCCATCGAAATAAAATTTAATCACTTCTAAAATCTTTGTAGCCTTAACTATGTTTAGTGAATCAAATTTAAATCCTCAATATTTTTTTTTTAACAACATAAAATCTCAACTCCTTAAAATTCTGAAAATTTAAAATTCATTTCCACCTTTTTATTTATAATTCCTCAATGTACATATTAGTGCTCACGGTCTCTGATACTCAAGGTGCACTCAATGCATCTAGTGTCTATAATTGTGTACTAAATTGTACTGCCCGAATCACTTGTACTATTACCTCCAATGATCAAAGTTGCCATCAACTGTGTTTTCTTTCATAATTTTAATTTATGTCAATTGGTATATCCTCTAATTATCAACACACAGAGTGCTTACTGTTATTAACGTCATCCTTGACTAATCCTCGATATAGAATCATTAGCACTCTTGGTATTATATCACTAGCTGCATTAATGGATTATCTCATCAAGTTCATTAGACTCATGATCACCTGTATCCTTTATAACACTCATGTTTCTTTACTCTCATGGGTATGTGTATGGTTCCTCATCTCGATGGTTGTATATGTATTTCCTTCAATCCTTTAAAGCCTATTAAACTAATCCGTGATACGCTTCACAACTTCCATTACTAATCCTGATATTTCTCTTACTTATGACATCTCATTAACCCTTTATACATATACATTTATTTACCTTTAACATTTCCGATATCAATCATCCAATTGGACATCATGCTCCATAAATCCTTAACACAATTCCCGGATACTTAATCGTTTACATAGATCACTCAATTACATAATCATGATTATCCAGGACGGGTAATTGGCTCTGATACTAACTCTGAGAACTATCACTGATACTCTATACTCTCCTTAACTCTCAGTCTCTAATGACACTACTCCCAGAATCATTGGTACAAGGTACTATACTGAGGGCTAACTCTAGATTAAAGCCTACTGCTCACATGTCCAACTAAGAAACACTTACAACTCACTAGCAACACAGTCAATACTAATACAAGACACAACAAAATTACAAGCCACTAATTATCATACTTAACAAGAAATCCTCAAGGTATAGGAGCTCAAAGGCTGAATTGAGGACAGAAGGTATCTTTACTGCTAGTAAAGAAAGAAGCGGTGGAACAAAGTCCTGGAATAACAGAAATAGATAAGTCTTGAGATAATATTTTAAGAACCAATTTAGGATACAACCTGATAATCATACACGTCTGTCTGAAATCATGACACTCAGAATCCTCGCCACGCCAGTAAGCATAGATGCGATAAACGATAGGTTTCTTAACTAAGGTATGCACTCTATAATCATGTCGTCTAGAATCTTCGCCACGCCAACCGGTATGGCTGCGAAAGACTCTAAGCTTCACAACTATAGTATGTACATCCAAGTCAGGTTCCTACGTTCTCGTCACCACAGCTAATATGGCTGCGATAAATTCTAGGTTCCATAACCAAAGTAGACGTTTAACCTTCCTCACTGTCCTCATCAATATATGTCATCAGATGATACCATAAATCCTAGTCCGTAAAAATTCATCTCAATTTGAAATCAACTCAACAACGATACAAGAATTAAAGTTAACAACTGGTCAACAAGAATCAAAACCAAGAATTTAATTTAATAACTGCTCAACAAGAATCAAGTTCAGTGACAACAAGCAAGAGCGGACGGAAACAAGGAAAGATTTAAATTGAAAATAAGATTCTCATGGGGTCGTCCCAGGAATCTCTCAAGAATTTGTGATTGAGTATCCTCTCTCATCCTAGTATCCTATGTCCTATATTCTACAGCAGGCACGCAGTAGTACAACTATGATGTCGCACTACCACGACATCGCACAACTAGCGAAGTCTGACCTGCATGGGCCACCACTAAAAACGTGTCACGACCCGCACCAGGTTTAGGGGCACGAGAGCGTGGGTACGTCCAGCCTACGCCGCAGCATCGGCAGTAGAACGCTGTCTAGGTCGAGTACTATCTAAACAATCTCACGCTAGTATCCAACTCCATAAGGAGACTCGGATAATACTATAAAATATTTTCCAACATACTCAATCACAACTACGGCACGATAGGAATTTGAAGAAACAAAAGAGTACAACACAAGACTAATGATAAAACAATCATACTTGTAATCAGTAACAACCAATCTCCAAGTGTCAGAGCAAGTCCACTAAGGTCACAGTCTGGAAAAATATTTTCCAGTCAGGAAGGAGCAAAGTACATCTCAAATTAGCAGTTCTATATAAATGACATAAACTATGTAGCAGTTCTAGATGGAAACATACCAGATGCATGTATAAGTACGAGAAATGTACAATGAGAGAAGTACTGGAAATACTGTAAGTAAATGCAGGAAAAGAAACAATATGTCCATGAGCAAGAATTCTATGACTAAGTGTGTGAGTACTAGCTTTAACATGTGATCGGCTTGGGACTAGTAAACTCATTACATGGGTTAGTAGGGCTAACCGATGTAACAGTGAGGAGGCATGTAAACTCATTACATGGGTTAGTAGGGCTAACCGATGTAACAGTGAGGAGACATGTAAATGGTCAGGCCGCACCCGACGTGAGATGTGGGGTGAGCTATGGTGCATATAAAGTTGGGTATGATCACATATCTACACTAAAGTACTCCCCAAACCCCCCGACTGGTATAGTAGATCCAATCATGGTACGCTATGGCACGGGATTCCCTAAGAAGGTAGCAAATCTCCCCGGGAATCAGTGTCTGTACATGCACAAGATAACAAGGAAAACAAGTCTTGTACAAGCTACACCATGAATAAGGAATAACATCTCATGACGAGATCTGTGTATACCAATCCGTGTAACCAATGTGTCAAGAACATGTATATTTACACTAGATACAGTGAACATAGGAGATATCATAAATTAGAAACTAATCAGAGAATGTACTCGCCTTGGGTCCTTAGCTGGTGAATACCGAAGTCCTGTTCCAGAGTGTCGTCTGGAGGAACCAACAGTCCTAAAATATATCAAATACAACATTGGCATCAGGTGCTACACTAACACATCACAAATATATGAACTCAGGGCTCTATCAGGTATGGCACTAGTCAACTAGGGTCACCTAGTAATTTACCAATTAATCATATTATCAATAAATAATTTAATACATATATATATAGTTATTCCAAAGTATACAGAATAGGTATAACTGTATGTACATAAGTGAAAATATATTTTATTTATGTGAAAAAAATTATACATCACTCATACCTATAGACTAGTATACATGTACCCAATACATATTAACTTATATTATATATATATACATACATACCAAAATAATACTATACTATATACAGGTAATATACCAAAATATGTTTTACAAGTACATATATATCAATACAGTTTTTATATATATATGTGTATAATATATATATATACCAAAAATATGTTTATACATGTTTATATATATAGGTACACATATTTATACCAAAATACGGTTATACATACATATATACCAATATACATTTATTTATATTTAAATACTGAAACATACATTAATACTTAGTATACCAAAATACATATTTGTATATATATGTCAATCAAAAATCCTTATACATAATACATAACTAAATTTACACATAATAAATAACTAATTTCATACCTTATAAACAATAAACTAATATATATATCACTAAATGAATTATATATAGTTTATAAGCTAATTATATATATAATTACTAAACTAATTATATGAAATTATAAACTAATTATATACCAATAACAAATTATATATTATATATATTACTAACTAATTATATATAATTTGAACTATTTATACATTAATTAACTATTTACATATAACTAAACTATTCACATAAAATAACTAATTATTAAATTACATATATGTAATTATTAAATTTGTTATATGTAATTAATAACTAATTAATTATTTACTAACTGAATACTAATTAATTTCTGATTATTAATAATTAACTAAACTAATTATATGAAAATACTAACTAATTAATTTATAATTACTAACTAATTAATAATTAATTACTGATTCATAAATTAATACTGATTAAAACTTAATTAACTGAATAATTATAACTAATATAATTAAACTAATTGATTAATTATAACTAATTAAGAAATAATTAATCAAACTAAACTATATAAATTAACTACTAATTAAGAATTAATTTCTGATTAAAGATAATTAAGTGATTACTAAGATAATTAACTACTCTAATTATAAGTAAACTAATAACCCTAAACAGTAAGTTCCCAATCGAAGAAAGGGGAGAGGGAAGACTCACGATGGGGGGATTTACTCCGGCGAGGTCGGCGGTGGTCCTGAAGCGACGGCGGTGTTCGTCTTGGGCGGCGGCGGTTCAACGTTGAGGGGAAGCGGCTTCGACGAGGGCTCGACGCGGTGGCGACGTCGACTGGCTCGAGGGGGGCTCGACGCGGCTGCGACAGGGCGGCTTCGTTCCAGCGGCGGTCGACTCGGCTCGAGACAGCGGCGTTCGGCGCTCGAGGAGGCGGGCTCGGCGCTCGAGGAGACGGCTCGGCGCTCGAGGAGGCGGGCTCGGCGCTCGAGGAGACGGCTCGGCGCTCGAGGAGGCGGCTCGACGCTCGAGGAGGCGGTTCCTCTCGGCGGCGGCGGCTTCCCGGCTTCAGCGGCGACGACGACGACGACTCCGGGCGGCGGCTTCGAGTCTAGGGTTAGGGTCAGGTTCTGGATGTCGGGGTCTGGGTACGTGTCCAGGATGGACACGAGGGTTTGTTGTGGGGGACGTGTCCGGGGCTGGACACGGGGACTCGATGCACAGTGGACGTGTCCGGGTTGAATGTACTGGTGTGGGGGTTGTGTCCGGGTGTGTCGGACACGGAATCTGCTTGTAATATTGTAACCGAACCCAGAAAATGAATGGAGACTGTGGGACACCCGGGGTCGGACCCGAGGCCATCACGGCTGACACGGTGATGCTGGACACACGGACACGAGCACACAAGATGATGGTGATGGTTTGTTGGCTTGGGAATTGTGGAGGCTAGCTAATAATTAGGAGATTAGGGTTTCTTGGGAATGGTGAGAAGGAGAACTTAAATAGGGAGAAGGGTGTGGGATAAAGGGTTGCGGGTTGGCCCAATGATGAATGGCCCAGAATTAAATATAAAGGGCTTTTCATGTGGGAAGAATGGGGACGTGAATGGGAGACGGAAAAACGATAAATTAAATAGAAAAGAAATTTAAGAAAAAATGTTTTTAAGAGGCTTTCGATTAGCTACTAATTAAACTCATTTTTCAAAATATTAGGAAGTATGTAATTCATTTATTTACTACCCCAATTAATTATAAAATTTATTATGAAGAAACACTAGTCTTTTAATTAATTTTATCAAATAACTAACTTTATGATTTCAAGCCAATAAACATTTGAAACTAGAGAATATATATACATTATTATTTATTTATTTTTGTAATACATCGTCAATTAGGAAAAATGATTTTTATAAAGATTTTTAAATTACCTTCTAAAATCAAACATCGTTCAAAATCAAATAAAATTTTCAAGGAGAATTATTTTATAAAATTTGATATTTTTAAAATAATTTAAAATCTAAAAATTTTGGAAATTGGAAATCGGAGGTTACAGATATCCCGACTTGGTCCCTACAGGAGTTCGGCTTAGGCTTTCAGAGGCTCGCTCGCAGTATCACTCGACCGAGGCGGATCATCGCTAAGGTGGGTGGCTGCGGTGAACTTGTCTTTGCTTAGCCAGCACACATAAAATATGGAAGGATACATGCTAGTCGCTAGGTGAATCACCCCCTGCATGCTAATAAATCCAACGCACCTAGCTAAGGGAATAATCCCAACTTGTACTGCTTGTCGCTAGAACATGGAAATAAAATATTGCTTATATGTTCAGACCCTCGCATGTTACCTTTGCCTCGTGCAACTGGACCCGCTATGCCTCGAGTAGAATGACACAAATAAATATTCAGTACTGCACTGTTCACTCCCTAACACTGCACTCCCTAAATAACATCGCTCGGAAAGGCCCCGTACGGTTTTGCTCGGATTACCTTCGGGCCCGAGCGGACTTGAATGCTTAAGTTATACAAGTGCATGCTTGCCTGCTTACATATATATTGCCTAGTTCAATGCTTGTTGTATAACTATGCCCAGACCGTGAAACACTATGCTTGTCATGCATTCATTTAGGCTCTCCTCGGAAGACTACCCGATAGTCGTTTCGTGCATAAATAAACCTGAATGCTTCCGGGACCGTTAGGTCGCTAAGGCAATTCCCGAACCAGGGAACTTGCACCAATCCTGTGATCCAAAAATCCCTGCTCGTTGAGTAATACTGTCCTGTACTGAATCAAATGGCTCGTGGAGCCGATACTCTACATTTAGAGTAATCCTGACCCTGCCTCAACAAGTTATATATATATATATACATATCCTAACTTGAACTTGTTCCATGAAGCTTGTTCAATATGTATATATATCCTGCCCTGAACTTGTTCCTGTACCTGACCTGACCCTGAAGATTAGAGACTCGCATGGTCACAGGACAACTTGTAACAAAACAAGGTTTTAGTTCCGCAGACGGTCGCTGGGGCACTGGCACCGATCTGATCCGGACGGAACTCCTGATAGTCGCCTGCTATAGGACGGAATGCCCTGGGACGTCCTGCTTTATGCGTCGCACGATATTCCGTACTGAGACTAGACCGTCCATTATGGCGCCGTGCCAGTGACCTCATGTTCATATAGATAAGTCATCCTCGCTTAGCGGCTACCCGCGTGCGAGTCACTGCATCGCATCAAGAATAACTAAACACCTGAACGATCTTGTTATAACAACACTTGTGCATAAAGAGCACTTGATCATCGTATGCAACACTCCTGATATATCCTGTAACCCGTACATCTATAACGGGATCTCGCACTGAAACGCTTGTGTTTGCATATGCTTGTTCTGAATGCTTATACATGTTCTGCTTGATTTAACATGTTTTGCCTTGGACAGGGAAGGACAAATGGTAAGTTGGTAAGTCTCGCCGTGTTTCCTCTCATGTCGCACGGCGCACCGCCACACGAATTAGGCTATTCAAATCTTGCATGAAACTGATCCTAAGGCAACAAGAAAGACAACTTAATAGTTGTGCACGGAACCTTTATTACGTGTTTGGATTTGTCGAGCGGGCGAGTAGCCTCCCCACCAGTGCATTCATGTACTGATAATCCACCAGATTGCTTGCAGGGTGCGGGAGAACCTCGTTCGGTGCGGACGCCTCCTTCGTGCGGGCTAAGGCGTGGAGTTCAACTCAGAAGCCTTGGAACGCTACGTCCGGAACTGAAGCACATATACAAGACATAATGTTGGAACATCACCTCACCAGAATGTCGCCTGAATCTCACCTGTTTATCATCCATAAATGTAGCCACTTGGCACGCTTTTATGTTTCAGAGAGAGAGCTCGAGCGACTTGTAATCTCGGCTATACGCCGCCTGTAACACTCGTTTCAATATGAATAAAAGAGCTTGCTTTACTTCAACTTGTGTTTCAATGCTTTCGCTATATTGTCGACTCAGTGAACCTGTTACCGATCGCCTATGCGTTCATGATTCCGCTGCACTCGGACAATCTGTGCGACTCTGTGGCTTAGAACTCTTATCCCCAGCCAACGAACCATGGCCTTGCACGGGCGCAACCCCAGGCCCGTGCGGCATCACGTCCCCCGAAAGCTCGACTCGGGCCATTCGATTAGCTCCCCTTCCTCCCTCGCGCCCGCGGGACGGGCGCGGTCATACGCGTTCGGCGCACCGAGGCACGGTGATTCGTGCCCGGTTCGTTAAATCCCGGCCGTACGGGGCGGGGCAGGGCGGAGCGGCGGCCCGGGCGGGACCGGGGCGTGACATAAGCACCCTATTCAAAATATGGCATGAAGTACTTACAGCTGTTTGTGGTATTTAAACGAAAGAATGAAAGTGTATTTCAATGACGGGGTTTGTACGAAACCCGCGCCCTTTGGTTTACAAACAAACTTGTACAATGTAATCCTATACGAGGATGTGGGAGTACAATTTATTTAATCTGGGTATAAATTGCTATAGGTGTCTGATCTGCGGTCGATCACTTTAGCCCTTGGACCGCGCGATGTTGAAGAAGTGCCGTGGAAGACAGGTAGCAGCTTCGAAGGTTGCAGGAGAGGGTGGATGCACGATGCCGAAGTCGTCGATCCCCGCTCTTTGCCTGAGCTCCGGGCTCTCTCTCTCTCTCTCTCTTCTCCTCCTTGTTCGATCTTCTCCGACTGTCGACCTTGGATCTGGTATTGGTACTCTTGACCGAATTTTCCGACCTGGGATCTGCTATCGGTTTCTTGACCAAATTCTTCGACCTTGTTCCCCATTGACAGGGGCCTCTATTTATAGAGTCTTTGGTGACAGTGACCACTCCGTTGGTGTAGCAACCGAGGAGTGGAAAGTACAGCACCCTTTTACACAACGGTTAAAGTAACCAATGCCTACGTGTAGATGATCTTTTGACTGAGCGGGTGACGTGGGTCCAACTAAAGGGACACAACACGTACGGTTGCTACTAAGATCACGGCATAAAAGCCACGCGGGTAGGTATCCATTGTGTAGAAGAGGTTGGCGTAGAAGCCAAATGTCCGTCACCATGGCATAGAAGCCGAACAGGCATAGAAGCCGAGTAGGCGTGGAAGCCGAGCAAGCGTGGAAGTCGAGCAGGCCTAGAAGCCGAACAGGCATAGAAGCCGAGTAGTTGTAGAGACTGAGTGGGCGTGGAAGCCGAGTAGTCGTAGAGACTGAGTGGGCGTGGAAGCCGCATGAGCACAGATCCTGAATGGGCGTAGAGGCCGCTGTGTCGCGCCCCCGATCCCGTAGGGGCCGATCCCGTAGGGCCTATCGTCCTCGCTTGGTCCCTACGGAACCATTCGTCCTCGCTTGGTCCCTACGGAACCGTTCGTCCTCGCTTGGGCGCGATGCCGTGCAAGCCTAAGTTGCGCTTGCACCAGGCAACGTACCTGCACAAGACAAGTTAGACAAAATATACATATATAGGCACAGAGTAAAATGCAGAGAACCAAGTTGAACACATTTGATAGCACACAAAATACTTTCTTTTATTGAATACTGAAGATTTGGATTACAAAGTGTTTGCTTGGCTGAGTTACAAAAATATGCCTTAGAAGGCTTACAACTCTTTTTCACATTCCCAAAACTAGCCACAACGCCCATTACATTATGCCCTTGTAGTAGGACCAAAATAGCAAAACATCTAGCAGAAGAGGAAGTAGCCCACTGGAGAGGTAAGCAGCGGAAGAAGCAGCACGAACACAATCCTAAGGAAGGGTGCGCACACGCTGATTCAGGTTGAGGATGCTTGCCAAACTCTCGCTTCCAGTACCTGGATATTTGTCCACAAACGTGGGTCAGTACTACCACATGTACTGGTGAGCGACCGTGGCCAAACTCACCTTAGAAATTCACACTAAGTAAGCATATGAAGCTAGCATTATTAAGTGGTCTTTCTGGTTGTCTAGTTTCTTTTTAACAATTCATGCTAGAAAACATAGACAATATAAAGCAAGTGCATATGATATTTCTTACCCACGGCCGAGCGGTTATCCCTGCAGCAGACACACAAGTTAGCCACAATTTGCATATGAATAACTTATGAATCGAAAATAGGCATCAATGTGTTAGGTATGCAAGAAGGTAAACCTAGCATGCGCCCTAACTATATGATGGTCCCCTCCACGGGATTAGTAGTTGGGACGTACAAGCCCATCCTACTAATGGACGAGTCTACCCTCCCGTAAGTAAGGACGTTCACGCCTCAGGGTATCTAGATCTCTTTCCGGCCGAACGATCCCCAGTGCCCCAGGGACCGCCCGAGAGATAATCCTTGTGCACAAGTTGTCCTGACCAAATGCATGAATGCAAGCTCCTATCAGAAAATATGCTATCATGCAACTGATGAACAATGAGCAAGCAAGTCTATCTCTTCTTTTCTCTTTTCTCTTTTTCTCTTTTCTAGATCATGTCCAGAGTTTTCCAGCTATAATACTCGAGGCATAACATACAAGGGACAATAAGCATTCCATAAGCAACTAGTAAGTTAGCAGTTCTATACTTGAAGCATGCAATACTTTCTTTCTCTTTTTAGCTTATCTTTTTAGTGAGGCAGCATATTTATGTGAACTAGAGATTCTTTATTAGGCATGCAAACTTAAAGGATTCATCGAAGGGCCTAAGCCACTCACCTAATGAACCGAACGAGGGGATGGGGAAGCCTAAGCGACGTTCACTCCTTGGTTATGCGTCCTGAAAATGCAACAATACTTGGTTAGCATACTTCAATCTCTTTCCCTTACGATTCGAAAGAACGCGCAAGCGAGAAAGCGAAATCATGAAAACCAAGTCATTGAAAGCAACTCAAAACACAAAGCAACACAAAACCAAGAAGCAAAGCAACCAACAAAACTCTTGGACTTATTTCAATAGAAGCCGTTCGATTAATTCGAAGGGTTCATTGCACTTCGTCCGTGTTGATTCGGTAAGGTTTCCCCGAGACTCGATTCTCAACCGAGTCGAAGCAGCGAAGTGTTCCATAAGTAACCGTTTGGAGCGGGGCGTTACATACTACCCCACTGAGAAGAAGTTTCGTCCACGAAACTTAAGAGATCAAGGAGGCAAAGATCAAGCATCAAGAGTTCAAAGGAATAAAACTCACCAACATCGTGTCCGCTCTCATCACGCTCAATATTCAACTGATACACTCTAGGCCTTCTTATCTGATCAGTTGGTTCCAGAGCAGGACCCGGAGGGGTCTGAGTCTCAACCCGAGCAGTCTTGTTGTTTCCATCCGGGTATGGCGGCGGAACCCTCTTGTTTTGGCAGTTCACTGCCTGATGCCCTTTTTCCCCGCAGTTATAACACTCATTATTTGTACCACGACAAATATCTACGGTATGGCCTGGTTTGTGGCAGTAAATGCAATTAGGACCTGGGCGCCGCTCGCCCGTTGTTTTCTTTTCTCCATTATGGTATCTTTTAGCAGGAGGGTTTCGAGGAGCCGGTGCCCTTTCTGGAGCATTTTGCGGAGTGAACTGCTCATTCTGCATGGCTGCCTCAAAGGCTTGTATATAGGTTTTGCACTCCCGGTTCATAACATCTTTCCTCAGATTATCGTTTAAGCCTTTTATGAACCGATGTGTGCGGGCTGCCTCATCGGGAATCATCAAGCTAGCGAACTTAGCAAGTTTGGAGAATTCCGACTCATAATCTTCGACGGACATGCTCCCTTGCTTAAGTTCGGTAAACTCGTCTTCTTTTCTCTGCCTGACAGCTGGCGGGAGGAAATGTGCAAGGAATGCTTCCTTGAACATTCCCCAAGTGATCCTACCGTCCTGATGCTTGGTGGCGAGGTCTGCCTTCTTGACTTCCCACCAATCGTGTGCTCGTAACCGCAACTGCATATCTGCGCACGCCACCCTCTTGTTCGCAGGTATTGAGGCAAAGCTAAACAAGCTCTCCATCTTTGCGACCCAGTCCATCACCTTATCCGGCGTGGTCCTGCCTTCAAACTCCGGAGGGTTCAACTTCAGGAACTCAGCGCCTTTAAAGGTAGACCTTCCGGCCGCGCGAGGAGGCTCGTTTGTTTCTGCTAATCCTGCGCCTTGAGGCTTGGTCGGGGCAGTCACAGGTATTGCGGCGGTGCCAGATGCACCACTGTTCGCTGCTAGTGTTGTCACTATCTACGTCAGGGAGTCAAGCTGCTTTTGTTGTGCCAAGGCTCTAGCATCAGCTCGTTGCTGTTGAGCATCGAATCGTTCTTGTTGCGCAGCATGACGATCGTTTTGATTCTGTAACATTGCAATCAATCTATCCATTTGATCATCGCTCACGCTAGCTGCGCGCGATGACTCAGGGTTACCAGCACCTGTTCTTGTCATCTTTGCTGCAAAAGAGAGTAGCTTGCATTAGTCTCATAACGTATTATAGACTTATTGCATGGGACGTTGGGTTTTCATACTCTTAGGGACCTTTCATACTCTCGATTTACTTCTTATAGATTTAAAATCTATTTTCGAAATTCGGGACTTTTGAAATCGCTTGAAAACTTATATCCTTTTCGAAGACGATGTTTGAAGAGGCCAAGGACGTAAAGCCATGCTCTGATACCACCTGTCGCGCCCCCGATCCCGTAGGGGCCGATCCCGTAGGGCCTATCGTCCTCGCTTGGTCCCTACGGAACCATTCGTCCTCGCTTTGTCCCTACGGAACCGTTCGTCCTCGCTTGGGCGCGATGCCGTGCAAGCCTAAGTTGCGCTTGCACCAGGCAACGTACCTGCACAAGACAAGTTAGACAAAATATACATATATAGGCACAGAGTAAAACGCAGAGAACCAAGTTGAACACATTTGATAGCACACAAAATACTTTCTTTTATTGAATACTGAAGATTTGGATTACAAAGTGTTTGCTTGGCTGAGTTACAAAAATATGCCTTAGAAGGCTTACAACTCTTTTTCACATTCCCAAAACTAGCCACAACGCCCATTACATTATGCCCTTGTAGTAGGACCAAAATAGCAAAACATCTAGCAGAAGAGGAAGTAGCCCACTGGAGAGGTAAGCAGCGGAAGAAGCAGCACGAACACAATCCTAAGGAAGGGTGCGCACACGCTGATTCAGGTTGAGGATGCTTGCCAAACTCTCGCTTCCAGTACCTGGATATTTGCCCACAAACGTGGGTCAGTACTACCACATGTACTGGTGAGTGACCGTGGCCAAACTCACCTTAGAAATTCACACTAAGTAAGCATATGAAGCTAGCATTATTAAGTGGTCTTTCTGGTTGTCTAGTTTCTTTTTAACAATTCATGCTAGGAAACATAGACAATATAAAGCAAGTGCATATGATATTTCTTACCCACGGCCGAGCGGTTATCCCTGCAGCAGACACACAAGTTAGCAACAATTTGCATATAAATAACTTATGAATCGAAAATAGGCATCAATGTGTTAGGTATGCAAGAAGGTAAACCTAGCATGCGCCCTAACTATATGATGGTCCCCTCCACGGGATTAGTAGTTGGGACGTACAAGCCCATCCTACTAATGGACGAGTCTACCCTCCCGTAAGTAAGGACGTTCACGCCTCAGGGTATCTAGATATCTTTCCGGCCGAACGATCCCCAGTGCCCCAGGGACCGCCCGAGAGATAATCCTTGTGCACAAGTTGTCCTGACCAAATGCATGAATGCAAGCTCCTATCAGAAAATATGCTATCATGCAACTGATGAACAATGAGCAAGCAAGTCTATCTCTTCTTTTCTCTTTTCTCTTTTTCTCTTTTCTAGATCATGTCCAGAGTTTTCCAGCTATAATACTCGAGGCATAACATACAAGGGACAATAAGCATTCCATAAGCAACTAGTAAGTTAGCAGTTCTATACTTGAAGCATGCAATACTTTCTTTCTCTTTTTAGCTTATCTTTTTAGTGAGGCAGCATATTTATGTGAACTAGAGATTCTTTATTAGGCATGCAAACTTAAAGGATTCATCGAAGGGCCTAAGCCACTCACCTAATGAACCGAACGAGGGGATGGGGAAGCCTAAGCGACGTTCACTCCTTGGTTATGCGTCCTGAAAATGCAACAATACTTGGTTAGCATACTTCAATCTCTTTCCCTTACGATTCGAAAGAACGCGCAAGCGAGAAAGCGAAATCATGAAAACCAAGTCATTGAAAGCAACTCAAAACACAAAGCAACACAAAACCAAGAAGCAAAGCAACCAACAAAACTCTTGGACTTATTTCAATAGAAGCCGTTCGATTAATTCGAAGGGTTCATTGCACTTCGTCCGTGTTGATTCGGTAAGGTTTCCCCGAGACTCGATTCTCAACCGAGTCGAAGCAGCGAAGTGTTCCATAAGTAACCGTTTGGAGCGGGGCGTTACACGCTGCATATCGTGCCAGAATGGGCGTAGAAGCCGCTTGAGCACAGATCCTGAATGGGCGTAGAAGCCGCTGCATATCGTGCTGATGTGGACGTCTTAGCCGGAATTACGGCTTTTGAAGATATAACCAAATCTCTTGCAGGGATTTGCCATTACCTTATGCATTAAATGCGGAGGCGTGTTTCGAAGGTCTGCAGGCCTTCTATGCACCCGTCGCAGAGACGTGTCTTGAGAGAAACTGTCACCGCTCTGTGCAATTAGACGTGGAGACGTGCCTCGAATCCCGTACGAAGTGCAGCTTTTGACGTGGCAGGCGGTTTGTCTGCTGCGGAGCGTAAAACAGCTCATGTTTTCCTGTGTAAAACATGACGGCGTATTACCTTGTACGCAAAAGAGCGGTTTATGCTGAGGGGACTCCGGTAAACGACGGTTTGGTGATGTTTTACCAAATCCTCTGCATTAAATGGTGAGATCCGCCATCATACTGAGGGACGCGTCCCGAGAGGTCTGCCATCATTTCCAGCCGTCGTCTGGGTAGCCGTGCATCACCTTTCGTCAGGAGTCAGAGGTCAGATTCACTGCGTGACTTGACAGGTTCATTTCGGGGAAGATGAAGCGTTCCTCGTACGCTATCACGCTGCTTTGAGAGCGGTTGAGTTTTACGCCATGGAGGCGATAAAGAACTCTGTTTCACGCTGGAGCGGCCTGGACGTACTGCATTTATGCGGATGGTCCTTTGAGCTTTATTCTTCACGCTGTATTTTAGCGGAGAAAACTCTGTCGTACGCCTGATGGCTCTGAAGGCCTCTGCTTACGCTGCTCTGTATCAAGAGGCTGTGTAGCTCTTTCCAGCGTATTTTTCATGCTTCTACAAGACCCCCTTCAGAGCTTTTAAATTCTTTGGAATTTGAAACGCTTTGAACGAAGCATGAATGGCCCCTCGTAACTCGAAACGTTTCTGAGTGGAGCGATGAAACGGTCGGTGCAGACTTTATGGCGGATTTATGGGGGACCGCTGTGATCTCTTTCGCCTATAAAAGGCTGGGGGAGTTAGCCTGTTCTCCCCACATCTTCATCACCACGCAGAGATGATCACCGGAGTTCGCCGGGTCGATTTGAGGAAGAAGGAGATCATGTTCTTCCAGCGTGTAAGGAGCCGAAAAAGACGGCGTCTTCGAGCAAGTGTCCACTGCAACGATGGATCATGGAAGGATATCTTAGCCTCCCTTGCTCGGGATAATCAGCAACTTTGGATGGCGTTGCCCCCGGAGAGAGGAAGGGTCGTATTTGACCACACAGCTTGCAAGCTGTATCTCTTCTCCTTAGATCCCCGCGGACGAGATTAGACAAACCGTAATCTATCGTCCCTGATCGAGCTGGGTGGAAGACACCTCAGCTGGATCGGCCATGGCGAATGGAGGATCTTCTTGTTCATTACTGTGGAAGTAAATGAACCGCCATGAAAGAAGAGGAAGACCTGCCCTGATGCGAGAACCCGGTAGAACGGATTCTGGCGGCGATCCTCAGACGACGAGGGGGTATCTCCTTTGTAGACGGAGTTTCCCTCAGATGCAATCATGAAAATGAAAAGAAAACCCTTGTAGATTGGATTTCCCTCATATGTAATCATGATTTTGATCTTTAATAAAAAATCGTCTTTCTTCTTCATATGATCATCTTGCCATATGTTGCTGTGAAGTCTGAATATGTGCAGCTTCAACACGTTTGAATCTGTACGCCGACTCTGTAGAAAGAGTGATAGGTCTGTCCTTTACGCATAGCGAGTAGTTCATAGAACGCTGTAGAGCATTTTGAACCTCTTAGAACTGTCCTGTTGCTGGGACTGAGGAACCGCGTAGAGCTCTGAACTTCTGTTAAACAGAATTTTTGTTCAGTCTTCGCCTTCAAGAGTGACTTCTCGAAAATCCCTTGGAACAGGGTCGAGGAATGGCTGTCAAAAACTGAGTTGCCATCTTTTGATAGACGAGGTATTCAGACTGGAGTTTGGGCTAACCTCCTATTGACCCGAGAAGAGTAATTTCTCAATGTTTGAACTCTTATATGTTTCGGGTATTTGGGATACGTTGAGGCCAAGGAGGAGCATCTTCTGTGTGAACTCCTGTAATTGACCATCTTGGGGACCGTTCGAATATACGGAAAGTCGTGGAGCGAGAAATCATCAGTCTGTAGCCTCCGGGCGTAAAACACCGTCGAGCGTGAAATCGTAGACTTGTAGTTCCTGTGCGTGAAGTCATGGGTTTTGTGGCCTCTCGAGCATAAAAGCTACTGAGCAGAAAGGCATCCGGGCCAAAAACCTGACTTGTAGCTGTCGAACGTAAAGTTGTAGATTCGTAGCCGTCGAGCGTAGAAAGCTCCTTTAGCGTAGAACTGTATATCTGTAGCTCCTGAAAAGAAAATTTCTCCGAGCGTGAAGTCTTGCGGATCTGTTGCTTCTGAGCGTAAACTGAGCGCCATCGAGCGTGAGATCATCGATTTGGTATCTGCTGAGCGTAAAGTCGTAGATTTGTGGCCTCTCGAGCGTAAAAGCTACTGAGCACAAAGGCATCCGGGCGTAAAACCATAGACTTATAGCTTGCGAGCGTAAAACCGTAGATCTGTTGCTGTCGAGCGTAGAAAGCTCCTTCAGCGTAGGACCTGCTGAACCGTCTTTGCACGAAATTTTTTTCGAATTTGCTGACTGTCCGTCTTTCAAGGTTAGTGGTCTGACGTGGCATCCAATCATAACCCATTATTTAATTTTGCGAGATTTGGTTAGGGTCTCGAGGAGTCCGTCTGAGGATTCGAAGAGTCGGCCCGAACCCTATATATATCCCAAGTTCTCTGAGAGAGAAACTTTTTATCCGTCTTCTGTGAAAGAGAGCTTTCGACTGTTCGAGTTTTTCTTCGTTCCCTCGAATCTTCAGAAAATGGCGTCGAAACAAACCTCCTTCACTAAGGGAAAGGGTGTAGGTTCCTCTTCTCATTCTTCCGCCCCAGCGAGGGAGTCTTTGGTCGGTCAAGGCGAACTTCCTTCTGAGCGAAGTGTCCCGCCGACGAGCAGTGCACCCGGTCTTCGAGGTAAAGCCTTCGGGGTGACAAAAACGACGAAAAATCCTTCGCACACGTTGAACGTGACCGCGCTAGGTCGTCTTCTGTGCTGATAGTCTCTTCTTGAGGAAGATGATGCACGAAGGCGTTTTCATCTTTTATGCCCACATTTCTAATGTATCAGCGTAAAGACTCCATATTTTCGTAGTTCTGAGCGTAGAAGCTCTGGCTACCAAAAATTGGGGTATATCGTTAAATTTGAATTTTTACGCTTGTGGGGGGGACCTCTGGCGTAAATTTGCCAGATATGCACAATCCTGCGTAGAGCACAGACTGTTGTTTCTTTCGGTCCATATGTTCGTGCAAGACTTGTGATGACGTATTTTTTCTTGGACTTTTGTAGTTGACTTGGGCGAGTCTCCACTGGCCGAGGTGATGGGCTCCGCTGCTGGGATGCTGCACTCGAACTACCTGGAGGATCTGTCCCACGTGTCCTTCCCTATCTCCGGACCCCAGTACCCTGAAGGAAGGAGGGTCTTAATATCTGCTCAGGGCGAGCGAATGCTGCTGAGCATGATCAACGGGGAGCCTCTGACTTATGTAGACGGGGAGCTGTACGTAAAGCCGGCTTTCCTTTTTGGGGACATGATCGACAAACAGTCCCAGACGAAGCCTAAGAGGGAGCCCTGGGTCTTCTCAGCCGAACATTTGGTTTTGTACCTGCCAACGATGCCGAGGGATTATCCCATCTCGGCCTTCATCCACGCGACGCATCCTAGAAAGATGTCGTGGATGCTGACTCCTGATCTTCACGGTAAGCCGGGGAAGATTTTTCATCTAAAAGGAGCTGACCAGGGGTCATTCGTCAGTCGCCCCTCCGGCGTTGTGACGTTGTTCAGAGGACTGTGCCCGGGCAGTGTTCCAAGTGAGGATAGCTTGGTGATCCAGCCGGTCCAATTGCCGACCTTCTGCAACGACTTCATGGGTCGAGGGGGGGTATATCCCAAGGAGAATCCTCGGTGCAATGGGTGGATTGCCCCAACGAACTCCCGATGGAGATGCCTAGTTGACTGGGCCTTGAAGCACTTCCAGAGAGAGTTGGAGGGCATTGGACTATATGCCGCTGTGAGTGCGACGAGCGTCGGGTTGCCTCCGAACCCCAATTTGTTCTTGGCGCTGATGGAGCGGTACATTCCGCTCACCAGGACCTTTGCCACTCCACTGGGGGAGTTGGGGTTGGCGCTCCACGAGATGGCAGTTGTCTCGAGACTGCCGATGGGGGATACTCCATATGAAGAGTATGTTCCCACCAACCGGGAGTTGGGGGATTTGGACCCTCGGATGGCGGAAGTATATCAGGAGCTGATGTGTCAATACTTCACGTGCACCGCCTTTTATAACGAGCCTTCTGATTTGGCTCATACCACCAAGTGGATGTCCTACCTCTTCTTCCACCAAGCCGGGGCCGCCAGGTCGGAGAAAGCCTCGGGTGGCAAGAATGAGCCCGCGAACTGTTTGGGCGTGCTTAGTGCCCAGGTTGTGGAGACTCTTATGGAGGAGGCTGAAGCTCCGGACCAGATTCTTGTCGAGGGGGTAGAAAAGTACCCGGAAGGCACCAAGGCCTGTAGTTACTTGAGGCATTGTCGCAGGCCTTTGTCTAAGGAAGCCCAGCTGGCTGGTTTCCTCTCCATATGGTTGCGCCGAGTAGTGGTGCCAGGTACCGCGTCCGCGGACCGCATTCACCGAAACATCCTGTGGCCGGCAGTGCGCCTGGTGTTTGGGGCAAGACTGGGCTTGCTTCCTGCCATGGTGTACCGTATACAGGCTGGCTTGAGAGCCATAACTGACGGGTTGCTCGTCGACGAAGCTCGACGTGAGAGCTTTCCCAGGGTGGAGTTACCATACCTATACTTGATGGGATGGTTGGTTCTCCACAATCCCCGGGTGATGTCTCCTGGGTCCGGTAGCAGCTCGGGGGTATATTCTTGCTGAATTACAAGGATTCCTCCTGGAATATGAGCACAGTTTTAGACTGCCGGCTGGTGTTGAACCTCGGCCACGGTTGGAAGCTCCTCTGTACTGCTCCCCCCGTGCATCGCAATCAATCAGGGGTGCGGCTTGAGGATTCAGGTGAAGAGAAGACCGACCTTTCCCCGGAAGCTTTTAACTGGTTGGTCTGTATTAGATCCTCCCATTTGCTGTACAGGAACGAAGATCACTGCTTCTTCGAGCCCTACTTGCCTAGTCGGTTTGCCAGGCAGTTTGGGTACGATCAGCTGCATGTGGGCAATGCGGTTACCAGCTTTAGGTCCAAGGGCGGACTCATTGATGGAGCTAGAGGGTGGCGATATTTTCTTATGGGTTGTACGAGGGCAACCTTCATTGTGCCGGTTGTTACAACCTCCACGGAGCTTCGCATTCTCCATTCTTACGCCCAGTTTTACGTGGCGATTAACACCTTCCATCGTGATTTCGACGTGCGTGGAAGCTTCCGGGTGCCTTCTCCCAAGCCTGGGGGAAGAGTTGACGTCCCTTCGGTTTCTTCGGACGAAGGTGAGGAGTCTGGTACTCCGGACGAGCCTCTGGTATCGGTGCCGAGGTGCGAAGTGCCTCTGCCTGCGGGGGCTTTGGTAGTCCCTTCTGGGAAGCGACGGGCTTCTGCTCTGAAGGAAGTTTCTCTTCGCAATAGGAGGAAGGAGACGGTTGCTCGTCCTCTCCGCATTCCTGGCATTGCGGCTCCTGGGAGGGAGCCTGCCTCTCCCTACCTCGGGGATGACTCCTTGGCTGGAGGTTCCTCGCCTTCTAGAGAGGGGCCTCCTACAGTTCCGGTCGTCGATGCCGGAGAATCCTCGTTAGAGGTGGTTGTGGCGGCTACCGCTCCAGGTAGCGGAGCGAGATTGCCTGTGTGGCCGAGGCAGATGGGAGAATCTTTCCCGAGGCCAGCAGCGGGCATGACTCCTGCCGCGTTAGTGAGCGCGCCTGGCGAGATTCCGGCCGATGAAGTTCGACCACGTCTTGGTGGAGGCCTGACAGAACTCTCGGCGATGTCGGTCGGCCCACCTCCTTCTCCAGGCATGACGATTCGCATTGCGTCATTAAGGCGTGGTTTAGCTATATCGACTGCAGATGCGTCGTATATGCCGTTGGCTCCGGGTAAAATATTATTTTTATGTCTCCTTTGAGAAAGATTGTCATCATACTGATATTGACTTTCTCGTCTTCTTCTCAGGGGATAGCGCCCACGGGGAGTATAGCGTTGAAGCGCATTCTGGTTTCGCTCGGGCTTCTGACGAGGAGGCGTTCGTCTTTGATGAGGAAGTGGCTTCGGGGGCCAGTACGCCTGGAGTAGCTTCGTCACCTCGAGAGGAGGATGAACACGTCGTCGTGACCTTGCCTCTTGGGAGTGTGGCGGAGACTTCGACCGCCGTTACTGCACCTTCTTCGATTGCGCGATGTGTCGATGCGACGGCTGTGGCCACCTCGTCTGCAATCATCCCTAGAGAGGGACTTGCTGACATTGTGGGCGCTCCCGGCGTTCAGTCGGATCTAGTTGCGTTGACCGAGCAACATACCAGCCTTTTCTACACCGTTTTGAGAACGATGGTGTCAATGGTGTTAGCGAAGAGTCTGGATTTTGAGCGCCTAAGGAAGACTTCTCTTGCTTCGATCGGGGTCATCAGGGAGCTCGGCGATCCTGGGGTAGCTGACGCCCTGGAGGCGGTGGTTAATGGGTTAGAGCAACCTATTAACGAACATTTGCAGCTGACTCGGGGTCTCGATGCTGATGTTCAGGCTCGGTTCGACCTCATGACTGCGCGGCTTGCTACGAAGGTGGAAAGCCTAGACAACTCTATCCAGAAGCATAAGCTGGAGGTGGATAGGAGAAAAGTTGTCGTGGAAGAGGCTCTTGCCGTTGAGACGCGGTGTCGCTCTGAGCATGAAGGGAATGCAGCGAGGGTCTCCAAGCTGAAGGAAAAACTCGTTCGGGCAGAGGAGTGGGCTTCTCAGTCGCTGGCAGGTCTAGACGTAGCGTCCGGTCGATTGAGCACAGCGCGGCGGGAGCTGGACCATGCGGAAGCTGCTCGCGCGGGCTGTCTTCGGGCAAAGGCTGATCTGACCCTCACGGACACTCCCGAGGCACGGCTGGAGCAGGCTCGTGCCGACGCCTTGGTTCTTAGAAATGAGAGGATAGCTGCGCTGGAGCGGCAGATTCACAATCTGACTCACCCGCCATCATGATGTATCCTTTTCCCTTTTTGCTTGCCCAGCTGTAATTCTGCCTCCCTCTCGGGAATAAATAAAGGCGACTCTTTTCTGACTTTTGTGGACCCATCATTTCGGAATGTAAATGACCGATTTTGGTGAGAGTGTTATCAGAGGTAGTATGGACATGATAGACTCCCGATAAACCTCTTAGCAGGACACATCTATTCAGAGGTCATACGGACATGATAGAGCGCAACCCTACTAATTGCGTTTTGGAAGTAGTTTTGTCAGAATCGAGGGCCTTGCTATGTCCCACCCGAGCAGGGGGGATTAAGCATAGTACCTTTTTAGGAATTTGCCGTTGATAGGAGCCATTAACATGTCTCCATTAGGCTGGGCTATCCTGTAGGCGCCGTTCGAGAACGTTGTCTCGATCACAAAAGGACCTACCCACTTGGGTTGGAATTTGCCTTTACTTCTGTGGGTAAGAATCATCGGTCTTCTTACGGCTAGAACTAGCTCGCCGACTTTGAACACTCTTTCCTTCACTTTAAAAGTTTTGGAAATGCGTGCTTGGTAAAGCGCGATGCGCTGTTGAGCTTGTAGGCGTTTCTCGTCTAATCCTTCAAGCTCTTGGAGCCTTAACAGGTCATTCTTTTCTCGAGTCAACTCACTAGTCACTGCTATCCTGAGCGACGGGATCTGTATTTCGATGGAAAGAACTGCCTCGCTCTCGTAGACCAGTGAAAAGGGGGTACAACCTGTAGGTGTCCGTACCGTTGTGCGGTATGCCCAGAGACATTCGCCCAGCTTCTCGTTCCAGTCTCTTTTGTTTGAAGAAACGAACTTCTTCAGGAGTTTGATAATGGTTTTGTTGAAAGCTTCCGCCAAACCATTAGCAGCTGGATAATATGCCGTAGAGGCAATATTATGTATTCGACTTTTATCGCAAAATCGATGAAACGCTTGGCTGATGAACTGAGGCCCATTGTCATGGATTATCCTTCGAGGAATCCCAAAGCGATAAATGACGTGGTGCTTGATGAAGCTGATCACGTCAGACGCTTTTACCTCAGCCAGAGGGATCGCCTCTGCCCATTTGGAGAAGTAATCCGTGATGGCCAGTATGAACCGGTAGCCTCTGGAGGAAGACGGGTGAATGGGACCGACGATATCCATACCCCATGCTTCGAAGGGCCAGGATGCGACCGTAGGATGTAGATATTCAGACGGTTGGTGTATGAAGTCTGCATGAACCTGACAGGCTCTGCATTGTCTTGCATAGCTGATCGCGTCTGTGATCATAGTGGGCCAGTAGTAGCCCATTCTCCTGATACGATCCTGTAGCTTAGGACCGGGCTGATGCGCTCCGCATACGCCGTCGTGAGCTTCTCGGATAATCTGCTGTGCTTCGTCATCTGAGAGACATCTTAATAGCAGTCCGTCGTAGGTTCGACGATATAGGCAGTGTGAAGATGCATCGAAATAGAAGCGTAATGATCGTCTCTTGACGGATATTGCTTCTTTGGGGTCCTCTGGCAAGATTCCGTATGCGACAAAATCTATGAAGGGACTTCTCCAGTCCCTTCCGGGGGGATCTATGTTCACAGCGTGACTGCGTTCTATGTGAAGGTTGTTCTTCACGCAAAATAAATCTCTGTTAAGAAGGATCACCGAATCTTGCCTTCTTATAGGGGTAGCTAAGTCCGCAGCTAGACTGGCTAGGGCATCAGCTTCCAGATTCTGAGATCGAGGTACATGCTCTAGGAAGAACCCTTTGAACGTCATGGCTATCTCGATTGTCGCTCGGTGATAGGGGATGAGGCCTGGATTCCGGACTTCGTATATCCCTCTGACTTGATTGACGATAAGCAGAGAATCGCCGAAAGCTTCCAGGGATTCGACCCCCAGCTCTTCGGCGACTTGGAGCCCGATCAACAGGGCGTTGTATTCCGCCACATTGTTGGAGCATGGTTCATTAAGAGAGTATGCCCGGTAGATGACGAGTTTATCAGGAGTGACCAGGACGATTCCTACCCCTGAAACCATGTTTCCCTGGGGGCCAGTCCTGGAGGCGCCGTCAAAGAACAGTTGCCATGTGTTACTTTCCATTGTGGAGTTACATTCTGCAACTTCGTCGGGAATGTCTTCGTATAACTTGGAGGCCTCCGGGATCGGATGAGCAGCCAGAAAGTCGGCCAGCGCTTGGCCTTTGATGGACTTCTGCGGGATGTACACCATGTCATATGGTGTTAACAACATCGCCCAGGTTGCGAGTCGGGAATTAAGAATACTCGGCTTGCTCATCAGTACTCGAAGAGGGTTGATCCTGGAGATGATATGAATAGTCTGGCCGATGACGTAGTGCCGCGTCTTTTGGATAGCGAACATCAGAGCCAGACATTCTTTCTCCACTGGGTTGTACCGGTGTTCGGCTCCGACCATCATCCTGCTGAGGTAGTAGATAACCTGCTCATGCCCCTCGTCGTTCTTCTGTGCTAGAAGAGCTCCTAGCGAATGATCCATTGCTCGGACGTACAGCAAGAACGGTTTCCCCATGATGGGAGGCACCAGAACTGGCGGACTGGTGAGGTAGCGTTTGATCTCCCCGAATGCTTGCTGACAGGTTTCGTCCCACACGAAGGATACACCTTTCTTCATGAGGTGCGAAAAAGGCTAGCATCTTCCTGAGAGGTTGGATATGAACCTCCGGATATAAGCCAAACGGCCTTGAAATCCCCGGAGTTCCCTCAGATTGCGGGGCGGTCGCATTTCTACGATGGCCTGGACTTTGTCAGGGTCCACCTGGATGCCTTTGGCGGTGATAACAAATCCCAGGAATTTGCCACTAGATACGCCCAGGAAGGACTTCGTAGGGTTCATCTTGAGTTGATGTCGGCGCATTAACTCGAATACCGTCCTTAGGTCCTGAATGTGATCATCTTTGAGGCGGCTCTTGACGGCTATGTCGTCTACGTAACACTCTACTGTTTTGCGTAAATGTTCATGGAATATGCCGCTCATAGCCCGTTGGTACGTAGCCCCGGCGTTCTTCAATCCGAAGGGCATGACCGTATAGCAATACACTCCCAACGGGGTGCAGAAGGCAGTGTGCTTTTCGTCTTCAGGATGCATCTTGATCTGATTGTATCCCGAGAACCCGTCCATGAAAGACATGCGTTCAAAACCGCAGGTGTTGTCGATCATGATGTCCGTGATGGGAAGAGAAAATTCATCCTTAGGGCAGGCCGCATTCAGATCTCGGTAATCGATGCAGATACGTACCTTCCCATTTTTCTTCATGACTGGGACAACGTTGGCGACCCAGTCGGGATGTTGTTCTTCCCGGATGAACCCACAGGCTATCAGCTTTTTGACTTCAGCTTCAATGGCGTCCATCATGTCCGGTCGGAACCGGCGTTGGTGCTGCTTCACAGGCTTTGAGTCAGCCAATATATTGAGTTTGTGAGTAGCCACCTTCGGGTCTAGGCCCGGCATGTCTCCATAATCCCATGCAAAGACGTCGATGTATTCCTTTATCAGCTGTATGATTTCTTCCCTCTCGGCTGGTGGAAGATTGTCACTGATAAATATCGGCTTTGGCGAAAGCTCACCCCCAACATTGATTTGGATAACTTCGTCTTTGGTTGGAGGTTCCCTTTGTTCGAAGCGGAATTTCCACTGTGTATCCATTTGCTGAGCCCAAGAGTCATTCTCAAATGGCTCAGAATCTCGTTCCTCTGCTTCTGAGGGATCTGTCATCACCATATTTGCTGATAGTGCTTGTTCGAGAGCATCAGGTGAGTCGGGAGGTGACGAGCCGTCCCAGGAGGAGGAAAAGATGTCCTTATCCGACGTGGAAGCCGTAAGGGAGGTGGCATACCCTAACCCGAAACGAGTTTGTTGGTAGCGGGGGTCGCCGCGTGGCGGCGTTCTTCTGCCTCTTCCGTAGTTGAGGCCCGACTTTCGCTTCAAGTCGTAGCCCATGTTTTGCATGATCTTCAGCGCTTGAGGGCTGTATCGGTGAACCTGCATCTTCCCAGTATCGTCATCGAAAGGATCTTCCTGGATGGCTGGCTGATTGCGCATGCGGCCGAACACTATTGGACGCTGGCTGCTGCAGGTAGGCGGGATTATGAAGATAGAACCTTCATGCGGTCCATACATTGTGATGACGTTGGATGATGACGCTGCTTCCTAGATATGTGGATGATAGGAGTCCATAGCTTCCAAGAACTTTCGTGCTATGGGTTCTACCTCGTCACGGGGAGTGGGTTCCTGATTTGGAATCTGAGTATTAATGTACTGGAAAAGAGGATATTTATTGCCATCTGGAACTCCGTTCCTGGTCGTGTTTACATCGGTCGGCTGCTTGTCGCGCCGAAGGTTGATGACCAAAGGTGGAGGCTTCTGGTTCAGAGTAACCGCTGGAGAATTGCTTCTTTTCCCCTAGCCGGATCTGTTCAGGTAAATAGCCATGGGCTCTATGGCTTTTGGACGAGTGGTTCGTCCTTTCACTCTGATCGACAGCGGTGGTGCGGCAGAGGGTTCTCCTGGCTCCCGGTGGGATCCCTTCTCTGTCTTGCCCGCCACTTCTTCCGTGTGGTCCTGCGAGTACAACACGGCGTCGGAATAGTAGGACTCTACTCCTTTAAATGGGTTTAGGTCGGCCACCTCCGTTTGTACCATCCCTTGGGGGTCTACATATTTAAGACATTGATGTAGAGTTGAAGGAACGATGTTGTGATCGTGGATCCACGGTCTTCCCAGCAAGATGTTGTAGGATACCTCTGAATCGATCACGTAACATGTGGCCACCGATCTGAGGTTGCCAATCTGGATCCTCAGGCGAATCTTCCCTAACGGCTTACTTCTTCCGGCGTTGAATTCCACGATTGTAGTGGAGGTGTAAGCCAGTTCGCTGGTAGGAATCCTCAAAGGTCTGAGCAGACTATGCGGGATGATGCTGATCGATGATCCCGGGTCTATGTGAATCCGATCAACCTCCATGGAACCGATGTACCCGGTGGAATAGAGGGGTCTGTCATGCCTGTTATGTTTTAACAGCATGTCGTTTTGGGTGAAGGTGATATTTGGGACCACCTCCATCACACTGTGGCATTGAGGGCACGCTACTAGTTCTTCGTCGGGAGATTTGAGCTGGGTCAAGCATGCCTCCGCCTGCATCAGTGCTTCACTCAGGGCTAGACGAGTGTCTTGGGAGAGCCTGAGTAGCTCGAAGATGGAGAGCCTGGCCGGTGTATTAGCCAGTTGGGCTAGGATGTCGAAGTTATACGGCTTCTCAAAACCTTTGTTCGGAATGTTTTTCACAGGTTTATCGAAGCGCACTTCTCTTTGTTTTCCTTTGTCCGCCGGCGTCGGTTTTGAAGGGTTGGCTTCTGGTATGACGGGGCTTGGCCCTGCAGGTTTGGCAGTTGAAACGTCTGCCGGTATATCCTCCTGACTTGCTCCGTAGTCGTTGAGGTAGGCTCTCCCTGACCGGGTTGCAGCAAGTACCTCGTCTTCGTCTGATGACGAAGAATTTGTGACCATATGGCATGGTTTGCACTTTGGGCTCCTCCTGGACGTAGTTTTAGTCCCTTCCTCGAGCTCTGACACAAAATCTGGATGAACCCACATAATCTCGTCCTAACGGGTGGTCAGGGGTACCAGGTTATGATTTTGATCCCTAGCCGGAGGGAGATTGACAATGTCCATTGTGGCTCGGGAAATAGGCGTGCTGCCGTCCATGACTTCTTGGGGAGGCCGATCGCCGAACCACAGAGAGATCATGTTGGCTGTGACCATTTTCTCGGTGTCGTGCAGGGTGATGGCCTTAGCATCGATTAACCCCTGGATCTTCCTCTTCAGTACGTAACACATCTTTGTTGGGTGGTGTACGTATCTGTGGAAGATGCAGTATTTGGGGTCGTCGGTACTGCCGACCTCTTGGGGCCGCCTTAGCTCCGGCAGGGTGATCTTGCCACTTTTGACGAGACACTCAAATATACTAGGGATATTGTCGTCGTCGAAAGAGTAGACCTCGACGGGCCTGGAAGTCCCGGGCTTTGTCTGCGTGGTCGCCGCCATCTTTTGTCTGGACGTATTGACTGTCAGAGCTTCTTTTCCCTTGGAGCTGCGAGGATGGTCGCCGCTGGGAGATGGCCTTTTGCCTCTGTCGGAGGCGGAGATCATGATGCCGTTGTCGCGCGCCTTGCGACTGTTGTCTTCGGCGGCCACTGCCGAGACGATGAACGAGGGCCACTCATGGAATTGATATGGTCCTGTGAACACCGAGACTATAGGAAGGAGGTTCTTCCTGCAAATGTCTACTAATGCCGAGTCTGGAACTCCTGGAGGCATTTGTAAGGTGGCCAGACGAAAACGTTCAACGAAGGTGCGAACGTCCTCCTTTTCCTTTTGCTTGACTTCAATGAGGGAGGGCATAGACATGTCAATTCCACCCTCGTAGAATCGTGTGAAGAATAGCGCTTTGAAGTCTTCGAAGGAAGTAATGCAGTTGTCCGCCAAGCTACGGTACCACTGATAGGCTACTCCTAAGAGGCAGCCCTTGAACACCCGAGTGAGGAGGGCGTCGTTCCCTTGTAGCAACACCGTCATCATACTAAAATAGTTCATGTATTGACTTGGTGATATTTTTCCTTCGAATAGAGCCATGGTCTGAGGTTTGTACTTCAGAGGAAAAGGGACTTCTTCCCAGATAGCCGGGTAAGGCTGGTTGATTCCCAGTTTCTTGAGCTGATCTTTGTGCCTCAAGGCGTCAAACTGGGCTTTCAACTCCCGCACCGCCTGCATCAGATTCTCCGTTGGGGGCGGAGGGACTGCTGACTCTTGATCTAGAGCAGGTTCTTGGCTTGGGTCGGATGGTGGTAAGTCCACCCCCATACGAATCTGAGTTGGCGGGACCGACGCTTGAGCCATGGCAGTCGCGCGCTGAGTTAGCATCATCTGGTGCATGTTCTCCATTACGGATTGCATTTGCTTCAAAGATGTCTCTAGCACAGTGATGCGTTGTTCCGCGTTTCCTGAAGCCTCCTCGCGTTCGTCTTCGATGGCGTAAGCTCCCACTTCCCTGGGCGTCATCGAAGGATTAGTATAGGTCGCCGCCGAAGTCGACTCTACACTCTCAGCATCTGTTCTGGGAGATTGGCGACCCCCAGCGTCGGAATCAGACGAGTACGGAGCTGGTTGCTGTGACCTTGCCCGGGTGTTTTGGAACACCCCAGCTTCAGTGCTCCAGAGGAGGTCTTCGAATCTTCTTCGGCTCGGAGGCCCAGAGGGATGACGTCTTGAGCTCGACCTTCTTCTGGGTATGCGTGAAGCCATGTTCACGAACGCATACGCGTGCTCTTCTTCCGAAAAAAGACCGAGAGTAGCTCAATCGGTCGAAGACCGACCGTTTTGCTTTAGAACAGCAGCAGTCAATCACAATCTTATGACTATTACAACATTGCTCTCTAGGGGGCGTAATAGACATGTTCGAAGATCTCCTCTCCTTACGCTTCTGGACTAGGCATTCGCGTAGGTCAGGAGTAGCAACCGGAGCTTACTTTACGTCGCGGGACTTCGCCTGGAGTAATTTGGAGATTCGCTCAGACTGGCGTAAAGCTGAAGAGGTCCTCAGTCGGCCATCGGCTTCTCGCGTAATCCGGAGGGTAGGCAGATTGTTCTCTTGCTGGCGCAAAGGCCGAGAGGTTGAATATTCGCCTGCTTGCTTCCCCTCGCGGAGATCACCGTGCTCATCTGTTTTACCATAGAAGTCAGATGTTGTTTCGGTCGTGGAGCGTGATCTGTTCTTCCGATTTGGCGTTGAGGCACCATCGGAAGTTTTGCCTATACCGCGCGTAGCGGGAGACTGATTCCTACACGTAGAGCGCAGTGGATACTCCTGGGTTAGCGCAGAGGCCTTGTCCGAAGTTTTGTCTGTACCGCGCGTAGCGGGAGACTGGTTCCTACGCGTAAAGCGTAGTGGATACTTCTGGGTTAGCGTAGAGGCCTTGCCCGAAGTTTTGTCTGTACCGCGCGTAGTGGGAGACTGAATTTTACGTGCAGGGCACGGAGGGAGCGATGCTACCACCTCATTGGTCGGAGAGATCGGAGAGATCGGAGAGTCCACAGGAATGGTTGAGGATGTCTTGGGCATCCATACTTTGCGCAGCTTCCTGTTGTCTTGGACGGAGAGAGAGTGAGAGCTACCCCCGGTTCGAAGCATGTCTTCGTAAGCAGACTGGTCGAAATGAACGACCAGCGTCTTCTTCACGGTTCCTATAGATACCGCATCGCGTTGAGCAATTACTTCCTCGTCAGAAGAGAAAGACGTCCCCAGCAGAGT
This sequence comes from Iris macrosiphon, assembly GCA_036927795.1. Taxonomy (NCBI): domain Eukaryota; kingdom Viridiplantae; phylum Streptophyta; class Magnoliopsida; order Asparagales; family Iridaceae; genus Iris; species Iris macrosiphon. The sequence continues at coordinate 82,220,792 of JAYESA010000010.1, read as the reverse complement.
CGCCATCTTGTTTGTGGTATTTAAACGAAAGAATGAAAGTGTATTTCAATGACGGGGTTTGTACGAAACCCGCGCCCTTTGGTTTACAAACAAACTTGTACAATGTAATCCTATACGAGGATGTGGGAGTACAATTTATTTAATCTGGGTATAAATTGCTATAGGTGTCTGATCTGCGGTCGATCACTTTAGCCCTTGGACCGCGCGATATTGAAGAAGTACCGTGGAAGACAGGTAGCAGCTTCGAAGGTTGCAGGAGAGGGTGGATGTACGATGCCGAAGTCGTCGATCCTCGCTCTTTGCCTGAGCTTCGGGCTCTCTCTCTCTCTCTCTCTCTCTCTTCTCCTCCTTGTTCGATCTTCTCCGACTGTCGATCTTGGATCTGGAATTGGTACTCTTGACCGAATTTTCCGACCTGGGATCTGCTATCGGTTTCTTGACCAAATTCTTCGACCTTGTTCCCCATTGACAGGGGCCTCTATTTATAGAGTCTTTGGTGACAGTGACCACTCCGTTGGTGTAGCAACCGAGGAGTGGAAAGTACAGCACCCTTTTACACAACGGTTAAAGTAACCAATGCCTACGTGTAGATGATCTTTTGACTGAGCGGGTGACGTGGGTCCAACTAAAGGGACACAACACGTACGGTTGATACTAAGATCACGGCGTAAAAGCCACACGGGTAGGTATCCATTGTGTAGAAGAGGTTGGCGTAGAAGCCAAATGTCCGTCACCATGGCATAGAAGCCAAGTAGGCATAGAAGCCGAACAGGCATAGAAGCCGAGTAGGCGTGGAAGCCGAGCAGGCGTGGAAGCCGAGCAGGCGTAGAAGCCGAACAGGCCTAGAAGCCGAACAGGCATAGATGCCGAGTAGTCGTAGAGACTGAGTGGGCGTGGAAGCCGCATGAGCACAGATCCTGAATGGGCGTAGAGGCCGCTGCATATCGTGCCAGAATGGGCGTAGAAGCCGCATGAGCACAGATCCTGAATGGGCGTAGAAGCCGCTGCATATCATGCTGATGTGGACGTCTTAGCCGGAATTACGGCTTTTGAAGAAATAACCAAATCTCTTGCAGGGATTTGCCATCACCTTATGCATTAAATGCGGAGGCGTGTTTCGAAGGTCTGCAGGCCTTCTGTGCACCCGTCGCAGTGACGTGTCTTGAGAGAAACTGTCACCGCTCTGTGCAATTAGACGTGGAGACGTGCCTCGAGTCCCGTACGAAGTGCATCTTTTGACGTGGCAGGCGGTTTGTCTGCTGCGGAGTGTAAAACAGCTCATGTTTGCCTGTGTAAAACAGGGCAGCGTATTCCCTTGTACGCAAAAGAGCGGTTTATGCTGAGGGGACTCCGGTAAACGACGGTTTGGTGATGTTTTACCAAATCCTCTGCATTAAATGGTGAGATCCGCCATCATACTGAGGGACGCGTCCCGAGAAGTCTGCCATCGTTTTCAGCCGTCGTCTGGGTAGCCGTGCATCACCTTTTGTCAGGAGTCAGAGGTCAGATTCACTGCGTGACTTGACAGGTTCATTTCGGGGAAGATGAAGCGTTCCTCGTACGCTATCACGCTGCTTTGAGAGCGGTTGAGTTTTACGCCATGGAGGCGATGAAGAACTCCGTTTCACGCTGGAGCGGCCTGGACGTACTGCATTTATGCGGATGGTCCTTTGAGCTTTATTCTTCACGCTATATTTTAGCAGAGAAAACTCTGTCGTACGCCTGATGGCTCTGAAGGCCTCTGCTTACGCTGCTCTGCATCAAGAGACTGTGTAGCTCTTCCCAGCGTATTTTTCATGCTTCTACAACAGCTTCAGCCCAAAAGTATTTTGGAAGGTTATACTGATTTAACATGACTCTAGCCATATCGCCAAGAGTTCTATTCTTCCGCTCAACAACACCATTTTGTTGTGGAGTTCTAGGACAAGAAAATTTATGAGAAAAACTATTTTCATTGCAAAATCTTTTGAAATCACTATTTTTTGAATTCGCATCCATGATCACTTCGGATACGAGTAATCATGAAACCTTTTTCGTTTTGAACATTTTTACAAAAAGTGACAAATTCAGAAAATGCTTCATTTTTATTTGCAAAAAAAAAATCTATGTGTATCTAGAAAAATTATCAACAATAACATAAGTATAAAGCTTATCGCCAAGACTGGCTACTCTACTGGGTCCAAATAAGTCCATATGCAAGAGTTGGAGAGGTCGAGAGGTACTTACAAAATTGATTGATTTAAAAGAAGATTTGGTAGCTTTATTCTTTTCACAGTCAACACATACCATATCTTTCTTGAAAGTAATCTCTGGTAAGTCTATTACGAGTTTCTTTATAGATAGTCTTGCAATAGTGTCCATGCTTGCGTGTCCTAAACGCATATGTCATAGCCAGCTGTCATCTTTATTGGCGTATAGACATTTGCCTGCATTGTCAGTATCTTTTACAAGATAGAAAATATATATAGTCTTTCCTGATCCCTTCAAAGATAACATTACCAGTGGATCTTTCATAAATAGAACATTTATTTTTAATGGAGTTAATACCATAACCATGGTTAGCTAGATGACTGATGCTGAGTAGGTTGTGTTTTAATTTTGTTACTAGACATACGTCTTTTATGATAGGATAGGGAGGAACACATATATTACTATTACCAATAATGTATCCTCTGAGATATTGCCGAAGGGGACATAACCTTCTTTCTTCATCGATAGTGTTGCAAATAGGTTAGCATCACCAGTCATATGTCGTGAGCAACCACTATCGAGAATCTACTTGCTTCTAGCATGAGATGGTTGGTCTACCTACAAAACGAGTTGTAGATGTAACCCTTGGTACCCATTTTCTTGAGTGTCCTGCTGTGTTAGTTTTTGGTACCCATGCATAAATATTCATATCTACTAATTTTCTTGTTCTACATAATCTAGATATATGTCATTTTTTACCACAGTAGTGACATATAGCTGTGTGATTGATGCTTGGTGCAACATGATAGATATGATTGTGTGAAGCAGTTCCATGTGGTCTATGTGGATAGAATGCATGATAGTGTTTGACATTTCTTTGTGGTCTTCGTGGATATCTATAATAGAATGCATGATTGTGTTTGATTCTATGTGCATTGTTTGATTTTATGTGCATGATGATTGCATGGACTGTTATGCATGTAGGTAGGAGCATAACTGTGAGTGTTCTTTTATCTTGCTACGTGTCTCGTGTTAGGTTTTGTGGAGGTTTGTTCGACCTGTTTACCCAATCTAATCTCTAACTTTTTAGAGGTAGCATATACTTCATCATATTTAGCAGTGAGAGCATCTATTCTGCGTGTAGCAATGAAATACTTCTTCTTTTCAGATTCGAGTTCTTCCTTAAGTTTAGCGTTCTCCTGAGAGCTCTTGTCAAAACTGGCAAGTGCCTTATGGAGGTTAAGCTTAAGTCTAGAATTCTCGTCTGAATAGTTTGAGGTATCCTTTACTTCACTTAGTAGAGATGTTAGTCTCTCTATTTCAATTTGACATTCTTGAACATCTTTCTTAGCATGCTTGTACTTATTTTTAAGTTTTCTAAAATTATCAAGTAGATCACTAAAAGCATTACCTAGTTCATCAAAAGTAAAATCATCATAAGAGTCATTATCAGTTACCTGATCAGCTAACGCCATGAAGCATATGTTTGTTGTTTCTCGAGGATTCTCTTCTTCGGATTCACTAGATTCACTTTCGTGCCAAATACTAGTGCTTGCATATTTTCTTGATGATGTTCTTCTGGATGAGTAATTGTGGCAATTTTCTTTTCTTAGGGTTGGACAATATTTCTTTATATGCCCTGTCTTCTTACAGTTGTAGCATATAGGCTCTTCATTACTGTTGTTAGTTGGCTCATTCTTCTTTGATTTCTCAATCTTTAGAAATTTCTTGAAGTTTCTTGTGGTCAGGACAACTTCCTCATCTTGAGACTCATTGTCGTCGAAGTTGTAGTTGGTGACCTTTTTGTGATGTGCCTTAAGAGCGATCTTCTCTTTGGGAGTGGGTTCTTCAAATTCCTTGAGATCCAGCTCGTGAGTCATCAACTTGCCCATGAGCGTCTCGAGGGTCATCGTGGTAAGATTATTCCCTTCTATGATTGTAGTGGCCTTGGAATTCCAGCACTTGGTGAGTCCCCTGAGTACCTTATGAATCTTCTCGTGATTGATGTACTCCTTGCCGAGTGATAATAGAGGGTTGACGATGTCGAGGAATCTCGTGAACATTTGAGTGATCGTCTCATTTTGCTTCATCTTGAATGCTTCATACTCTTGTGTTAGACGACTTATTTTTTATTCCTTCACTTGGGAGGTTCCTTAATGAGTGACCTCAAGAAGTTTTTATACTTCGTGCGAAGTTTCGCAAGTGGAGATCCTGTTAAATTCAATTATGTCTACAGCACAAAATAGAGCGTTAAGAGCTTTAGCATCAAGACTAGCTTGTTTCTTTTCGGTGTCTGTGTACTTATCATGAGGCTTCTCTACAAGGTTACCATCTATGACTATTCTAGGTAGCTTCTTGTATCCTTCTACTACTACAGCCCAAAGGTCAAAATCAAGTTACTTTAGGTAGAAGCTCATACGTGTCTTCCAGTATGTGTGTAGTTAGTACCGTCAAATAGGGACGGCCTATTTGTGGACCGGCCTTCACCATTGTTGGTGTGGATAGATCTAACAGTTTACATAAGTCTCTTAGGATGTTAAGCCAAATATCAAGAGAACTAGCTCTGATACCAATTGAAGGACCGTGAGGCAACTCTAGAGGGGGGTGAATAGAGTGCAGCGGAATAATCTACCAATTTAAGATTATCCGAATGAAGGCAGTTGCTAACTAATAGTGTATATAAAGACAGTAAAGTAAAGCAGTAAAGTAGAGAGAGAAAGTAGACACAAACACCAAGATATATACTGGTTTTCCTCTGAGAGGACTAAGTCCAGTCCCGAGAACTCAAGCTCGGAATTTTTCCAGTATAATCACCAATAGTGAATCACAAGCTTTGATCCGAAGGCTTGTCACTTCTTTATACCACGAGTTTTGATCCAAAGTCTCACAACTTCACAGCTTAGAGAGAGAGAGAGAGAGAGAGAGAGAGAGAGTAACTGATCGAACAAAGCTCTTTACAACTTAGAAGACTTGTAGACCGAGATCACACTTGGCACTAGGAAGGTTAGGGAGTTGCTCTTTGGGATGAGAAAGTTAAGGCTTAGAGGTTTGCTCACAATAGGATAAAAGACTTAAGAATAGTTGAGTTGATTGAGTGAGAATGAGAATTCTAATCCTATTTATAGGTTGTAGGCAAAAATAATTCGGTCAGGGCTTAATTCAAATTTTCAACTGTTGGGCCCAGAAATCAGGAGCTATTGAACTGGTTGATTTCATACCAAAAGGGTAACCGAGTTTGGTCTGACGAGTTCGGCCCGAGTTCGGTCTCCTAGTATGGTAGACTTTGTAAATGAATGTGGCCTGATTTGGCGGATAGATTCTTTAGTTTATTTGAGTGGACTAGGTATCTGATTTATAGGTTCTTGGTTTTGCCAGTGCGACTCAGCGTACATCAGTCCTAGACTCAAATAAATGAAAGATTGCATTTGAATAGTCACAATACAGACGACATGCAATAACATTGTTGAGGCTTCAGATGCAACATATCAATGCATGGTTTAGTTAACTATCAAAATCAAGTTGACTGAGACCGGATGGGCCAACAAATGGGACGTCTATTACGGTAGATGGGCCAACAGATGGGGCGTTTATTATGGATCACTTGAGTGAGTCCCAGGACGTGGTTGACCAGCTATCCTCGATAGGAATCAAATTCGACGACGAGGTTCAGGGACTATGGCTGTTGTGTACATTGCTAGACTCGTGGGAGACCGTACGAGTGTCTATGATCACTTCTGCTCCGGAAGGCGTGATTAGTCTGGAGTTTTCCAAGAGCGGGGTACTGAATGAAGAGATGCGGAGACGTTCTCATGGCAATTTATCAACATCCCACTCAGAGGTGCTTGTTTCAGAGTGCTGCAGAAGGGGTAAAAGAAGGAAAATGTCCAAGGGTCGGTACGAGGACTCGGAGTGTTACCACTGTGGCAAGAAGGGCCACATCAAGTGAAACTGTTTCGCTTAAAAAAGAGAGGAGGGCGACAAGGTGAAGCAAAGTGAGAACACTACAGCGACGGCCTCGACACATGGAGGTGACGTGATCATTGTAGGTGATGAGGTAGTTATGAACCTCGCCTATAATGACAACTCTTGGCTGGTGGACTCAGGTGCTTCAGCGCATGTATCTCACAACAGGGCACTATTTGCTACATACACAATAGGCGACTATGGAGTATTGAAGATGGGCAATGGAGATTTGTCGAAGGCGGTTGCCATTGGAGATATACATTTGAGGACAAAGACGTGCAATTCTTATTCTCAAAGTGTCCGTCATGTCCCTAATATCTGTTTCAACCTAGTGTCGGTTGGAAGGTTGGATGACGAGGGTTTTTTCTGTCTCTTCGAGAACAATCAGTGGAAGCTTTCCAGAGGTTCGATGGTGATTGCCAGAGAAAGCAAGAGGTCCGGACTCTACTATATGTAAGGGAGCACACAGGGGGCACAGGAGGTTAACGCAGCTACTGATGCGTCTACTGAGTTTTGGCACATGCGGCTCAGCCATATCAGCGAGAAGAGAATGAGCTACTTGGTGAACATGAAGGTGATTCCAGGGCTAAAGTCTACAAAGTTGGAGAAGTGCACACACTGTTTGGCGGGAAAGCAAAATATGGTATCATTCCGAAGTCACCCAAGTTCAAGGAAGCCGGCGTTGCTCGATTTGATTCACTCGGATGTCTGCGGTCCTATGAAGGTAAAATCCATTGGTGGTGCTTCTTATTTTGAAACATTTATTAATGACTGTTCCAAGAAGGTTTGGGTCTATACCTTAAAGACCAAGGATCAGGTGCTGCCTACTTTCAACGAGTTTCAGGCCTCCGTTGAAAGGGAGACAGGAAATAAGCTGCTTTGGGTTCGGTCGGACAATGGCGACGAGTATATCGGTCCCTTTGATGCTTATTGCAGAGAGCAAGGGATACGACACCAGAAGATTACACCAAAGACACCGCAGCACAACGGTGTAGCGGAGCGGATGAACATGACGCTAATGGAGAAGGTGTGGTGTTGCTTTCAGAAGCAAACTTGCCATACAGCTATTGGGATGAGTCACTTTACACAGCTGCTTATGTTATTAATTTATCTCCTAGTGCTCCTTTGCAGGATGATGTGCCTGACAAAGTATGGTACGACAAAGAGCCATCATATAATCACCTGCGAGTATTTGTTTGTAAGGCCTTCGTGCATGTACCAAAGGACTTGAGCCAAAAATGAGGTGGTGTGTCTTTGTCGGCTACGGTCAAGATGAGTTTGGCTATAGACTCTACGATCTAGTGGGAACAAAGCTCTACAGAAGCAGGGACGTGGTATTCGTCGAGGATCAGACCATGACCAACACTCAGGATTTCGAGATGCCTTCTGAGGCTGAGAAATTTCCTGAGTTAGAGTCATTTCGCTTCGAGTAGTTTCCAGAGGACATCGTAGAGGATCCATTTATGGGGAAGCCAGTACATGGAGTTGCTCCCAACCTTGATCATCAGCCTGCTGATGGTGGTCAGGATGACCCTCAGGAGGATGAGCATACTGAGGAGGCAGTTCCTGGAGGGAAGGAGGCTGTAGATATACAACCAACACTAGATGTTCCGTTGAGGAGGAGCGATAGGGAGTGTCAACCATCTACGAGATACTCACCGGATGAGTATGTGCTACTGACTAACGGGGAAGAACCCGAAAGTTTTGCAGAGGCTATGGAAGATGAACACAGGCAGGAGTGTATGTAGGCCATGCAGGAGGAGATGAGTTCCTTAGAGGCCAACTCTACTTATGATCTGGTGCGGTTGCCAAATGGCAAGAAGGCTTTGAAAAATCGATTGGTGTTCAGAGTGAAGCAGACAGATGGTGCTACTCGCCCTCGATACAAAGCGAGGCTGGTAGTTAAAGGCTACGGTCAGCGGAAAGACGTAGATTATGATGAGATCTTTTCGCCAGTCGTCAAGCAGTCGTCTATACGAGTGGTGCTAGCATTGGCAGCCAATTTTGACTTGGAGGTCGAGCAAATGGACGTGAAGAAGACATTCCTCCACGATGATCTTGAGGAGGAGTTGTACATGGAGCAGCCATAGGGATTCTGTAAGAAGGGCAAGTCACATTTGGTCTGCCGGTTGAGGAAGAGCTTGTATGGTCTAAAACACTCTGAGGCAGTGGTACAGGAAGTTTGAGTCATTTATGGGGTAGCATGGCTATGTACGGACGACGTCGGATCATTGTATTTTTGTGAGGTACTTCGCCGAGGATGATTTTATCATTTTGTTGCTTTATGTTGATGACATGCTGTTGGTGGGTCGGAATGCCACCAGGATAGCATAGTTGAAGCACCAACTGGGCGCGGCCATCTCTATGAAAGATTTGGGCGCAACAAAGGCTATTCTTGGGATGGAGATCAGCCGAGAGAGAGTCCAAACTGCTACACTTGTCCCAAAAGAAGTACGTTCACCGGGTACTTCAGCGTTTCGGGATAGACGGGTCGAAGAAAGTGAGTAACCTCCTTGCGGCTCACTTTAAGTTCACTGAGGAGCAGTGTCCATCTACCGAGGACGAGAAGGAAGATATGGAGGGAGTTGCATATGCCTTAGCCATGGGGAGTCTTATGTACGTTATGGTATGTACGAGGCCAGATATTGCTCACGCAGTCGACATAGTTAGCAGGTACACTTTCAATCCTGGAAGGGTACATTGGAGTGGGGTCAAGTGGATTCTATGATATCTTCAGGGTACTGCCGATTGAAGACTTTCATTTGGTGGTGACGAGCCAAAGCTGGTTGGATATACCGACACTAATATGATTGGAGATGTAGAGACGAGACGATCGATTTCGGGCTATGTGATGATGTTTGCTGGTGGAGCAGTATCGTGGCAGTCACGTTTACAGAAGTGTGTTGCCTTGTCGATGACAGAGACACATAATACATTGCGACGACGGAGGCTTGCAAGGAGTTGCTGTGGATGAAGAAGCAGTTGCAGAAAATTGGACTAAAGCAGGAGTAGTATCTTTGCTTTGCGATAGTCAGAGTGCTATTCACCTTGTGAAGAACTAGACATTTCATAGCTGGTCCAAGCATATTGATACCCGATATCATTGGATACGGGATGTGGTTGACAAGAAGGAAGCGGCGCTTGAGAATGTTCATATAGATGACAACGGAGCAGATATGTTCACAAAGGTACTACCAAGGGAAAAGTTTGAGTACTGCAGGCAGATCGTCGGGATGACGATCCCCTCCACATAGTTGTGAAGGGGGAGATTTGTTGGAGTGGGTGGGATTCTCAACCTATGTAAAAAAATCCCGGAGTATGATTGAGTATTTCTACATATAATAGGAATAACTCAATTTATTTGGATTGAATATTTCTAAATATAATAGGAATATCTCAATCGATTTGGATTGGATATTCCTACATATAATAGGAATATGTCAATGGATTAGGATTTGGATTGGATATTCGTATCTATAATAGGAATGCTAATTGTGGGTTTAAGGCTATATATAGGTGTCTCCTGGTCCTAAAATAGATCTCTCTCTAAAAAAAAAAACAACAAGGAGAGAAAATATGGCAAAAGTGCCAGTGCAACATTGGAGAGGAGAAAGAAAGGATTGGAGGCTGTTTCGAAGAAGGAGATCAGTTTCGGGTATTTCTTGTTGTCTTTCTTTTTCGTGGTTATAATCTATTTTATGTTCCAAAAGAGTTGTGGTGATCCGTTTGGATCGGTGAGAAGTTTGTAGGAGTCGGTATATTTCTTATTCCATTAGTGGAAGCTTTTCAGGGTTGGGCTCCGATCATCCAGTGGATTTTTCCGCAAGGATTTTCCACGTCAAAAATATATGTGTCTGCGATTTGTGTTTGACGTTTTTTGGTTTGTGTATTTTGCTCGATTCTCTCGCAGGTACTTTCTGGTTTGGGAAACGGTTTTCGTACTTTCGTTCCCAACAATATTGACGATATAAGTGTTATTTTTTTAATTTTTTTAATTTATTATATTATACATAATATAATTATAATTTATTATGATCTTATTTGTAAATTTCGGTTTTTATTTGTATAACGTAGACAAATGAAAGTTTGTGAGAAATTATGTGATGCTTGTTAAAGCAATCCATGGACGAACGAAGATAATAAGAGCGTCTCCAAACATGTTCTGACTTTGGAATAAAATTATTACCATATAGGAATAACAAAATTTTATTAAAGAAAATTCAATTGTCAAATAAATTATAAAGTTTATCCAAAAGTTATTGAAGAATTGTGAAGTTTGTTATTTTTGTCTATACAGTGCACTTGACACAATTTTTACCTTTATATCATAAATTATGAATAAAAAAAAAAGAAGAGAAACAGCTTTAAAAGTTAAAAAAATGTAAGCATCTTAATACTTAATTTGTCTTCTAAGTTAAAAAAAAAAAGTAAATATCTCAATACTTTTACGTTGGAAAAGATTTTTCTATTTCATTATTTTATGTGAATATAATTTTGCTATTTAGAAAAGACATTGTCTTGTAACCCATACCACAAAGGAATCACAACGACAAAAGTTATTTGTAATTACCCTTCCACTATTACTAATCTTTAATTATGTTATCCTTCATTATTAAATTAATTACTATTATTTTCTATTTTATGCATTTAGAACTGTTATTTTATTTACCCTCCAATATAAAACACTAAATAAAGGATAGTACTAATAAAATTAAAAGTGAGAGAGGAAAACAGAGTTATATAGATACTAGTAACGTACATGTGCATTGTACGTACGTAAAAAAAATGTTAGACAAATTTAAAATATAAAATTATTATAAATATTGTCATTTCTAGCTAGGAATTGAACTCAAGCAACCAAAAAAAATACCTCTCACCTTAACCAACTGAGTTAGAATTGTTTAATTGTAAATAAATTATATTTGGTAGTTAAATAAATAATTATTTTAAAATAATAATTAGTGGAGTATTTATAAATGGTTTAGGCGGTCCAATTTTAAAACTTTTTCCGCTCTCATTACAAGAGTAGAGATGGAATAGTAATGAATGATAAATACAAATAACTCCGAGGGTAAATGCAAATAACTCCAACAACAATAGGGTTGGAGATGCTCTAACGGCCAGTGACAAGAAATTAACCATTCATTTCTTATGCATGCATGTAGTTTTTAATAAGTCAGCATTTATTCCTGAACTATGAAATTTTCAGCTATTACTTCTTTGAACATGACATGTTATCAGAATATGAATTTAGTTCAGTCGAGAATTGACAGTCTCCAAGTTTAGGAAATAGCCTTAGTTCGATCCGGTGATAACTGTAACTTGTTGGTTAATGTTGTACGTCAGGTGGTGCTAAGACAGGAACAAGCATCCGCGGTGGCAGCTGCCCTAGAGGAAAGCGGGGTCCATTTCGTCTGGAGCATGAAGGTGGGGCCCACCGCCGCACTCCCCGGCGGATTCGAGGAGAGGACGAGGGGGAGGGGGCTGGTGATCAGGGGATGGGCTCCGCAAGTACGAGTGCTGGACCACGACTCCGTGGGATCGTTCCTGACGCACTGTGGGTGGAACTCGGTGCTGGAGGCGGTCGCCGCGGGCGTGGCCATGCTGATGTGGCCCATGGAGGCCGATCAGTTCTACGGCGCGAACCTTCTGGAAGGGGCGCGGGCCGGGAGGAGAGTGTGCGAGGGTCGCGACGGGGTGCCCTGTGTCGACCTGCTGAAGCGAGCGCTGAACGACTCGGTCCGGAAGAGTGGGGAGGAGGAGGAGGAGAGGCTGGTGGCTGAGGAGTTGAGTAGGAAAGCACTGGAGGCGGTGAGGAAGGATGGAAGCTCGTGGAGGGACTTGGATGTTTTCGTCGAGTCGCTCAAGAATTTGTGTTGCATGAACAATGTATCCCGTGCATAGGTTTTCGGTTGCTTTTTCACAGCAATTGTGATGATTAACAATTTTTAGGTACCAACAGAAATTTGATAATAATAATAATAAGGCCAACTTTCGTCCATTATCAACCAGCCACCAATGACAGACCGCAACAGGAGAAGGATATGCACATTATCCTCGACAAACTCTTACATCAAACAGGAGTTGTTCTGGAAGCAGCAATCAAGACTTTCTTTGCTACAAGAAGGGGATAGAAATACTAAAGTAAGAACACCATCACTTCTCTGACGAAAGGGAATGGCGAACATGCCATTGATCATGATGACATCTCCATGGATCACTTCAAAGTTCTCTTTCAAGCTAATTGCACATCTCAAGTTCCTTCTGCCATTCTATATATCCGAACTTCACAAGATTAATGAACCACTGGAAAATGATCCTCTTTGCAGCATACCTACTACACTAGAGGAGATCAAACAAACCATTAACCATATGAATCCAAGAAAATCCCTGGGCCCTGACAGTGTTAATCTCTGGTGTTGCAAACTACGTAAACGAACTTGCCGGAAAAATAAAGTAGCATACAATAGAAGAGTTTATTTGCTTGATTGGTGTGAAAAAAATCTACATGTATGCCTTTTCTTTTATAGGCCTACTAAAACATAACTCCCATGCCTACAAGCATGGAAGGCCAAGGGTTTTCCCTTTAGAGTAGGACACCCCTTGAGAATAGGACCACCACATGACCAGGTGTGGTGAGCACAAAGTTGCACAAAGTTTAACGTCAATAATCGCTCCCTAAACTTTTGCGATTACTTGATGACGATCATCCCGATCTTGGAGCGAAGCTCCTGGAACCTGACCCGGCCCAGGGCCTTGGTCAGTATGTCGGCGAGCTGCTCATCTGTTCGGACATACTCTACCTCAGCTGTCCCGTCCTTGATGCAGTCATGAATGAAGTGGTACCTCGTCTGGATGTGTTTGCTGCGATCATGAAACACCGGATTTTTGCTGAGGGAGATTGCTGATTTGTTGTCGATGCGCAGTTTTACACATCTGATATCGTCGCCCTTCATGTCCGTCAGCAGCCGTGCGAGCCAGATGCCTTGGCAGGCGGCAGTGGTTGCTGCGACATACTCGGCTTCGCAGGATGATAGTGATACCACCTTCTGCTTCTGTGATTGCCAACTGATAGCACTGTTGCCGAGGAAGAATAGTACGCCTGTTGTGCTCTTGCGGTCGTCAACATCCCCGGCCATGTCGCTGTCGCAGTAGCCGACCAGCCGGGGCTCCTCTGTTCCTCGTTCGTAGCGGCAGCCGTAACCCCGCGTACCAGCAACGTACCAGAGTATGTGTTTGACCGCCGCTAGGTGCTCAGTCGTTGGCTTCTCCATGAAGCGGCTCACATACCCGACTGCGAATGACAAGTCCGGCCGGGTGTGCATGAGGTATCGCAAGCTTCCTACTATGCTCCGGTACTCTGTGGCATCTGCTGGCGGTGCAGCACTATCCTTGCTGAGCTTCAAACGTGGCTCCATAGGTACATGGCAAGGGTTGCAGTCGCCCATGCCACTCTTCTCCAGTATCTTGACTGCGTACGCAGACTGGTTCACTGTGATACCGTCTGCGTTCTGTTGTACATTGATGCCAAGGTAGAAGGAAAGCAGGCCGAGATCGCTCATCTTAAATGAGCTGCTCATCTCGCGCTTGAACTTGTTGATCTCGCCCGCATTGTTTCCCGTGATGATGAGATCGTCGACGTAGACACCCACGAGCAGCCTTGCCTCGCCATGGCCACGCACGTAGATGGCGTGCTCCGAGGGACTCCGGCTGAATCTGAGTGTGGACATGCACTTGTCCAACTTCGCGTTCCAGGCCCTCGGCGCTTGCTTCAGGCCGTATAGTGCCTTGTGTAGGCGAAAAACTTTCTGCTCCTCGCCGGCGGCTGCAAAACCGGGTGGCTGCGTGACGTAGACCTCTTCGTCGAGCTCCCCTTTCAAGAATGCCGTTTTCACATCCATGTGATGGACAACCCAACCTGCATGACCGGCAAACGCCAGTAGCAACCTGACGGACTCAAGTCTGGCTACTGGTGCGAAAACCTCATCGTAGTCGATCCCGTGCCTCTGCACATACCCCTTCGCGACGAGCCGGGCTTTGTGCTTGATGACGACGCCGTGCTCATCCTTCTTCGCCTTGTAGACCCATTTGAGTCCAATGGGACGGTGACCAGCGGGTAGGTCCACGAGCCGCCTGGTGTCGTTCTCCTCAATGGATGCGAGTTCATCCAGCATCGCTCGGCGCCAGCACTCGTGTTGCTCCGCTTCTGAAAAAACAGAGGGTTCGTCATCCATTGCGAGGAGGAGGTTCTCAGAGTCGTGGTGGTGCACCGACTCAACTTCATAAATGTCTTGCAGATAGCGGTATCGGTGCGGCGGTTCGTTTGGCGGATCGGGCGTCGCTCCTAACGGCAGTGAGACGAATCGGATCAGAGCCGTACCCGTCGTCTCAGGCGTCGAAAATGCTGGATTTGTTGCGGCTGATGTCGCGGTTGTGCGAGCGGGCGTCACGGCCGGTGGTGGGGACGCGTGACCGGCTCCCGCCTGCTCGGGTGGGGGCAGCGTTTGTGTCGATGCGGTTGTGGATGCGCCCACAGCCTCTGGCGATGGACCTCCGTTCCCGGCCGAAGTGAACGTGCCGGGAATGAGCTCGTGGGGAAATTCAACAGTGAATGCCTCGCCGATCCCGACGAGGCTGGCGTCGATGTCGGTGTGCGTCCAGTCCCACTGCCCCGCCTCGTCAAAGATGATGTCGCGGGTGACATACAAGTGACGACCGACTGGATCGTAGGCCCTGTAAGCCTTGGACCCCGCCTCGTAGCCAACAAACACCATTTTCTTGCTCCGATCGTCAAGTTTCTTCAAGTTTGGCTGCACTATCTTCATATGAGCAATGCAACCGAAAGTACATAAGAAACTTACATCGGGGCGCTTATCATGCCACGCCTCATATGGCGTCTTTCCCTTCACTGCGGCTGTTGGCGCCATGTTTAGCAGGTACACCGCCGTGGTCACCGCCTCGCCCCAGAATGCCGCCGGCATGCTCTTCGCCTTGAGCAAGCTTCGGGCCATAGCTACCACAGTCTGGTTCCGGCGTTCGACGACGCCATTTTGCTGAGGAGAGTAAGGCGCGGTGATGTGGCGCTTGATGCCGTGGCGCTCGCAGTAGTCGTTGAAATCGTTCGATGTGAACTCGCCGCCACGGTCTGTGCGTAGTACACGAAGCTTGCACTTCGACTCGACCTCCGCCGCAACCTGAATGCGTTTGATCGCCTCGCTCGCCTCGTCCTTGGATCTCAGCAGCTTGATCCACATGAACCTGCTGTAGTCGTCGACGAGGAGAAGGAAATAGCGCTTCCCGCCAGGTGTCGCCGGTGAGATGGGACCACACAAGTCCGCGTGCACCAAGTCGAGAGGGTCGGTGGCGCGATAGTTGGCGTGCCGGGGAAATGAAGTGCGTCGCTGCTTCCCGGCCAGACAACTATCGCGCAACTGATCGACATGATCAATGTGCGGAAGGCCGTCCACCATTTTTTTCCTGCTCAGGCGACGAAGGGCGTCGAAGTGTAGATGGCCGTAGCGCGCATGCCAGCGCCACGCCATGTCCGAGCACTGTGCCGCGAGGCATACCGGCTGTGCGATCCGCAATGGAAGGATATATAGACGATTTGAAGTGTGTGATACCGTAGCAAGGAGGCGCCGCTGTTTGTCGCGGATTCGAAGCATTCCATCCTCGATTAGCGTAGAGCAGCCGGTCTCGTCCAATTGCCCGATGCTGACAATGTTGCTACACAACCGGGGAATGTAGTAGACGTTGGTGAGGGCTCGATGTTCTCTTCCTTGGCCCATGAACACCACCGTGCCCCGGCCTTGGATGTCCACGACGGAGCCATCGCCAAATTTGACGCTGCCCCGCACGCCGGTGTCGAGTTCGGAGAAGACTGCCCGCGTGTCCGTCATATGGTTAGACGCTCCCGTGTCGCAGTACCAGGTCAAATTGTCGGTGTCCTCCCGCTCCCCAAGCTTTACCATGGTGCACTCCTCGTTGAGCATCACCTGCTCGGTCGCCTCGGCGTGGGTGTAGGGCGTTTCGGCGATTGTGCACACCTGCGCCATCAAAAGCGCCGGTTCGTCATCCTCCACCTGCGCGAAAAGGGCCTCGTCCTTCTTCTTCTTGCGGCATTCACGAGCCCAGTGGCCCAGTTTTCCGCAATAACGGCACTTTTCGTCGCGAGTTGCACCGGAGCCGCTCCTGTCGCCGCTCGGCTTGGGATCGCGCGCTCCCGAGTCCCTCTCCGGAACGCGCCACTTCATCTTCTGGCCGCCGTTTCCGGCGCCCCTGCTGGACGAGCCGCCTCTCTGCTGTTTCTTGCGAGCAGTCCACTCCTCCTCTGTAAGCAGTAACTTACCGCCCGAGATGTTGCCACTCTCGATCTCGTCCCTGATCTCCGCTGCTTTATGCCTCCCCGTTAGATCCTCAATGGTGAGTTCATCGAGATCCAAAAGGGTCTCGATAGCCAGGGCGATCTGGCTGTACTTCTTGGGAACCGCCGCCAGCATCTTGAGGACGAGCTTGTCCTCGGAGATCGTGTCGCCGAGTGCGGCGAGAACGCTCGACAGAGTAGTGAGACGCATGGCGAAAGAGTCCACGCCCTCACCGTTCCGGAATGCGAGCTGTTCGTACTGTTTGCGCAGCGACTGGGGCTTCGCTTTCTTGACGCGATTGCTGCCGACGTGCACCGTCTTCAAAGACTGCCATGCCTCCCGCGCCGTCGCCTTGATCGTCAGTGATGAGATCATCGCTGGGGGGACAGAACGTAGGAGAGCCTCCATCGCTTTACTATCCAGCTCCCGCTCCGTCGTCCCGGTGTGCACCGCCGCCCAGAGACCTCTTGCCTCCAGCATACATTGCATCACCAGGGCCCATTCATCGTAGTTTGCACGCGTGAGTTGCGGATACTGCGTCCCGCCGGACTCCTGAAACACCTTCGGGATCACCAGGGTGCCTGCCACGCTCGAGCCGCTCGCTGGACTCGACGCCGACACTGATGCAGGTGTGAGTGGATTCCCGTCCGCATCAAACGACATGGCTCTGATACCACTTGTTAATCTCTGGTGTTGCAAACTACGTAAACGAACTTGCCGGAAAAATAAAGTAGCAGACAATAAAAGAGTTTATTTGCTTGATTGGTGTGAAAAAATCTACATGTATGCCTTTTCTTTTATAGGCCTACTAAAACATAACTCCCATGCCTACAAGCATGGAAGGCCAAGGATTTTCCCTTTAGAGTAGGACACCCCTTGAGAATAGGACCACCACATGACCAGGTGTGGTGAGCACAAAGTTGCACAAAGTTTAACGTCAATAGACAGATACCCAGCTCTATTGTACCAGAAATGCTGGAATGTGGTTGGCATAGAGGTAATCTCTCTAATCTAAAACTTCTTCATTTCCAAATTCATGCCTCCTCAACTCACTCATACTCTTATAGCTCTCATTCCAAAAATATCTAATCCTGCGAGCCCTGTTGATTTTCGACCATTATCTCTTTGTAATATAATCTATAAGATTATTGCAAAGATAACCAATGTGGCTCTCGTTACCAAACTGACTTGCAGATTTCTGAATAATCCTAATGCAGAATGGGCCAAACTTTTGAGATGGAAATATCTCAACAATTCAGAATTTTGGACTGTCAATGTTAACCTCAACTTCCTCCTGTATCTGGACTAGCATTTTATGAAGCATGGAGTTTTTAATTCACAATGTATATTGGTCAGTAGGAGATGGTACTAAAATTAACATTTGGAAGCATCCGTGGTTGCCAGTCAAGACCAAGATTTAAAGTGATAGTTACCAACAAGTAGTATTGACAAATTTGTCTGGATTCATACCAACAATGGCATTCTGAATTCGAAATCAGTATATAGATTTATCTATGATAAAGGCATGCAAAATCAAAGCCAACACTCCCACGATGAATTCAAAGATTGGAGAAGGCTATGGAAACTTCATAACATTTGTCCTAGAGTCCTATTATTTGCTTGGAGAACTCTTACTAACTCTATTTCAACCGGTGGAAATATTCATAGATAGATACAAGATTTTGATCCAACTTGCCCGTTATGTCAGGTACATACTGAGACTTTGGATCATCTTATTTTACACTGTCCTATTTTAGGGTTAGCATGAGAAGGATTGCCGATAGTCCATCAACAAAAAAATCCGCATTCAACAGTCAAGAGCCCCATTCAGAACCTTCTCTAATGGTGATCTCGACTCATTTGCTTCTAGCTTCTATCACATGTGGGCTATTTGGAAGGCGAGAAAAGCAACACACTTTCGTCGTACTCCAACATGTTGCAGTAACATTATCAATGAGGCTACCAGGCTTCGAGAAGCTTATGAAGCTTGCCATATGAACCATTAAGCTGTCAAAGACCTGCAACCAACCAAGTTACTAAATGAATAATGGTTCCCTCCTCCTCAGAATTTTTGGAAACAAACTTTGATAGTGCATTTCATGATGACAAAATGGGTGGAGCTGCAACATGTCGTAATAATGAAGGAGTATTCTAAGAAGCAATTACAACATACCAAGAGGTTGGCAGTCCTCTGGAGGCACAAGTATTAGCCTTTGTTGGTGATAATCTTGTTAGTTGGTTTAGATTGTTAGTTTGTTTAGATTGATAAGTTGTTTTGTTTGTTGAAACAACTTTGATATATCTTTTATTTAGTCTATCTCTTTACATCAAATGTTCAACTATATATAGCTACCATTTCATTCAATAAAAAATTACCAAGTCTATTCATCCTCCACAAAACTTGTGTCATGTTTCCTCTTTACTGGGCTATTTTACTACATTTGGTATCAGAGCTCGGGTTGAGGAACAGAGAAGCTATGGAGTCGTCGAAGATCACATTCCAATATCCAATGCTCACGAAGAGCAACTATGGAGCATGGACGATCAAGATGAAGGTGTATACGCAAGCCCAAGGAGTATGGGACGCCATTGCACCTATCGACCCGAAGGTGACGGTTGAAGCAAGGAAAGATAAGATGGCCCTTTCTGCCATCTATCAAGCGATCCCGGAGGAGACGCTGCTTCTACTGGCCGAAAAGGAGATGGCTAAAGAGGCGTGGAAAATGTTACAAACAATGCACATGGACGCCGAGTGCGTCCGGGAGGCAAAGGTCCAGACTCTAAAGAATGAGTTTGAGACTCTCCGCATGAAGGAGGCAGAAACGATTGACGACTTTGCCATGAAGTTGACAACTATGGTGAACAAGATCCGTGCATTGGGCGACAAGGTAGACGAGACCTATGTCGTCAAGAAATTTCTTCGGGTAGTGCCATCGAAGTTTTTACAGATCGTATCAACGATCGAACAGTTCTGTGACCTCAAAACGATGACCATAGAAGAGCTCATCGGCCGTCTAAAGACACACGAGGAACGGTTGTGCGGTACTGGTGACAACGGTGAGAAGCAAGTCCTGTTGTCTAGAGCCGAGTGGATGGCGCGAGATACAAAAGCACCAGGCGAAGGATCTGCTGGTGAGTGGCGACATGGTAACGACACTCGAGGTCGTGGTCATGGTCGCGGGCGTGGCCGAAGTCATGGATGAAGCAATGGCGACCACGGGACCGCTAGACGAAGCAATGGAGACTACGGGACGACTCTCAATCACCATGGAAGAAGGTTCGACAAGACCAAGGTACAGTGCTACAATTGTCAAAGTTATGGGCACTTCGCCTCTGAATGTCGTTCTAACAAAAAGAAAAGGGCTCACCTAGTCGAGAAGATAGAAGACGATGAACCAACACTACTCATGGCCATGCTTCATGAGGAAAAAGTGCAGATCCATGAAGAGAAGGTGCAACAAAGATTAAAAGGCGACGAGAAGGATGAGAACCACCTATGGTATCTTGACACAGGGGCTACCAATCACATGACGGGATATAGAAAGAATTTCACCGAACTTGATACATCAGTAAAAGGTAAGGTGCGATTCAGAGATGGGTCTGTTGTTGACATTTGTGGCCGTGGTGATGTGTTATTCAAATGCCAAAATGAAGAACATAAGGTCCTGACCGGCGTATACTACATTCCAAAGCTCCACACCAACATTGCAAGCTTAGGACAACTTGATGAACAAAGATGCAAGATGATCATGGAAGGCGGGGTCTTATGCATGTTCGACCGACAAAGGCGGCTGATGGCGAAGGTGAAACGGTCGAGTAACCGGTTGTATATTGTCAACCTGAGTCTAACTCAATCGGTGTGCTTGTTGACAAGATACAACAAGGATGCATGGTTGTGGCATGCACGGTACGGGCACCTAAACTTCCAGTCATTGCGAAATATGACGCAAAACAAGATGGTGGAGGGAATGTCGCCTATTGAGCATGTTGACCAGCTATGCGAGGGATGTATGGTAGGCAAACAACGACGTGCACCATTCCCTCAGGAGTCATCATATCAGGCAGAGAAGCCACTCCAGCTCATACATGGGGATTTGTGTGGGCCAATCTCTCCATCAACTCCGGTAGGTAAAAGATATTTTCTTCTACTTGTTGATGATTTCACTCGATATATGTGGGTAGATTTTCTTAGAAACAAAGATGAGGCATTGAGTGCTTTCAAGAAAATAAAATCAAATGCCGAAATGGAGGTGGATCGTAAGTTGAAGGGGCTCTGAACCAACAGAGGTGGCGAATTCACATCAAAGGAGTTTAGCCGCTATTGTGAGGACCTGGGAATTAAAAGGTTTCTCACCGCACCATATACTCCACAGCAAAATGGTGTGGTCGAACGAAGAAATCAAACCGTCCTTGCCATGGCACGGAGTCTTCTAAAAAGCAAGAAGGTGCCCGAAATCTTTTGGGGAGAAGCAGTGGCGACGGTCGTATATCTTCTTAACCGGGCGGCGACGTGAAGTCTGGTAGGAAAGACTCCATATGAGGCTTGGTATCTCAAGAAACCAAAGGTGCGTCATTTTCGAACTTTTGGTTGTGTGGCGCACGTAAAAACTGTGATGTCACATCTCAAGAAGTTGGTGGATAGGAGCACTCAAATGGTGTTCCTTTGCTATGAAACTGGATCCAAGGCCTATCGAGTTTATGACCCAGTTGCGAAGAAGTTGCATGTAAGCCGGGATGTGGTATTCCAGGAAGAGAAGGAGTGGAATTGGGACTCGGCACCAGGGGACTGTCCTACCTCGGAGAACACATTCATCGTGCTACTTGAGAAGCATGACAGCACAGGAGATGAGGAAGACGGTGACAATGACGAGCAACATGCGGTTGTTGTGGCTGCTGTTGTTCCATGCAATGGGGCAACATGGGGGGAGCTGCTGTTGTTACTTCTTCTTCGACAGCATCAAGTGTAGCGGACGATGCCGCTGCTGCTACTTCTTCGATGATAGGCGGTCAACCACGTCAACCACGCTATCGATCTATCCAAGAGGTGTACGACGCCACAACACCGATGGAAGAAGTTGGACTATGTATGCTAGGTGCGGAGGAGCCTGCGAGTTTTGCCGAAGCCGAGAAACAAGCATGTTGGCGACGAGCAATGGAGGAAGAATTTGCTATTGAAGACAACGAGACATGGGAGATCACAAATCTACCGAGTGGACATAGGCCTATTGACCTGAAGTGGGTTTATAAACTGAAGAAGGATCCACAAGGAGCCGTGATCAAGCATAAAGCGCGCCTTGTTGCAAAAGGGTATATGCAAAAACAGGGAGTGGACTTCGAAGAAGTATTTACACCGGTAACGAGACTTGAGACGGTAAGGCTACTCATTGCCTTAGCTGCTCAAGAAGGTTGGGAGGTACATCATATGGACGTCAAATCGGCGTTCCTCAAAGAGAAAATTTGTGAAGAAGTATACGTATCTCAACCTCCTGGCTATGTTGAACAGGGCAATGAACACAGAGTGCTAAAGCTGAAGAAAGCACTTTATGGCCTTCATCAAGCTCCACGTGCATAGAATTCCAAACTCGATAAAAGCCTTATGTCACTTGGCTTCGAGAGGTGCCCTTTGGAGCATGCCGTATACAAGAGAAGCGTGGATGACTCAAGCTTGTTGGTCGGCATGTACGTTGATGACCTGATTATCACGGGATCAAGCAACGCGGAGATTGCAAGGTTCAAGACACAGATGAAACAGTTGTTCAATATGAGTGATCTCGGGCTGATGTCTTACTACTTGGGGATTGAGGTATCTCAAACACCACAAGGAATTGCATTGTGTCAATCCACGTATGCTGCCAAGATACTTGAGAAGAGTGGGATGTCGAATTGCAATCCAAGTCAAACTCCAATGGAGTCGAGACTATAATTGAGCAAAGTGAGCCAAAATCCTCCTATCGACACAACATACTACAGAAGTATCATTGGTTGTCTGAGATATTTGGTGAATACACGACCAGACATAGCTTATGCGGTCGGGATAGCAAGCAGATTCATGGAAGAACCAACTATGCAGCACATAACGGCAGTGAAGCAAATCCTCAGGTATATTCGCGGTACAGTTGATTTTGGGTGTTTTTATGTAAGAAAAGATCAGGAATAACCATGCTTGGTCGGCTATAGTGACAACGACTTAGCTGGTGACATAGATGATCGCAAGAGCACATCCGGAGTCGCTTACTTCCTTGGAGACAACATTATTAGCTGGTTGTCGCAGAAGCAGAAGATCGTAGCATTATCATCTTGTGAGGCAGAGTACATAGCTGCGTCAACTACTGCTTGTCAAGGGATATGGCTCGGTCGGTTGCTAGAAGATCTGAAGAAGAAGACGAAGTGCAAAGTATTACTCAAGGTAGATAATAAGTCGGCGATCGCACTCTGCAAAAATCCAGTCTACCATGACAGGAGTAAACACATTGACATGAGGTACCATTTCATTCGTGGATGTGTGGAGAGAGGGGAGATTGAAGTGGAATATGTAAACACAAATGATCAGCTCGCCGATATCTTGACTAAATCACTTGGACGACTAAAGTTCCTCGAGATGCGCAAGAAGATCCGGGTGCAGAAAGTGAATCATTGATGCAACAAGATTAAGGGAGTGATTGTTGGTGATAATCTTGTTAGTTGGTTTAGATTGTTAGTTTGTTTAGATTGATAAGTTATTTGTTTGTTGAAACAACTTTGATATATCTTTTATTTAGTCTATCTCTTTACATCAAATATTCAACTATATATAGCTACCATTTCATTCAATAAAAATCATCAAGTCTATTCATTCTCCATAAAACTTGTGTCATGTTTCCTCTTTACTGTGCTATTTTACTACAGCCTTAAGGTTGGCAATCGAGCTCTATAAGAGGAAAATAAATGCAAATGTTATCATAGAAGGTGACTGCAAGGCTTTAATAGATGCCATTCAATACAAGGAGATGGATATTTATTTGAGAGTTCATCAGGTCGTGCAGCTATAAATAGCTCCGGTGGTATTTTGTTTGTCTACAGTACAAGGAAATCAAATATTGTTGTGTATTCTCTACCTTCAAAAGCACTATCCTCTACTCAGTCTATATCAAATTGGCTCATCGAAGAGTTACCATTATGTATATTGAGTCATATCCGCAGAGATATGGCTAATATAACTTCTACTGATATATAAAGTCATTTCCATTTCCAAAAAAAGAAGATAAATGATTATTTTAAAATTATAGGGTTTGGATATAAAGAATAAAGTTAAATTCTTAATGGTTAGATTTCGGATATATATATATATATATATATATATATATATATATATATATATATATATATATATATATATATATATATATATATATATAGCTCACATAAAACCTGATAAAAAAAAATACTAAAACAATTTACATACAAGAAGGATCAAGTTTTGTCACATATATTTGATTGAGAAGTTTGAATTTTCTACATAATTTTGGATAAATCAATACACAATTTATCATTATTATGTATGACGTGAAAATCATGTAAACTTTTGTTGAAGTACAAATCAAAATAAATTTTCAAATAAATAATAGTTTAAATGTCTATGTAAAATTTGACCCCAACTTGTAAAACTTGCAAACTTAGAAGAATTATATTGTTATATATTTTTTGAAATTCTTATCAAATAATTATTTATTTATTTTTAGTAAATTTAATCGTTATTTAACTTGTTCAGCTTATTTAATTACTAATTTCACATAACCAAATACTTAAAAATTTCCTAATTATTCCATAATCCTAAATTTTAACTCTTATTCATTCCCTAATCAAATTATACTAACCCCACCTAATCCTTCCTACCTGATTACCTATTTGTCACTCATTAACGAATTTAACAATTTAAAATTATGCCATCTTTCAAAAACCATCCTCCAATTTCTTTTTTTTCTCTTTATATCCATGTCGCGGGTGGATGCGACATGTATACATACACCCAAGGGTCATGATGACAATGACATATAACTTTTAAATATATATATATGAAAGAAATGAATGATAGAAATATAAAAAGAAGAAAATAGATAAACACAAAAGAAAGAGAAAGGGGTTTGGGAGAGATGGAAGAAGAGAGAAAAAAGAAAAGGAAAAAATAGAGAAGGACTGAGAGAAAAAAGAAAGAGGAAAGTAAAAGGAGGAGGAAGGAGAAAAATGGTTTAAATAATTTAAATTTTCTTTTCGAAATCAATTTTGAAGGCAAGCCATCTTCTTCCTACTTGTCATGTCCAAGAACCAAAATACTGGAAAGAAGGGACAGACGTAAGCTAACTACATAATACGAAGTATTTCACTATACCGTATTGTGGTCATGGTTGTCTGTCAGGTTGTATCCTAGCATGCAAGTAGTTTATGGCCTATAATTTGATCTCAAATCCATGGAATATAGTGATATAAGCAGTAAGAATAATAAACACATGTAAAGTGGGAAAGACCATAATAGTATTATTGGCGCTAAAAAAATAGCCGAGTTCATAAGAAAAGTTCAGTCTTGAGAAACAGAAGCAAGAGTAATCTCTGAACCCACCATGATATCTTCAGTTCTGTAGCAGGATTTTAGTTATTCTGAAAGACAATCATATTTTCAAATTTGGTTTACCGTAGACAAGTGTTATCGTGAGAAATTATTACCAGTTAATTTAAAGAAAAACCAATTCCCATAGGATAATTATCTGCCTGGAACTTCCATCCATTAGGGGCAATCTTGTAAAATCGGAAGCAAAGCCAATTTCCCACTAAATAACCACTACCCACTGAATAATTAGTCCCTTAAGACATGGCAACTGAACCGTGATATTCACAAAACCTACTCCTCGCTGAACTGGACAAGCAGCAAAACACTTTGTGCCATAAAATATACTCCCCGTTGAACTAGGAGTCTTGTAGGACATATCAACATACCCTTGGAGCTAATCGCTATTGAATAAGAGCTTTTATTAATGAGGGTTGTCCCATCAGCCATTATGGAAGCTACAATCTCATTAATTGGATGCAGAAAAATGAATCCCCAAGTCGGCGAAGAGACTCATCCAGGAACACCACAAGGTGTTGTGGTTACCCACGAAGATGAAGTGACACCACTTGGTGCAGGTCAATCATCACAACGATGTAGTCCAGCAAGTCAGCATACCTCGAGGATCCAGGAAGATGACGTTCCACCATCGACGCAGTTTACTCCACCGATGCCTACCGTTCCACAAGGGCAGGCTATGGACGAACAACAAATGTTTCGAATGTTCTACGCGATGATGCAAGCTCATCAGAAGGTCCAGGAAAAAGCTCAGCAGATCCAAGTGGAGAAGTTCATCGATAGATTCAGCTCAGAGTTACGGAAGTTAATCAACCCCGCTGCAACTACCTTAGACGAGAATGTTCTTACTATAGCAAGACCCATAGAGTGCGACTCAAGGATAGGGTCCAGCCAGAAGCGGCCGTATACATCAGCACCAGACCAAGCACAACAAGAAAGAGTTGCAAAGCGACCACAGATGAATCCACCACCAAGAGTAGCACCCAGAGCCTTATTTCTTCCTACTTGTCAGCATTGTCGCAAGAAAGGCCATATTAAGAAGGAGTGCAGATGCAAGTTAGGATTATGCTTGATTTGCGGAACCAGTCAACACTTAGCCAAGGACTGCTCTCAGCATCGAAAGAAAGCATTAATGATTCATCAACCAGCCACATCAGCACCAGTCGGAGCGCCACCGAAAGAAATTGCAAGGAAGTCTCACATGCACCAGCCACTAGAAGCACCTCCTCAAGAAATACCTATCTGTCCATATTGTCGCAGGCGAGGCCATATAGAGAACGAGTGCAGACGCAAAAGGAAATTATGCTTAGCTTGCGGATCCAGTCAGCATTTAATAAAGGAATGCCCCGAACATCGAAAAAGAGCGCTAGCGTCACCAGCACCAACGCCAGCCTCTCCCGTATTGGAAGCACCGCAAACAAGAGTTGAAGGAGTCAGACCACCAGCCCCAGGAGGGAATCAGCCGAGGCCACCCATGGCACCACAAGCAACACTCTTCCAGTAGGCTCAACAACAGCAGAGGAATCAACTGCAAGAACGTGAACAAGCTCCATCAATGACTTCGGAAGACGCACAGACCCATGGGGTAGCTAATGCGCATAATTTGTCGTAGTTATCTGTTTATCGATTTGTTTTATCTCGTGCCTATTGGTTCGTGACCTCAGCCTTAACCTATGTAGTGTTGAACTGCTAATAATTTTTAACCTAGAATATTTTTATAATTGATAACTGTAGAGATTATAGAGTCTTTTGTTATTGTGCTTAGTTTGTGTTGTTTTGTGAACTTGAATTAAGTTGTACCTCCTTCCATCCTTATCTAGCGTACTTATATTTCACATACTACCTTGACTTATGCTGCTATAGTATAGCCTAATTTTTGCAAGCCTATTCTTTATCAATCTTGTTCAGGACATATGTGTTATTTGGGCCTGATCGACCCCACTAATACAATTGTTTATTCACAATCAATGTATTACGGTCTGATCAACCTTAGTGCATTTTGGTTCACTCTTCGCACGACTACTTCACGTGGATTGAGATATATAGTTGACTAGTATACTTACCCTCTAGATATGTCTGAGCATATCGTATCAGTTACATAACTGTACTAATACGAGCATGCGAACAAAGGATTACCAGAATAGGATTTCAATCCACAATTGTCTTGACCAATCCCATTTGAATTCGTTAAACGCCTTGATCCTGATACTTCTATTCTATTACCTCACCCTTGAACTCTTTATTATTGATTATCGTCTTCCCTTATTTCGGAAAGACGAAACCACGTGCTTGGTATAAGTTGATATATAGACAATACTAGATATACCCCACAGGCCAGTCGCAGTGTTGATGACCCTTTTATATATGATTAAGGGAATATCATAGGGGATATGGTTGGTGTTAAAGACTTGAGGATTCAATAACATGATTAAATAATTTGGGCATAGCTTTATTAGATGTATAGCCTTAGATGATAGATGGTAAATTCTAAGTTGGGTAAAGACCGCAGTGTTCACTTGTGAGAAATCCTTTAGAAGGTAATCAAGTGAGATTGGATAGAGAGAGCCCTACCATATTTTAATTTCGAGGACGAAATTTTTATAAGTTGGGTAGATTGTAAGCCCCCTGATTTTCATGAATTTCTAATTTGGTTTTTCAAAATTTTTCTGAACCTTTCCGGGATTTTTCTGTAATTAAAACCTAGGCTTTTGGTAATTAGATCATTTTTAATTGCTGTTAATTAATGTTAAAATATTATAGAAATAATATTTTATGGTGTCAAATGGAAAACCGGACATAGAATAATTTTCCAGGAATTTATTGGACTCCGAAAACATTTTAAAGCCTTAGAAACCAATGTATATTTAAACCGAATTAAACCCGTGCCAAACGCCCAACATCCTCATGTGAGCCTTGGGCCATCCCGAGAAGATGTTGACCAAGCCCACTTACCTTGGTCAACCCAACCCAAGTCCCCATGTATAATAGCTCTTTCTTCCCCTTTTCTAATTACTCCTCAATTTATACCTAAACCTAAATAACTAAATCAGGCGACCACCTTCCCCCCTTACTATTCCTCACCTTCATCCTCCTTCCCGCCGACTGAACCGACTCCGGCAGGCCGACTTCAACGAACCCACGGCGGCTCCGTTTACAGACCCGCCGCCCCGCAGTGCTGCACATCCTCCCCCGCCGACTGTACAGCCTCGCTCCGGCGCAGTCCCCCTCCCGACTCCGACCGACTGTACAGCCCGCTCCGGCCACAGTGTAGTTCCGGTCTAGCCAGTCCGGTCGGTGAACTCCGGTCACCCCCCAGCGTTCCCTCTCCGGTTTGCTGCCCACAGCAGCTCCAACCCGGCCGGCCGACCAACCCAGTCTGGCAGCGCCGCTCCGGACCACCCCCAGCCTTCCTCTCATCATCATCACTACCATTAGATCCCATCATCATCACCACCACCACCCCAACTCCTCGAGCCCGACCCTCCACCAAAGCCGCCACCAGTTCTGCCTCGCCGACCTCCGCCCAGCCCTGCACAGTCTCTACGACCCGTAGCCCTAGCCCCGACACAGTGGACACGGACACAGCAGCTCTCAGGCAGGACACGGCTGAACCATGACACGAAACAGTCACCGGACATTGGAATTCATACTTCTCAGAGCCCTATTCAGGTATTATTTTCTCTCGCCTCGTAAACCCGTTTTTGATTCCGTCAGTTGTAACACGTAGACTGTGTAACCCTCTCGGTGCCCGTGCAACCCGCTTGGTGCATCGCGTCCTATGGTGATCGCGAACCGCGATCCAAAAACAGGAAAAATAATGCCCTGTTTCACCCCGGAACTGAGTGCGCCCCGCCAAACGGGACAACTTGGTCCTACGTGGTCTTTACCGAAACGTGCGTGACGTTGATACGGACGTGCGGGATTTCGCAGAAGTTGATTTGGATGTGCGTGCACACCAAAATCAACGCCTATCCGCGGACACCGTCCCGTATCCGTCAGTTCTGGAATGTGTCGTAACTTTGTGTACACACGTCGGATCGAAACGAAACTTGCGCCATCGGACTCGTAGCGATACGCTGATCCTGTGACCCAAGTTTGGTTCGATTCTGAGAACGTTGACAAAATTGCGTGTCGTGGGCCCCACAAGCTACACTTGACGGGCGATTTTGTGACTGGCTCATCGAAATCTAATTCTGGAAGTTTCGTTGGGTTCGTATCATCGTTCCTGACTTGTTGACACTAAGTTGGACAAATTTGGAGACCTTTGACCCTGATACGCTTTTCGGTGCAAAGTGGCCCACATGTGGACCCTACTTTGGCCCGGAATTGTCATTTTTGCCCTTGTCTCCAAATTGGACTCAAGGACAGGCGTTTCTAGCTATTTGATATTTTCTGAACCTGATGGTAATATTTGTTTCAGCATCCGGAGACGTTCCTGGAGATTTCACAGTTGGAGCCAGAACCACAGGCAAGTGTACCTTGCCAACTTTGCAGTCTTGTTATATATTTTTCTTGATACATTTATATTGTTGTGCATGCTTGACCTAGGACCGTGTGACTTACTTAGCGTCCGATTAAAATTCGGGTGCCAACCCCGTACGCGGAGTTATGTAACGTCATCTAGACATGGATACCGAGACCCTATACTTCTCGTACTTGTCTAATCAAGTACATCATAACCTAGGACACATGACACTATTCATGAGACATAATCATCTTGAGATATTCGTGGTGATTCTGTATAGAATACAGGTTTATGACATAGACATTATATGACTTGCTGCATTAGTATTGATCCTGCGTGTCATGGACATGAGACGTGTGATTACATTCGGTGGGGAGAGACACACAGGCTATAGGCTGATTTTATATATATATATATAATCCATAGTAAACACATAGTAAAACTCATAGTAAACTCCGCTACCGGCTTCCAGACACAGAGCTTGTAGTGGTATCAGCCTAAGTTCTAGTGATGCTCTCAACTTGCATTTCACATAGATGGTTATATAGTTTACCCTATTGTTTCATTATTTGCTGCACTGTATTTATTTTTGGCTTGTTTTATCTGTACCTTGCTATGTCCCCTGAGGACCTGGAATGGATTATGTCCCCAGGTTTAGCAGAGGAGATCCACTCTGAGGTTTACAGGACAGGTGCTTTAGCAGGAGCAGAAGCAGGTACAGGAGCAGGCACTGGAGCAGAACCATGAACTGAGGATTAGGTGATTGCCATAGATTTTCCTGAGTATATGTCCTTCCATACTCAGTCAGTGATGTTATTTACTTTCTTGTTAAAGAATAATTGTATCAGACTTGATTATCGGGTTGTTCCCCGATTACACTACTTGTGACTTGATATTGATGTTTTATTTCCTTTTGTTGATTGGATATATTATTCTGTGGATGAGATTAGTTTTGATATATTAGTAAACCCTGACTATTATATACAGCTTAAGTATGCCCCGATGGATCCATTAAATTGGGTTTGTCCATCGGTGTGTGCTGCTGGCCATTGCCGCGCATCCAGTCCCTCGATATTTTGGGACTGGGGCGCGACAAATATAGTCCACATGGGCGGTTACATTGATTTGATATATCATATTCTAGGAGGAGATGCGACCGCCTACATGGGTTATTGTATTCTATGGATTTAATGTCCTTGTTTTAGTGGAGAACCATTTGGAGTGCGTTCTATACCTTATGTGGGAACACAAGACCAGTTGTCGAGTGTTTCGAAAAGTACAAGCTCATGTGGGATACGAACAGCCGTGGCAATAAAATTATATGGGATACTTAGCAGCCTGAGCGTTATGTGGATTGAAACTATAAATAGATATTTGAGAGATGAATCAGGGTCTCCTTCTCTCTTATGAGAGAATTCTACAACTATTTAAACATCCAACTATTGAACATCAAGTAGTCAAGCAACCACCATCTTCTTCCTTGGATCTACTACGTCCTCACTACTTGTAATAGATATATCATTGAATAATTCTAAGTCTCTCCCAAGTTAAATTCCTGGATTCCATACTAACAAATGAGAGACACTCTCAAGACCAATCCTTGAACGTGGTTAGGCTTTCTTGTAGAAGTTGTCATGCCCCAGTCCTAAAATACAGTAGATCGAGACATGTGACATTGGGCAACTACGTATAAAGTGGACTATAATCCAACTTGAATATATAGGTATATGCTATCGAGAATCATAACACTATATTGTTACATCTATGCCACAAGAATATAAAATGTAAGAATAAACAATAAGTAACATAGTGTTGTCACGATCCACACTCAGATAATTGGGCATGAGTGCATAAGTACGTCCAGCCTATGTCGTGACATCGGTGGTAGTACACTGTCTGGACCTTAATATTATCTATTGATCATATCCTACGGAATATAACATCCATAAAACTATTTATAACAAGATCTATAAAGGTAAGATTGGTTGAAAGCATATAGATGAAAACTATGCATTTAAGGCTATCAAAAGAAATTAACTGGATAGGATAGCTAACATTATTCCCATTCATGAACTCCATGCGAGGAACCTGATATGTCAACGATACAGTCAGGATTAGAGAAAAGTACAATACACTGAGTGCAGTTCCAAAATAATAAAAAACTATAAACAAGTACTAGAATGAATAAGTAAGAGTAAAACATGTTTGCCTGAAAACATAATAAAGTAAATATAGTAGGACATGTAGACAATATGCAAACTCCCACTCCCAAAATTTATATTAATGTTAACTTAGCTATGGTCTATTTTGGTTCGATTAGGCTAGAAAATCCAACCCAATTGAACCCAACATGAGCCCAATGTGTTAGAGGGTTAACCATCTAAGATTAGGTGGCCTAGGAGCCCAACTTGTTCACCCAAACTCTGGTATACATCAGCTCAAGGGGGGGGGGGGGGAGGGGGTACTGCTCACGGGTATGGTGGGTTTCCCATCATTTTATAGATGCAAACCACCTCCCCACTTTCCATACTCTCCTAATATTAAGGCTATTACTCCACACTTTTCTTTACTAGAACCATACCCTTCTCTTCTTTCTATTTCCTTCTCATTTTTTCTCTCTATTCCATCTTTATTCTGCTGAACTCTGCACGTGTTTTGCCGAATTTTGCTGGAAGAAAATGGCAAAATATTGCTGTACATCATCCAAAAATAGGTAAAAAATCCTTCAAATAATTTTTTCCCTTACACCCACAACCCTTTTCCATATTTTCTTACATTTTCTTCAATGTTTTCTTGTCGTTTTCCCCCCTTAGTTGCTTTTAAACACCCCTTGTGTGTTGTTGAATTCTGTTGAGAAATACTGATGTTCAATGTTCTCAAAAAAGGTATGTACACTTAATTCTTCCTATTTAGTGCCAAAAACTTTAAGGACTAAGTAGCTAATTCATTAACCTAGGTAGAAACCATAATTAAAACAAGAAAAACTATGTTTAAACATGATAAACACAGTCACAAACAAAAAAATTTAGAACTGAAAACATGTCATTTTGTACACAAATGCACATGTTAAGCCTTCATTTTGGGTCTAAAATTCACATGAATATATACTAAACTTTTGCCATGATATATACCCTCAAATCCATGCTAGAAACCCTTCCTAAATCATGTTTTATCATGCCTAATTTCACGAGTTCCTGTCACAAATTTTAGCACATAGTTTGTGCTAGAAGTTGTCAAATTTTGTTGGTAGACCGTATTTTACCATTTTTTTTATATTCTGTTTTAGGCTTATGAATTAAATGTTGTGACTTGATAATATATAGTTTAAGTTATTGGGGAAACTATATGAATTATACATATATGTGGAAGTAGATGTTGTATTGACACGTTGAACATGTTGACAATTACTAGTTGCATGTAGTCCAACCTTGACAAGTTGTAGGAATAAATATAGTTAATCTTACTAATTGTGACACATTTTCATGTGTTAGAATGGTTTAGGAATAATGAAAATATAATTTTATAGGTTAGTTGTTTAGTAGGTAACTTGAGATTGAATCATAGTAAGTGTTACAAATAGGTTAACACTTGTATATGAGATTTTAGTATGATTACCAAGTCATATTGTTTATAACTAATCCTAGTAGTAAGAACACCAAGTATCACATATGCCTACTAGTTGTAATAGCTTCTTTTTACCAAGTCATATTGTTTATAACTAATCCATATTGTTTACAACTATGCCTATTAGTTGTAACAGTACATAGCATAGTTGTAATGCCAAAGTCATAAACAATATGACTTGGTAAGTATCACACCAAGTATCCCAAATGCCTACTAGTTGTAATAGCTTCTTTTTATTTATGACTTTGGCATTGTAGTTTATGAGATGTACATCTCGTAGTTACGACTTGCACATTAGTATTGGGCAGGGAAGACAACTAGTAGGCATATGGGATAGACAACTGTTTACCGTAGTATTCGGAGAAAACAACAGGATTATGATCCTGATTACATACTTCATAGTTGCCCATTAACGTTCTTTGAACGTTATGGAAGTGATTTATATATGTTAGTCGGTATATCAGGCGATGGTCACTAGCTCTAAGCTATGTCGATTGATGATATATGGTAGCATATATATGGCCTGTAGCCTTGAGCTATGCCATCCACCCTACCTTGGCATGACATACCTATACGTACCAAAGTTGTCTTCAAAGTGCATTCACTTAGTTGGTTAGTTCACCCTTATGTTTATTCAGTATTTATATTATGACATGTACTTTTTATATCTTGTTATGTGATCCCTCTGAGGACCTGGTTACGAGCGTCTTTACCTGACAATATACGGGCCGGGGCTTGAGACCAGATTTCTTGCTGCCGAGGATCTCGGGGTTCTTCTAGAGAAGTTTCAGTCACGACCCGCATCCGGTGTAGGGGCACAAGTACTTGGGTACGTCTAGCCTACATCGCAGCATCGGTGGTCGAATGCAGTCTAGGTCAACAATATTATCTATACATCTCTTACATAATATATAAGGTACTTGTCTTGCTATCTCAACTCCAAATGGAGGATAATATAACAATATAATAATTAGTACTCAATTAAATATAAAACTAGAGGAAGATATGGCACGATATGGAATAGAAGAAAGAAATACAGAGTCACAATACATCACAAGTCCAAGTCCAATAGCCTAATCTTAACACAATGGTCTCACATATAATACATGCCAAAATGTCTAAAATAAGACGAATACAATATCATAAAGATACTAGCTAAGTCTCCTCAACAACTGGCTCTAGCTCAACATTCTCTACGGGTGCTATCTCAACTGGCTCGCCATCCTGTGGCCCGTAATAGGTGGGACATATCTCCTCTAACCATTTATCTAAAAAATATATCCAGTCAGGATTGGAGCGAAGTAAAAAACTCTGAAAGAAGTTCCAAATACATGGTAGAGAATATATAACAAGTAATCAGAAAGAATACTAGATGTACAAGTAACCAGGAAATGAAAATATAACTGAAATAAGCAGGTAAAATACTGAAAAATAAATACAGAAAATATGGAATGAACTACAAGTAGGAGAAACAAGAATACTAACTAAGTGCCTTAGAGTACAAGTTTGTTATGTGATCGGTTTAGGTTAAACACGAATACAATAAGGTAACTCGATTATACGTGATGTGTATAATCGACATGAACATGATACACTATAGGCTTGATCACATAACCAACTTCTACTCTCCCGTCCCAACCAATACTCATGGATCCGATCACGACACGTTACGTACATGAATAATATAAGTACAAGGAGAACATGAATGAACGCTAGCATAAGGAATACCCGATGCACATGATAAAGTATACGTGGAAGGAGTATCCGGAGTACACGATAAGGGATAACATCTCCTAATAGGATCCATATTATACCAGTCCGTGTAACCATATGTCAGAATCAAGTATAAAGTGCTAGAACATATGATATATACACTATCATGAATTAAAAACTAACAAAAAGATGTACTAGCCTCTGGTTCTGAGAAAAAGGTATAACTCTGTGTCCGAGCTGGTGTCACACAAACCTATATATGAAATAATAGTGTTAATTGGTATTTTGGAAAGATAATGATGATTAACTAGTTGAAACATGCTTTTCTAGCTCAAACTAAGTCCATAACTTATAGATGTTAACTATACTAGCTAATACTAGGTTCTAGGATACCTTATCTACTAATATCCATCTATAGCCTATACACATATACTCTATAACATAAGACCGTAGTATTTCTAAAATATACTTCTAACCTTAACTACCTTAGTTACCTTGACTGATACATTTATCCAACTTGATACTTTTGGTATCAGTACTCCACCTAACCTCTCTCATACACATAGACACTCGAGTTTACATTCTCACTCATTACTGAACACTCTACCTTACCCTCACACACAAAATCCATACACTAACCACTACCAGAATAAGTCAATTTAGCGACGTCTAAAAACGTCGCTAAATAACCAAAATACGTCGCTAAGTTGGTTTAGCGACGTTTCAAAGCAGTCGAAAAAACCAAGTCGCTAAAACAAAAAATGTCGCTAAACGTCGCTATGCCGACGTTTTTTAGCGACTTTAATGTGTCGCTAAATTTAGCGACGTTTAGCGATGCCGCGTCACTAAATAGCGACGTTTATTAAAGTCGCTAAACGTTGCTAATTAGAGACTTATATAGCGACGTTACACAGACGTCTTTAATGACCTGGCAATACTGCCATGTCAGCAGTTTGCGACATACAACGACGATTTTAGCGACGTCGTTAGCGACGTATTTAGCGACGTGTAACAGCATCGCTAATTAGCGACGTAAATAAATGTCGCTAAACGTCGCTAAACGTCGCTAAAAACGTCGCTAATTTTCAAAAAAAAAATTACTGAATTGCATTTCTGGGTTTACCAACCCCCTTGGGTTCATTATCAGGTATATGACGGTAATAGAAATAATTGAATAAAGAACACGATAGCAGCACCAAGGGAGAAAATTTTAGTACACTGGGTAAATACAGGCCAAGTATCAGTCATCAGTTTAAACCAAAATATGAATAATATAATAAAATTTGAAGAAAAAAAGCATCCAGCAAATCTCATCGTAAACGTAAAGAATATGGCAAATTTATATCCATACAATCGCATCCTAAATAATAAAAAAATATAAATATCCAGTAACTAACTATACTACTGTGGATCT
The DNA here is from genome assembly GCA_036927795.1 of Iris macrosiphon. Classification (NCBI taxonomy): domain Eukaryota; kingdom Viridiplantae; phylum Streptophyta; class Magnoliopsida; order Asparagales; family Iridaceae; genus Iris; species Iris macrosiphon. Next base: position 82,184,463 of record JAYESA010000010.1, on the reverse strand, counting down.
GCATGAGGCTGACCACCGGCGCGCTTGAAGGATAAGAACTGCTCATACTCGTCCCGTGGAATTGACACCGATGTCGATGGAGAAGGCAGTGACGTCGGTGGAGTCTGTGTCGATGTAGGCGCACCAGGAGGCCGTGCCCGCTCCAAGTCTGTGAGTCGCTGGTTGTAAGAATCCATGGTAGATAACAGCCTCGTACTGCTATGAACCATTGAATCCTGCATCATCGTCAGCCTCTCGTCCATTGATAGTTGTGACGCCTGCAGCTCCATGATGTTGCGGTCATTGGAGGCTCTAATATCATTTGTCAAATCTCGGAGCTCCGTCATGCTGCGGTCGAGCATATCGAATCGTGCGATGAGCATCGGATCGTCCGCCTATGGCTGGGACCGGGGCTGCTCCTCCATCCTTCGCAGCAACTCGTCACGGAGAGACGCAATCTGAAGGTCAATGGCCTCCTGGACGGCCTCCTGGACTCTGGCCGACGACTTGAGGGCTGCGACTGCGAGGGATGTATGGAATGCACAGCTGTCGGGGAGGCCCTAGATGACTGCGTCGCAACTAGGGCGCCATAGGAGCCCGTACCGTAGTATGTACCCCTATGGAGACCACCAGCTGCGGTCACCCACAGGTCGTCCGCCGACGGAGCTGGAGCGGGCTGCGACGAAGTACCAACCTCTCCAAGTGTAGGTGCACTAGCAGTCGCCCGCTCACGCAGCCTAAGATGCTCGGCCTAGAAAGGTTTGGAAACTCAATAATTGCCTAAGTTATATTAAAATTAACACAAAGTAAAATAATACTTACATAGGTCTGCGAGGCCCTCTCATCAATGAGATTTTCGTCCTTGCGATGGGTGGCCAAGAATACGGTCACCATGTTTGCATCCTCACCCCTCTTTACCTGTTAAAATATATTATTTATTACTAAACTTAAATATTTTTTCCAAGTACCATTTTATGGTACTTACATTAAAATAATATATTTTAAAAGAAAAAATATACCAAACGACGGAAATGTTCCGTCATCGGAATCGAGCCACCACACCACTTGGCAGCATTCCGCCTAGCCGCCTTGGCCTTCTCAGACCTTTCCTTGTAGCTCGGATCGTCGAATCTAGCCCTTATCGCAGTCCACTGCTCAGGCGTGATCCAACCTTGGATCGGTTTTCCAGCACGATCACGAGCCTTCTGGTCATCCAGAGCATCTCAGATAAGCTTGGCGGCAACAGTAGGAAACAGCCGCTCGATCAACTCGGCCCGGTGCGGAGGATAAAAATACGTTTGCTACAATAAATATTTAGTAAGTTAGCATCACGGATAAGTTATATAATATGCATAAATTAGAGGATTTATTTAATATACTTTTACCTGGAAGTGCACAAACCAGAATGCCTTCCTCTCCTCCGGAGCCTCAGAGTAGTTGATCCAAGGGCCACCGTAGTTTTTCCTCAGAAATTGGCCCAGGCGTCTCTGAACCGACGATGGACGATATCTATACAGAGATAATAATTTAGAATACTGAAAAAGTCAACATATGATGAATAAAGAAATACACGATATATATTATAATAAACCATCTAATTGACTTACTTTGTACCGTCGGCCCAAATGTCTGTCCTCGTCTACTCCGGAGGTGCATATGGAGGATCTTGATGATGCTGGGACAACGTGGGCACGATCTCCTCGACATGCTCATCTGTCCCTATGGTTCCGTCAGCAGGAGGAACGCTGGACGAGGGTGTACTATCACGCCCGGAACTACTCGTCCCAACAGTCGGAGATGTGAGTGATCGATATACTGGAGTACTGGGCGACAATGATCCAGAACCAACAGTAGACAGTACCGGAGGAGCACTTTGTCTACCTTGGGACCTGCCGAATCCTCCGCGTCGTCCTGTCATATCTGATAACAACATATGATGAATATAGAGAAACATAAATATATAGTACATTCTACAGTCGAAATATGATGCATATCTCAAAGCATTCTACAGTCAAAATATAATAGATATATTCGTTAATGGGTACATCTACTTCGTCAATTTTCTAACCTTGATCTATATTCTACAGCTAAAATATAGTTACATTCTACATGCAATATATTTTATTTTCAATCATCTTCAGAAAATTCATCTTGTTCGCCTTCCTCGTCCTCCTCTTCCTCTTCCTCGTCTTCACTTTTATCTACTTCGTCTTCCTCTTCGGATAATTCTAAATCTTCTACATTATTACTCGTGTAATGAGTAACTTTCGTTGAGTCCACATCTACAATATTTGTTACAAGAGGTAGATCGTCCTCCTGATAAGCTATTTTTTCAATGTCAAAGGTATTTCTAGCTTTAGTCTTGCATACTGCCCACCAATCTGACCTCGCTGTCCCCCGTCTAGGATAAGTTGTGAAGTACACGAGCTGAGCCTGACTTGATAGGATAAATGGTTCATAGCCTTGATGTCTACGCTTGTAGTTTATATCCACAAGGCCATGCTTGTCAATTTTCCAATCTTGATCTTGAATCAGATCGAACCATTCATACTTGAATAGCACGATATTAATAGGTTCTGTGCCATAATTATATGTCAACTCTACAATCTCTCGTAAGATGCCAAAAAAATCATTGCCCGGATTGACGTCTTTGTAGTTCGAAGATTTGGTACACAAACAACTATTTTTCGTGGAATCAAGATCCAGAAAGCTGCCTCTGATAGGAGCATTTGTTGACTTGAACCTGAACCCATTCACACAGAAACTTGGCTATATTTTTACGACAGTAATTGGTCCCTTGGCTAGAGTTCTAATAGATTTAGTCTCGGATGTTATTAGACGATCGACCTAAATACCAAAGTAGCGATAGTAAGTTATTTGTTTTGTAAGTACAGAAATAAAAAGTAATTACCAAGCATCTTACATATACGCTCAACCAAGAAGGAAAATGGCATCTCATATCTTGTTCTACTTCTTCGTCTGTTATGTAGGGCCTAACCGACCTCAACTCCTCATTATATGTGCTGAAAAACAATGAAGCAACTGCTGATTAGTAGCATAATAGTATCTTATACTATTACATTGAGATGATGTAAACGTGGACGTATTAATTACTTACCCCTCTAGCTTCTCCACTTCATCCTCGTCGCAATTGAGTAATATATACAATTGAGCAGCCCTTAGCTCATCGTCATTCAAATATCTCTTATTTATTTTTTCCGAAGGCTTTTCGGACACATTGAATACTTTGAGTATTACATCATTAGATTCCTGATATGCATCATCGTTTCTCGGAGATTTTGTCCTATTAGTAGCAACATGCGGTTTGAAATATGTCGAGCAAAAGTTTGAAATCTCCTTGAGAACATAAGCTTCACAAATAGAGCCCTCAACCCGTGCCTTATTTTTCACCTTTCTTTTTAGGTGATTCAGATGCCGCTCGAAGGGGTACATCCACCGATAACCGACATGACCACCAACACGTGCCTCATAGGAAAGATAAATTGGCAAATGCTCCATAGAGTCGAAGAATCCAGGAGGAAACACCTTCTCGAGCTTACATAGTGTTACTGCAATATCCTTCTCTTGCTTTTTTAGACGATCGACGAGCAACTTAGTACAACAAAGATCTTTGAAGAATATGCTCAGCTATGTCAATGGGTCCCAAACGACTTGCGGTAAGAATTCTCGAAATACAATCGGAATTAACCTCTCCATGAATACGTGACAATCGTGGCTCTTCATACCCACCAGTTTGTTCTCCTTGAGTTCGACGCATCTTCTCAAGTTCGACACGTACCCGTCTGGAAACTTTAGACCCTGAATCCACCTACAGAGTCTACCTTTATCCTCTTTCTCTAGTGAGAAAACTGACTTAGGTTGCTTTAACTTTCCATTCCCCTCCTCTATCAAATGCAATACAGGACGTCTACATATTTCTTTTAAGTCCAACCTGGCCTTCGGATTATCTTTCGTCTTCCCCTTTACCTCCATTACAGTATTAATTATGTTATCAAACACATTCTTCTCGATATGCATGACATCAAGGTTATGTCTGATCAGATTGGTGCTCCAATATGGCAGATCCCAGAATATACTCCTCTTCGTCCAGTTATGGGTGCGACCAAATCCATCACACTTGTACCCCTTAATAGGCTCTTCGATAGCACTTGGTAAATCTTTTACCTCTTCCCATATCGTGCATCCGGGCCACCTTGGCGGTGGATTGGCCTTATCCACAACTCCCGCACGAAAAGCATTATGGTTCCTCCGGATGGATGATCCTTCGGCAAAAATTGTCGATGACAATCGAAGAAGCACGGTTTGCCTCCGTGTTTCAAACGGAAAGCCTGAGTACGGTCCATGCAATACGGACATGAGAGACGACCATGGGTGCTCCATCCCGATAATATTCCATAGGCTGGAGAGTCGTTGATGGTCCACATAAGTGTTGCCCTCATCTGAAAATTCTGGTTTCTAGAAACATCGAACGTGTTGGCACCTACTTTCCACAGCTGATTCAACTCATCTATCAAAGGCTGTAAATACACATCGATGTTCCTCTTCGGATTGTTCGGACCCAGGATAATAACGGTTAGGAACATATACGGAGTCTTCATGCACATCCAAGACGATAGATTGTACGGAGTGATGATCACAGGCCAACACGAATACTGAAAGCCCGAAAGTCTGAATGGGGTAAAACCGTCAGAGGAGAGCCCCAATCTGACATTACGTGCTTCCTCGGCAAAATATGGATACTCTCGATCAAAGTGCTTCCATGCTTCTCTATCGGATGGATGATCCAATACTCCTTCGATCTGTTTTCGCCTATGCCAACTGATATTTTCTGCAGTCTCCTTAGCCATAAACAACCACTGCAACCGCGGCGTCAAAGGCAAGTAGTGCATCGAATCGGTAGGCTTCCTTGCACTGACAGACTTTCCTCTAACAGTGGCCTTGTAGCGATCAGCACCACAGAATCTGCACGCATCTTCATCCTTGTCATCTTTGTAGTACAACATGCACCCGTTGCGACATGCATCAATTTTCTCGTATCCCATCTAAAGCGATCTCACCATCCTCTTAGATCGATAGAAGTCTTTAGGCAACTTTGCACCCTCGGGCAAGATCTCTATAATCAAATCGAGCAGTCGATTATAGCATTCTTGCGACATGTTAAAATCAGACTTGATGCTCAATAATCTTGTAACCACCTCCAACGGTGAATGATCCTCACAACCAGGATATAGTGGAGTCCTTGCATTCTCCAGCAACTCCATAAACCTTACAGCATCGGCATTCGGTGCCTCCTCAGCTGCATCATAATTGTCCGGATTGAAACTAGGTCCCGCCGTATCATAATTGTCCGGATTGAAACTAGGCCCCACCGCATCATAAACCATGTTTACCAACCCGTCGTCGTAAGCATCGTGGTCGTGGACATCCATATACGGCTCTACATAGGGCTCCGACTCCGATGCTAGAGATACAAGTTCTCCGTGCGTGGTCCACTGATAGTAATTCGGCGTGAAGCCCTTCGAGTATAAATGATATATAACTTCCACTTCTGGATGATATTTTTTGTTGCGATATCTCACACACGGACACTTAATTTTGGTACCGTCCATGTACTGAGGGAATGCCTTGGCGAACTGCAGGAACTGTTGTACACCCTCAATAAATTTATCCCGTACACCGTACATGTCATCAGGATGACGATTGTACATCCACGAACGATGACGCAGATAGTAATTCATATCCATTTCTAGATACTTCTGCAAAAATGATAGTATGTATCATATAAATCATTACATACAGTCGCTCCGCCCTTGGGTGGATGTATTCAATCTTAAGAAGGGTTGTTTATTACTGGTCTTCTCTTTGGAATAGTTAATATGAATATTGGAGGAAGATGTATTTGTCTTCATCTTCTATAGGAAGATTGATGCTAGTAGAGATATAATAACATGAATCAGAGACTTTGCAAAGTCTGTGTACATTGTTCAGCATATACTGAAATCAACTACATGACTTGGTCGTCTATACTTTCTTCTATAAAGAGAAGTCTTTATATATAGAGAAGATATTGATGGTAGATTATTACTCCAATCAACTAAATGTATTTAACTTGCAACTGTTTAAATGGTTTCTTCAATCTTTTCTATCATTAATCTATTATATAATACTCTTTTGGGGTCAGATGTTTGAATCATATTATTCCGTTCAGTTCTGCTACACCAAACTATAAGGACCCTTGTGAAGTGGAGCAGAGTCCGACAAGATCAGGACATTTTGGGTGTAGAGTGTACCTGAAATTGATTGAGAGATTTTGTCTACTACTAATTATCAATGTCTTCAAAACCTTCAAGCGGTGGAGGTTCTAATTGAGAAGCAAACTGAGGAAAAATCAAATGTCTTTGTATTGATAATGGCATGATTTTTTTCCAATGAGTTTAATGAGTTTTGCAAACATGAGGTCATCTTCAGACATTGTACATTTAAAGAGAATCTGCAGCAAAATGGGTTGCAGAATGCATAACAAGGTGTCCCGTTATACAGAGCTAATGAGCAGAGAGGGGAAAGTGACTAAGTAGTGAATACGTGAACATGGTCAGCCACATCGTCCACCTTTAGGGAAGTACATCTTGCTGTAGAAAATGATCATTGTGTGCGTATGTCATGTCTGTGTGCGTGTGTCGTGTCTGTCAAGTGTGTGTTGTGTCAGTGTCACATGTGAGAGAGAGAGAGAGAGATTACCTAGAGCTCGAGGAGGATGAGGGGGATGCCGGAGTAGCCGCAGTCGTGGAGAGCCGGTCGCCGGAGAGGGGGAGGGCGGGGGAAATCGAAAACTTTCGAAATCGACAAATGGGGGAAAAGAAAACCGAGCCCTAATTAACCAAAATTTAGCGACGTTTAGCAAAGTCAAATAAAAATATCGCTAAAATAAAATTTAGCGACGTCAAAGACGTCGCTAAACACGTTGCTAAATATTTTTGATATATGTTGCTAATTACGATGCTAAACGTCGCTAAATCAGATATATTAGCGACGTTTAGCGACCTTAATTGAACTTATAGCGACTAATTTTTTAAAATCTTAATAAAAGTCGCTAAATGTCGCCATTTAGCGACGTCTAGCGACGTTTTTACTTGGAGTCGCTAAAATGCGTCGCTAATCCCGCTTTTTCTAGTAGTGAACATAAATTGATATATTCCTACACACACACACACACACACACACACACACACACACACATACATACATATATCTATATATGACATTGATACACATTTCCACACAACCTCATACAAATAGTATGTACTACCTCTACCCTTCCTCTTTCTGCTCTGGACTGCAACCAATTGTTCTATTTCATTTTCCTTCACCCACAACTGAACTTGGATTGCAACTATATGTAGTATAATTTCCTCCATCCACTCCTCAAACTCAGGTTCTCCCCTCATACTCTATCATATCTGTAAACATTACTTACATCATATTATCAATACCTAACTCACTAGGAGGAGTGATACTTTAACCCAATGTCCTTAACCCAAGCAACTTGCTGCTAATGCATGCACGATTTTTGTGCACAGATGTGCAAAGTATCCATGCTATCACTCTTCCCCTGCAATCTACCTGCAGGTCTAAGCACACTACTGCACAGTGTTGCACTCCTACCCGACTGCATACTGCCATTTTATCCTTGCTAAACACAGCAAGCTAAGTTATTGTGTGCACCTCAAAGCCTGCTGCCAACCCGAGCCTCACTTCTACCTAAAGAAACTATTACCTTAACCCTCAATAATATACACACCCAGACTGAACACAATCAACACACCAATATTTGAACCCCACTTCCTTGACTGTGACCATAAGCCTCTCCTTACTAATACAAATACAATGTCACAAAACTAGTAGCAACAACTACTTGCCACCCACACACTTACACATATAACTACGCTGAAACACAACAACAATAACCACAACACCAATAACAACATCACAACAGCACCTTTCTACTGCTGTTGTGCACAATCACAGTATCACACCCTCCCCCTATTCTAACACACATAACTCCAAGATACTACTACCAATATTCATGTATCAAAACACATACCAACTATAAGTCATTTTATCATATACCTATGGTGCACAAGTAGGATAATCATGATACACACCCAAACGAAGTGTCAAAATGCCCAACTCTCCATAATTATCATTTATACGTATCAAACACATATATAAATAACTAATACAACTAGTTATGATGAAAATTGAAGAGTAATTACACTACTATGCACAATTTCCCATAAAATGAGTCAATGTATCATAGCATATCATAAAATACCATGATACGCTCTACTTGTGTCCAATTATGGATACGTAGCTAGCCTCACACACTCAACATTAGTCTAATTAAATCTAATTAACCTAATGACAAACACGTGGTGCACCAATCTCAAAAAATTTCCAAATTAGACACAAAAACCTATATAGAAATCACAATAAAGGTTAATTGGACCTATAACATCTTCCTATGGGTAGCCCTAAGCCATGAGAGATTTACTAATGATCAAATGCATGAATTAGAGTCTATAATATAGAAGAAATCAAAATTTTACCTACTGGGAGATTGATTTCCAATGAATAGCTCAAATAGACACAATTAGGACACAAGCTCCTAGCCAACTCCTTCTTCTCTAGGTGCTCCTTGCAAACCAAGCTCCAATGCTCCTTAGATGATAATAATAAAAGAAAATGAGAGTGGATTGGAGTAAATTTTATGGAGGGATGAATGAATTGGGGAAGAACACAATTATGGATCTATAATTGGAATAAAAAATGAAGATGAGAGAGAGAGAGAGAGAGAGAGAGAGAGAGAGAGAGAGAGAGAACAACCTCCTATAGTAGCCGGCCCCTTGCCCCTCTCCCAAGCAACCTTGCAAACACCAAAATTCCCCCCCCCCCACTAGTTGGTTATGAGGACTCAATTAGGAGGGCTATATTAGGAAGTCTCTAATTCTAATAAAAAATAATCTAATCTCTTTTAATTAACTAAAGGAATGGGTCTAATGGGCCTAACCCAATATTGGGCTCAATATGTCTTGACAAGTTCTAACTAGGTCCACTATGATAAGTCCAATAATTAGGCTAGCCCACTAACTAATAAATAAATATCACAACACATAATAAAAGAATAGTAGCAAAATATATAAATATTTAATCACTAAATATAAAATATACTAAATGATAAAAATATCCTCATCTAGAAATATGGTAGTGATAAGTCTACCCTCCTTGAAAAAAAAATTTCCTCAAAATTTAAGGAAAGAACTAGCACTACAATAAGTAATCACAGCAAACAAGAAAGAATGATACCTTACGACTCAAAAAGAAAAGGGTACCGCTTCGCATCTCGGCTTCCCCCTCCCAGGTAGACTTTCCCGGAGAGTGGTGCCTCCACGTGACGCGTACCAAGGGAATATTCTGGTTCCGTAATACCTTCTCTCTGCGATCCAGAATCTCCACTAGCTACTCTGGGTAGGTGAAAGTCGGACCCACCTTGATCTCCGAGTGATCCAATATGTGAATAGGATCAGCCACGTACCGACTCAGTTGTGACACATGGAGCACATCATGCACTCCCTCCAGTGCAGGCGATAAGTCTAGTCTGTAGGCTAATGCACCGACCCTGGCAAGAACACCGAAGGGTCCGATGTACCGTGGACTAAGCTTTCCGCCTCCAACAAAGTGAATCGTGTTCCGTGTCAGAAAAATCTGCAAGAATACTAGATCGTCAACCTAGAACAAGCACAGCCTTAACACTTAACCTAAAATAAGACAATCATAAGCAATACAAATAAAACATATACCTCAAACTCCAATGGCCTCCGGTGGCTGTTGTAACACCCCGTTCCGCTCAAGCGGACTGCCGTCTCAATCGACAATCGTGCAGCTATCCCGACCGGCTTTGCCTCGATTAAGAAACAAAGGATATCCAGACTTGTCCCTACAGGAATCCGGCTTGGACTTTCAGAGGCTCGCTCAGGCGTATCGCTCTACCGAAGCGAATCATCGCTAAGGTGGGTGGCTACGGTGAACTTGTCTTTGCTTAGCCAGCACACATAAAATCTGGAATATTTATGCTAGTCGCTAGGTGAATCACCCCTGCATGCTAATAATATCCAACGCACCTAGCTAAGGGAATAATCCCAACTTGTATTGCTTGCTAGAACATGGAAAATGGAAATACTGCTTATATTCAGACCCTCGCATGCTAAGTCCTTTAACGGTTTTACTTCTCGGCTTACCTTCGGGTCCGAGTAACGTGCCTGCTTATGTTTCTTTAGAAACGCATGCTTGTCTGCTTGAATGTTGCCATATTTTCATCCAAATCCTGGGAGACTACTAAGTAGTCGTTCCGCACATGGAAGAACCTGAAAGTATTCGGGACCGTTAGGTCACCAAGGCAATTTCTGAACCAGGGAATCTGTACCCTGAATGAATAAATCACTGAATCACAGCTCGAGGAGCAAACTACTGAATCAACTGGCCTGGCAATCGATATACGACTGTGAACAATCATGCCTGTACATTGAACATGATATGTCCTATCCTGAACTTGATCCTGTGCCTAGCCAGACCTGAATACAGACCTGCATATCGCGGACAACTCGGAAACGAGGCACCGTTCCACGGGCGGTCACCGGGGCACTGGGGCCGACCCGATCCGGATGGAACTCTCCTGTTTAGTCATCCTGTGCAAATACGGAATGGTGTGGAGCGCATCCTGTACTCTCGCTGTACCCCGTTCTCGTTAGTGACTAAAATTGGTAACTCTCCTGTTTAGTCATCCTGTGCAAAGACGAAATGGTGTGGAGCGCATCCTGTATTCTCGCTGCACCGCATTCTCGTTAGAGACTAAAAATTGGTCCTTTATGGCTATGCCAGCGACAACTGTTCATATAGATAAGTCATCCTCGCTTAGCGGCTATCCGTGTGCGAGTTACTGCATCGCATCAATGAATGACTTAACACCTGAACGATCATGTTAAAACGACCCTCATGTTTGCATATGCTATGCCTCCTGAATGTTATACTTGCCCGTGCTTGAATTAACATGTTTGCCTCAATGTTTGCCTTGGACAGGGAAGGAAATGGTAAGTTGGTAAGTCTCGTCGTATTTCCTCAAACATCGCACGGCGCACTGCCCGACACGTTAAGCTATTCAATATTTGCATGAAACTGATCCTAAGGCAACTAGAAAGACAACTTAATAGTTATGCACGAAACCTGTATTACGTGTTTGGATTTGTCGAGCGGGCGAGTAGCTTCCCCACCAGTGCATTCAATGTACTGATAATCCACCAGTTTGTATACAGGGTGCGGGAGAACCTCGTGCGGTGCGGACGCCTCCTTCGTGCGTGCTAAGGCCAGGAGTTCCCTCTGAAGCCTTGCAACGGTGCGTCCGGGACTGAAGCGCTTATATAAGACATAAGTTGTGAACATCGCCTGTACATTCATTCCACAGTTGTAGCCACTTGGCACGCTTTTACTGTTTCAGAGAGAGGCTTGAGCGACTTGTAATCTCGGCTATACGCCGTCTGTAACACTTGTTCATATCAATAAAGAGATTACTTTACTTGTTTCTATGCTTTCGCTATATTTGTCGACTCAGTGAACCTGTTACCGATCGCTTATGCGTTCATGACTCCGCTGCACTCGGACAATCTGTGCGACTCTGTGGCTTAGAACTCTAACCGCCAGCCAATGAACCATGGCCTTGCACGGGCGTGGCTCACGCACGTGCGGCATCACGCCCGGATGGGTTAAGCGATCGTTCCGCGGGAGCGCTGGCGAGGGTGATTCCCGCCGAGCGGGAACGGCCGATTATCTGCGGGAGATCGGGGCGTAACATATTGGTATCAGAGCCTGGCTTCTACGCCTTTGGACTTTGATTCGATATCTCTATTTCGAAAGCTCGTTCGTGGGTTATGTGCGCGCTCTCTCTCAATGCCTCGATGGGATATTCCAACAATAAGTCTAAATACTTTCAAAATATGTTTTGAATGATATGCTTGCTTGTCTGGTTGTATGCTGCGAGTGGCCTTTGTGCCAACCTGTGCGAACCCCTGAGAGTATCGCTAGTAGCTTATCCGATTTTCACTAACCCTAAGTTTGGTTGAATGCATCTATTCGAGGGACGCCTTGAACTAGTGCACCATCCAAGACTTAGAAAAGGTGAAACTCGAGTGCTAAGACTTCGCTATCACTGAGCTGGTTGACGTGTTCACGCTAGAGGGTACCTTCGAAAGTGCGCACGATCCAGTCTAAGCGATATGCTGATTTCGAAGCTTGTACAAGTGAAGATCCAAATGAACAAGTACAAATGACTTGTCTAGGATTGCCTCAACCCTAGATTACTGCTTGTCCTTAGTAAGTCTCGAGGACGAGACTTTTTCTAAGTTGGTAGGATGTAACATCCCGTTCCGCTCAAGCGGACTGCCGTCTCAATCGGCAATCGTGCAGCTGTCCCGACCGGCTTTGCCTCGATTAAGAAACAAAGGATATCCAGACTTGTCCCTACAGGAATCCGGCTTGGACTTTCAGAGGCTCGCTCAGGCGTATCGCTCTACCGAAGCGAATCATCGCTAAGGTGGGTGGCTACGGTAAACTTGTCTTTGCTTAGCTAGCACACATAAAATCTGGAATATTTATGCTAGTCGCTAGGTGAATCACCCCTGCATGCTAATAATATCCAACGCACCTAGCTAAGGGAATAATCCTAACTTGTATTGCTTGCTAGAACATGGAAAATGAAAATACTGCTTATATTCAGACCCTCGCATGCTAAGTCCTTTAACGGTTTTACTTCTCGGCTTACCTTCGGGTCCGAGTAACGTGCCTGCTTATGTTCCTTTAGAAACGCATGCTTGTCTGCTTGAATGTTGCCATGTTTTCATCCAAATCCTGGGAGACTACTAAGTAGTCGTTCCGCACATGGAAGAACCTGAAAGTATTCGGGACCGTTAGGTCACAAAGGCAATTCCCGAACCAGGAAATCTGCACCCTGAATGAATAAATCACTGAATCACAGCTCGAGGAGCAAACTACTGAATCAACTGGCCTGGCAATCGATATACGACTGTGAACAATCATGCCTGTATATTGAACATGATATGTCCTATCCTGAACTTGATCCTGTGCCTTGCCAGACCTGAATACAGACCTGTATGTCGCGGACAACTCGGAAACGAGGCACCGTTCCACGGGCGGTCACCGGGGCACTGGGGCCGACCCGATCCGGATGGAACTCTCCTATTTAGTCATCCTGTGCAAAGACGGAATGGTGTGGAGCGCATCCTGTCCTCTCGTTGTACCCCATTCTCGTTAGTGACTAAAATTGGTAACTCTCCTGTTTAGTCATCCTGTGCAAAGACAAAATGGTGTGGAGCGCATCCTGTATTCTCGCTTCACCCCATTCTCGTTAGAGACTAAAAATTGGTCCTTTATGGCTATGCCAGCGACAACTGTTCATATAGATAAGTCATCCTCGCTTAGCGGCTATCCGCGTGCGAGTTACTGCATCGCATCAATGAATGACTTAACACCTGAACGATCATGTTAAAACGACCCTCATGTTTGCATATGCTATGCCTCCTGAATGTTATACTTGCCCGTGCTTGAATTAACATGTTTGCCTCAATGTTTGCCTTGGATAGGAAAGGAAATGGTAAGTTGGTAAGTCTCGCCGTGTTTCCTCAAACATCGCACGGCGCACTGCCCGACACGTTAAGCTATTCAATGTTTGCATGAAACTGATCCTATGGCAACTAGAAAGATAACTTAATAGTTGTGCACGAAACCTGTATTACGTGTTTGGATTTGTCGAGCGGGCGAGTAGCTTCCCCACCAGTGCATTCAATGTACTGATAATCCACCAGTTTGTATGCAGGGTGCGGGAGAACCTCGTGCGGTGTGGACGCCTCCTTCGTGCGTGCTAAGGCCAGGAGTTCCCTCTGAAGCCTTGCAACGGTGCGTCCGGGACTGAAGCGCTTATACAAGACATAAGTTGTGAACATCGCCTGACCATCGCCTGTACATTCATTCCACAGTTGTAGCCACTTGGCACGCTTTTACTGTTTCAGAGAGAGACTTGAGCGACTTGTAATCTCGGCTATACGCCGCCTGTTACACTTGTTCATATCAATAAAGAGATTACTTTACTTGTTTCTATGCTTTCGCTATATTTGCCGACTCAGTGAACCTGTTACCGATCGCCTATGCGTTCATGACTCCGCTGCACTCGGACAATCTGTGCGACTCTGTGGCTTAGAACTCTAACCGCCAGCCAATGAACCATGGCCTTGCACGGGCTTGGCTCACGCTAGTGCGGCATCACGCCCGGATGGGTTAAGCGATCGTTCCGCGGGAGCACTGGCGAGGGTGATTCCCGCCGAGCGGGAACGGCCGATTGCCTGCGGGAGATCGGGGCGTGACAGCTGTCGGGCCAATAACGCTGTCTGTCCTGCGCCACTCGAAGTCTATTCTAATGAGCTTCACATTCTACCATAGGAATATTTTGATAATTTTACATGTTGCTATTTTTTTATATTAGTGGTTAGTTAGAATTAATTAGTACTAATTGTCATGAATCGAATATTCCATTTTTAGTTAGTGAGATGTCACCCTTAATCCAATGATTATATTCATTTAGGTTTAAAAATCAATTAGAGGAGAATGATAAACTTATAAATAGATCAAATCCATCATGACAAACCCTTGCCCAAGCCTTCTTCATTTCATTTTATTTCATTCCTCCACCACTTCTTCTTCTTCCCTACTCTATCTTCTCCACCTCCTCAAGAGTAGAAACCCTAATTTTATTCTACAACACTTTTACCACCATTAAAATTTCACCAAACTCCCTCCATGAAGAACTAGATCTTGAAAGCACCAAGGAGCACCAATGAGGAGCATTATCAAGAGGATTGGTGCCACTTCTTTTTTTATTCTTTCCCAAATTCGTGAAGATTCATTGGGATCCAACTCCCAATAGGCAAATTCTACTTTTGCCCTAATTTTATGGTAGGAACCCTAATAGGGCCAATAGGAACCCTCTCATAGGTGAAATTGACTCTCTAACTATATATATATATATATATATATATATATATATATATATATATATATATATATATATAGGTGTTAGAAGCCTTCAATTTGGTATATCTAGGTTTTTTTGATAAGAAATGGTATGTTCTATGCTCATTTTGGTAGAACTTCGATTTGGTCCACCAAATGTCTGTCTTGTGTCCTTAATGAGGAAATAGGTGTCTATTTGTGTTGTGTTTAAGTTAGTTTGTCCACAATTGGATGCATGGTGTCCGTTTCTTGGTACGCCATGATACGTATGGCTAGATTGAATATTTTGGTATTTGAGTATCTTTTGTGTTAATTTTTATAATGACATTAAACTAGTTATTTTACCTATTTCATGATGATTCTTTATCGATAATGTATTAGTTTTCACTCATTGTAACTATTCGAAGTCATATTCTATAAATATTTGGTGTCCAATTGGTGTGCTAGTGTGTTAGTGTTGTTTGGTTATATATATATATATATATATATATGTGTGTGTGTGTGTGTGTGTGTGTGTGTGTGTTGGTGAGTGTCATCATGGTACTTTGGAGTACTGTATTGGTGTATTGTATTATATGGGATTACATAAGGAAATGTGATGATATTGAGGGTATCATGACACATGGATACTATATTTAGAGTGTTTAAGAGAGTCCATTAGAGAGTGTGGCTTACTGCAGTGGAAGGGGGGAGTTGGGGATTTGATGTGCATGCAGGACTGCAAGGCTTGGTTTCAATTGTGTAAGGCCTGCTGTGAAGGAATTGCAAAGAATGGGCTCGGGTCACCTGAAGGAACTACAGCAGTGCCAATGTGCACAGTATTGAGTGAACACTGAGTATTAAGGTTGGGTGTAGGTGCACAGTGAGTGTGTGTCACTGGGCAACCTGAGTATAGGAAATTCATGTATGCAAGGATAGTATCTACACAGGGGTCCTTGGTGTATCTTGTTATGCATATGATCAATAATTCGGTATATGGGAAGATAAGAAATTGAGGTTAAGTATCGATTAAATAGATATCGACCTTGCTACAGAAATCGGCACGATATATGGGAATAACATGTGTGAACTACAAGAGGATGTATTAGAACTGTGCAGAATTGTATGATACACAATAGAGTATAGTGTGCAGCATGGGAAGGCTCGAGCACAGTTGCAGACCTTGCAAGCAGTTGAAGTCAGTTCTGTAGTGTAGAGGAAGTACCAGCAGTTCAGTTTTCCTACAGTGTGCATTAGGATGTGGGCTCTGGTAGAGCAATGTAGAGGGGGAAGCAGTAAACTAAAGTGCTAGTACACTGAGTGTGTGTGTGTGTGTGTGTGTGTGTTTGTGTGTGTATATTTCTTGATTAGAGTGTTCAAGTTTTAGTATATATAATGTTATGATTTGAGTATGCTTGTGCTAGTGGTAGGAGTTGTCATACTCAGTTGAGTAAGTGAGTGTTTCATTCGAGTTGCAGTCAAGGACATCTGATACTGCAATTGCAGTTCAAGAATAGGGTAATGGCTCAGGTTGAAGCTAGGTTGCAGGCTTTGGGGTTGTTGTGTTATTGGTGAATGTCGAGAGGGTTTGCAGGCCAAGGATAAGGGTGCAAAGCACTACACTTGGTTTCAAGATGGGTGCAATACGGCTAAGTTGCAGCATGTGTACATGAGTAAGGAAAAGAGTTTATGGATTTGTGTTTCAATATATAGGCTGTGTAGGTTGGACATTGGCTTCATAATATAAAGTTTGTGAGTGTAATACCCCGCAACCGCATGGTGCATTATGCTGAGTCATATTGAACGAGGCAATGGTTGGTTATATTTTGATTTTTTGTTGGATTTGGAAGCAAGTATTGATTTGAGTTGGTTTCATATGCAGATCGCGAACGTCGTGCTATGGATTCAGGTGTTCGTTCAGAGAATTACTAGAATAGCAAAATTGAAACGATGAAGCCGTCTTTCTTAGTCCGATCGGTCGAATAATTTGGAAAGAACGACCTGCTCATACGGTCATACCAATTGAGTAGATTATGCTTTGCATCGGACCACAGATTCAAGGAATCGACATAGGCAAGGCAGGGTGCTTAGCGGATTCAGACTTGGTGAGTAGGATCTATCCCTTCTCCTCTACTCCTTCATGCCTAATAATATGGAACACACGAAATTGCTTGAACACTTAGGACTGGAACATGGAATCACTATATTTTGGCGTGCATAGAGTGTTCGTCATTTGGGTTGGATATGATTTATGGCTTGAGTTGGTCATGTGTTTGGGTAGTTGGAGCTTGAGTGGTCATCTTGGTTGGAATATCGATGCACTTCGGACGGGTGAGTGTGTATCCGTGCGCGAGTATCAAGTTGGGCACTTTGTCAAGCAAAGCATTCAGTTGTGGTTCGGTAGGTTCACGCGTTGCTTGGGTTTGAGTAGAATGATTTGCATATTAGTTTTCTTTGAGTTTGATATATCTGCTTGCATATTTGCTTGAGTTGAATGCTTGCATGCTTAACCTGCTTTACAGTTTTTTTAACATGTTATACCTCTGCTATGAAATGAATCTAGGATTCAAATAGAAAGATCACTATATAACTGTTTGCATTCACTATCTATTTAGTGTCGGTTTAGACGACTGGGTTACCCCGCTTACCAGTACAGCTGTATACTGACCCATGTTTGTGGGCATTATTTCAGGTATGCAAGTGTAGTGGCACAGCTTGGATATACGGGATATGCTGTATGAAATGGTAAGTACCTTTGTGGGCAAGAGAAAGATCAAGAGTATTATATTGCCCTTGTGGCATTCTCCCTTATGACATTTTTATGTGGACCCTATCGAGAGCTTCGCTACGTATACTCTGATTTATGCTTGGTACATAATACTTGACTTTTGCTGTAACTTAGTCGTTTTGATGATAACTATGATGTTTGACATCGTTGCCTTGTGCGAGCGCAACTCCAAGCTCGTACGGTATCATGTCCCGATGAGAATGATTGTCCTGCGAGAGTGCTGCAACGTGGTGATTCACGTTCAGAGAGGTTGATCGAACTTGCAGGAGATTGTGGAATGACAAATTGGTATCAGAGCGCATGTTTATTTTCTCAGACTTTGTCATTTGGTTCATCATAAACTCTAAATAGCTTTCTCGTATCGTTTAGCTCTTGGCTATACTCGGTGTCGCATTGGATATTTCATGTAATAAGTCTATATATTTATTAGTTATGGGTGGATGTTGTCCTTTGTTGCATTGGCTTTCGTTGGTTTTCGATAAATTCTTTAGCATCATTGGGCATTATTGCATTCGTACAGCAAGTTGTGTGGCGTTATTGTATTTGTGCAGTAAGTTGAGAGGTGTCATTGCGTTGGTTTGGCTTGTCGTTTGGGGAGATTCTGGTTGCATCAGTTGAGCGGTTGGTTGACAGACGATATTGGTTATGCGGCATGTTGTGAGTAGAAACATCGGATAAGAGTGGAACGTTGCAAGAGTTGCTCGTATAGTGAATGTATTGGATAGAGTTTAAATTTTGGCTGAAAATATCAAAAAGAGCGTTGCACGAGTTGCTCGTGCGGCGAATGTGTAGAACGGTGGGGTATTGGCTTGTATTTCTTGGAAGAGATTATTGCACGGGTTGCCCGTGTAGCAAAAGTATCAGACGGTTTGAGAAATAGTTGGAAGTATTGAGAATGGAACATGGCACAAGTTGCATCAAGCAAGATTGACATAAGAGTTAGATGGTTCGTGCATCTACTGAGTTTCGTGTCAGACTTTGAGTTATGAATAGCAGGATCATGCATAATAGATGGTTCGATCGGATCTTGGACAAAGAAGGATGATATGAGAAGTGACTTGATTCAGAGTGGTATATGGTATACGACATAGTGAGCATGACATTAGAATATTTTGGATAAACATCAATAGAAATTTCCGTAATGGACATAGATAACAAGAATGTAACTTGGTTGGTGCGTATTGGCTGAGTTATGTATTGAAACATAGAGAAAGCGAATGTTAAGTTACGATCGACAGGTTAGTAATGGGATAGTTGGTTCGAAATAGATGTTCGTCGACGCGAAGTAAATCTGGCGCGAGAGAGACTCTATTTTAAGTGGTATATGCGTGCTACAGAGTGGTGTGTACTAAAAAAATGTTCGGAACAAGATAAGAGATATGTTTGCGCAACTGATGGGCAAGTGTGGAATCATGTCAGAAATATGGTTCAACAGAATTTGACTCAAGTATTCTTTGATACGTTGGACTTGTGCAATCAAGAATGGACTTGTGTAAATGGAAGTTTTATTGAACGAGATTGGAACAGGCAATTGAACGAGTATTTGGAATTCGAAGGATCGATGCGGACCAAGTATTGAAAATAAGATGAGATCGATCAGACGAAAAACTGAATATCGGAGTTCACTTGCGTGATTTGGAAGTTCGATGGAGCATTCATTGATGCAAAGAGAGAGTTGAGCATAAGGAGCAAACAGTTGGGGCAGGCTTGAGCGAGCGATAGATGTATCGAAGAGTAGCGAGCACGGACTATAGATTTTGGCAACGCAAGAAAGAAATTGGTAGAGCAGATGGAATACGATTTGGTTCGGAGGAGCAATATGGTAGAGTGACCAGCACCCGGTATAGGGGCACGAGAGCATGGGTACGTCCAGCCTACGCCGCAATATCGGCGGTAGAACACTGTCAAGGTCACAGTAATACTAGATAACTAAACACCTGTCAATAATATATATCTCCATGATCTCACAATATAACTCAATCACCACAACTATAAGGCACGATAAAAGATAAAAGGGAATAACATAGTTAAACACCATGTCTCAAACATAAAGATACTCATAGTCTAACTGTCCAACACAAGTCTCCAATTAAACTTAACATAAGTCTAAACATAAACTGCAATATCCTCCATAAGTCTCAAGCATAAATAAATACTATCTAAATAGCTGTAGGCAAAGTCTCATCTAGAAGCATAGTCTCTTCTAGGATCTCTGGTGCATAGTCTGCTTCTATACCTGGTCCATAGTGCGTAGTACAGAAATCCTCAAGATTCTCTGGAAAAAATATCCAGTCAGGATTGGAACGAAAATACACCTCTAATAGTAGTTCCACATATATTGACAAAAACTATAACACAGTGTAAAGAAATACAAGACAGATATGAATAACTGGAAATAAGATACTGAAATAAGAAATGCTGGAATAATACTGGAACATCATCATCGATATGCATCTGACAAGAAATAGAACTACAAGTGTACGCAAGTATGAAGAACTGGTATGTAAGTGTTATAAGAACAACAACTAGAACATGTGGAAATACAAGATCAGTCTATCAAGATACATGTCAAGAATCATCTATCTAAGTGTGTGAAACATCAGTATATCATGTGATCGGCTTAGGTTATATGACTCATTACATGGATTAGCGATCATCCCCAACAGGTCAGACTAACCGAAATGTAACAGCGATGAGGCATGTAAGGGTAAGGCTGCACCGACGTGAAATGTGGGAGAGCTAATGCTGCATGTAAGTTGGGTATGATCACATAAACTACTGATACTTCCCCGTTTCTCCCCAGCTAGCACGATGGATTCCAATCATGACTCCTCGTGACAGGTCTCAATGATGCCAACTCGTGTAAAGAACAGTGTCAGAGTCATGTACGCTATACAACAAGAATTATAGAGATAATCAACATAATGAAAACTGTCAAAGAATGTACTCGCCTGTGGTCCTTAGCTGGCAATACCAAAGTCCGGGTTCCAAGGTACCGTCTGAGTGATCCAACAGTCCTATAGATATATCATAAACACAATACTGCATCAGACATCACACTAATACACGATCAACAGGATGATCAAGGATCATACTAGGGGTCGCGTCTATAATTGTTGTGCATAATAGACAGTCAATGGTACGGTCTTGCCAGTACGTCAGTGTACATATGGCAGTCTACTATCATGCTACATGGTCACCGGTAGATGTAGCTACGGGGTATCCGTGGTCACAATCAAGACATCTTGGATATGTGATACATGGGACTTAATATGAACTAATCTCTCATCATACTAATTAATTATATTTATAATAGATTTGTATAAGTGTATTAACCGAATTGAGCATTATACGGTTCGTAGGCATATATATTAACCTACATTAATTATGATTATAATACACGTATTGATATACTAGGGAATACCTACACATTACTTATACGCAAGTATGTAGATATTAGTAGAAAACATTATATATATACACCAATATACCAATACGTATGCAAGTACGTATATACATACGTCCCTAGTTACTTGTATATCCTCGCAGGAAATAATGGGGACGTGGACAGGAGCTAACCTGCGCTCAGCATGACGACGATTACGAGGCGATGGTCACGAACAGGGAAGGCTGGTCGATGTGCAGGGTCGGTCGTCGACTCCGGTCGTCGAGCAGTCAGTCCGCACGGGAACTCCCGGTCGGCAGCGTCGGTCTCCGCGGGAACTCCTTGGTCGGCAGCGTCGGTCTCCGCGGGAACTCCTCGGTCGGCAGCGTCGGTCTCCGCGGGAACTCCTCGGTCGGCAGCGTCGGTCTCCGCGGGAACTCCGGTCGTCAGCGCTTAGTGCTCGGGGCTCGGCTCGGAGTTCAGCGCTCGGCGTTCAGCGCTCAGGGCTCAGCGCTCGGGGCTCGGGCTCGGCGTTCAGCGCTCGGGGCTCGGTCGGAATGGCTCAGCGGTTAAGGCGAGAGCCCGCGGGTCGTGGGGTGAGACTTCCGGCGTTCGGCGCTCGGGTGTTTGCTCGACGTGGAGATGGGTAAGGGAAGGGGTCGGCTGAGGTTTTAGGATTTTAGGTTAAAGGAAAAGGAAAAAGTAATACTATGTATATATATATATATATATATATAGGTAGTAGACTTGGGTTGACCTAGATTTAAGTTTGGTCAAGGCCCTATTGCGATTGGGCTTGCCATGGATAATTTCGATGGTTAGGGTTTCAAATAAATTAAAATGAATTTCTAGAATGTATTGGTTCAAGGGTTTGAAGCTATGGTTTCAAAGGAGTTGCTGTTAAATTACATATTCCCAAGAATCAAGAAATATAATGAAAGGAAAAATGGGTTTAATGAATTTACGGAAATTTGCATGAAATAGGTTTATTATTTGCTTAAATCAAAATTAGATGCAAGGAGGTGTTCTACAATTCCATAGGAGTACAAAGACTGGATTTACGTAGGATACGAGCATTAATTAATGGTCCGGCGTATCCAGGACAGGGGTTTGAATCTAATGGAAGACAAGGCTAGCGTCCTAGTTATTAAATAATGATAAAGTGTACAATCAATTAAGGTCATTGTAAATTAAAGAAAATTGATTATCATACAATCATTTACTCATTAATTACGAAAAGACGAAATTATCCCTAATCCCAAAAAGTGGGGGTGACACGCACGAACTTAAAGGATCTCGGATATTGGCGCTCGAGGAGTTTATCTCAGAGTTTAGCGAAAGCAAAATTGGTAAAATGGTGCAATGATGGTGGACGGATTCTCCGGAAGACGTGAACGGACATGGGACAAGTCTAGTTGATGTTAAGTCAGATTGAAAGTTAACACTCGCTGTACTCAGACAGATTGAGGCAACACGTGGATGCAATATAGATTTGAGATTTTGTTTGAAATTGTGCATGAGTCATTCAGAGCGTGTGGATGAATCAGAATACGAGAAAATCAAAACAGGCTAAGGAATGGAACGAGAGCAAATATTGTGGCACATGGACTTTTGAAGATAGTCGAACGAGAGGCAATACTGAGGAAAATTACTGTGTTGCTCAAGTAAGTTGGATGTGCAGTGTTGAAGCATGGCGTATGGATAAGAAATGAAGAAAGTATATGGTTTTGAGAATCGTTGCAAGTGATAATGCGAGAATTCAAATAAGATGGTTCAGAATTTTGATGGATTTAGGACGGAACGACATA
Organism: Iris macrosiphon; assembly: GCA_036927795.1. NCBI lineage: Eukaryota > Viridiplantae > Streptophyta > Magnoliopsida > Asparagales > Iridaceae > Iris > Iris macrosiphon. The sequence goes on along the minus strand of JAYESA010000010.1, from coordinate 82,161,374 downwards.
TTAATAAAAGACGGTTTTTACGAGTGCAGTTTAACGATTTGTGGCTTGTATAGATAGTAAGACTCTAGGTGGTTAGGCGGCGTCTGGTTAAAAGATTCATCAGAGGTAGTGCATGAAGTGCTCAGATTCAGAAGTTCGTTCGAATCAGATTGTTGGGTTATGCTCAAATTTGCAGAGAAGATATAACATGGTTCATAGTAACTATCCATCGTGATAAATTACAATTATCGAGCGTAGCTTCAGGACAGCTGACCCTAGAGACTTGATCACCAAATTGAGATGAATATTATAGACCCATAGAACGACTCTTGCGGCAACGCATTTGGGAATGCATCGAGGGTGGATGTGAGTGGTGTATATTGGAGATGGCATTTGTGACTGAGTATTGGATTTGAGAGATCCTTGGGATAGCCTTTAGCTGAAGATCCAGCCAAAAGATCAAAGCATTGGTAAAAATGGCCTAAGTCAACTGATGAGATTCAGAGTCGTAGATTTTTGAAGATGGCATTGCCTCTGACTCGTGGTACCTCGGAAGGGAGTAGCATTCATATGAATTGGCGACAGTGTAACTTACTTTGAGAAGTTAAAGCAGCGGCTCATTCAAATCAGATCTTTGCAATACTGGAGGGACATATGTGCCTCAGATCTACAAGATGCATCAGAACATAGTCTGGGTGCGTGCTTGTATTGAAGACGAAGGTGATATCCTATGCTTCGAGGCAGTGGAAGCAGCACGAAGAGCTATTTCATAGTCGACCTAGGAATTATGGTGAGTGTGTCCATGTTGAAATTATGGCGACACTATCCCTATTGCGTGGCGGCAAAATCTTTATGGATCACATGAACCTCAATATAGATGTTCATCCAGTGAGGTATTAAAATTGAGGAAGAAGTGTTAGGTTGAGCTGATCTAAGAGCATAGTGTGATGTTTGGGTAAGTCGCCTAGTTGGGGTAGTATCAGTTGTGATGATCGTTCGGAGCATGAGATAATATTTGGAGATAGTGTATTTGGAAAATTGTGCAATTAGAGTCATGCTTGTAATATCCCGCTCCTAGCGGGTTACTTATGGAACACTTGTTACTTTGACTCGGTTGAGAATCGAGTCTCGGAAAAACCTTATTACCAAATCAATACGGACGAAATGCAATAAATCCTTCAAATTGATGGAACGACTTCTATTAAAATAAGTCCAAAAATTTTCGTTGGTTGCTTTACTGCTTGGTTTTGTGTTGCTTTGTGTTTTTCTTGCTTTCAATGACTTGGTTTTCATGATTCACTTTTATCGCTTATGCATTCATTTCAAATTGTAAGGAAAAGAGATCGAAGGACGACTTAAATAGTGTTTTGATAAAGGCAAATCAAAAATAAATAATATAAACAAAATTATCCAATCAGATTCTGACACGTGTCAGCCTTTAACTTTTCATTCAACCGCATGTCAGCCAACATATATATATATATATATATATATATATATAATAACCTTAATTATCCTATTATTTTAGAGAGAGAGAGATTTGAGGGGATGTATAAACCCCCTAATTTTCAAGAAATTTTAATTTGGATTTTTCATAATTTTCTGGAATTTTTATTAATTAAAACTAAGGTATTTTGAATTTAATTGATTTTTAAATGATATTTAGTAATATTAAAATATTATGAAAATAATATTTTATGGCTTAAAATAAAAAACTAGACATAGGGTAATTTTTCGGGAATTTATTGGACCCCGAAAATATTTTTTAAAGCCCCAAAAATAAATTAAGAATTAAACCAAAATAAACCTACAAATAAACCGGGTTTATTTTAAATAAACCGAACCCAACCCAACTCAAATCCTTATTGAGTCAGATCCGGGCCCAAAACCCAGACCCGACCCACTAACCCGACCCGCACCCTTTGCATGTTGGACCGGGTCGGATCCCATCCTCCACCCGACCCGACCCGGATCCAATAACCCGTTATCCCTTTCTCTCCCAAACAGCCCCTGTCACCACCCTATTTCCAGAGCCTGGTATTTTTTTTATTTTTAATTTAGTTAATTGTGCATTATTTTTTATTAATTGTATTTATAATTAATTAATGATTGTATTATATTTTTATTGATTGTTTTAGGATTTTGGCTAGCCTGGACCCATGTCAGACCCTAGTGGACCCATGTCCGACCCAGCCCACACCCTTGTGAGATTATTTTGGGGCTTAAAAATATTTATTTTATTTTTAGAAGGTTAGTGGGAGAGATTTGGAGCTAGTTTGAGTGCTTTTGGAGCCCGGAACCCGAAACCAAGTCAATAGGGGCGTTTTGGGAATTTAGAAACTTGTAACCCCATTTATTTGTGTTGGCCGGCCCCTACCAACCCCATTCCACCCGTGGAACCAGCAGCCCTCTCCCCCCCTTTTGGTTCACTTCTTCTTCTTCACTTCTTCTTCTTCTTCTCCACTACTTCTTCTTCTTCCTTTCTCCTTCACAAGTAAGTTTTCTTATTTTTCTTCCTTCCTCTTTCCATTTCTTCTTCTTAATTGAATTCTAACCCTACATTCTTCCCCAACCTAGGTGGGTAGAGCCTAGATTTGGAGTTGGAGCTAGATTTGGGAGCTTGGAAGCTTGGATTGGAGGATTTGGAGCATTTTAGAGATTTTGGCTTGGGATTCCAACTCCCAAGAGGTAAAACCTAACTTTCCCCTTCCTAATTATTTTTGTATAGTGTAATTAGTGTTGTAGAACCTTCCTAGACCCTTAGGCTACCCGTAGGAGGAAGTTGGAACTAGTTTGGTTGAGTTTAGAGACTTTAACACTAGGTTTTGTGTCAATTTCGGGTAGAATCCGAATTTAACCCAATTTTGGGTGATGCCCTAGGTTAGACGGACCTAGGTAGACGTTGTCGGGTGTCTAGAGGGTGAGTGCGTGTCTCCGTTCGGACACGGGAAGCCGCGTCGTGGAGAAACGGGCGTTTCGGGCGAATTTGGGGGTTTTCGTCGTCGCCGATTCTAAGTGCGTGTGCGTTTCCGCCACGGGCCTAGAATCGATGCGGAAGCACATTTTCTAGGATCTAGACATCGTTTAGAGCGCGTGGGTAAATTTTGGGCCGATTTCGAGTTCGTTTGGTATGCGTTTCAGGAGATTTTCCAAGCCGCGCACCACATGTTCGTCGAAATGACCGAACGGCCATTTCGACTTGGTTTCCTCGTTTCGGGCTTGTACGCGCATTGGATTAGTATCGGGGAGTGTGTGCTAGAGTTTTCGAGTTATATTTTATATATTTTAGGGTGTTGGTGAGTGTCGGGGTCGTTGGGCGTGAGTGGGGCGTGTGGTTTGTGTGTTGTTGTGTGTTGTGTTGTGCTAGTGTATATGTGTCTATATATATATATATATATATATATATATATATATATATATATGTATATATTTATATGTATGTGTGTTGTGTGTATATATATATATGTGTGTGTGTGTGTGTATTTATATCTATGTGCTAGTGTATGTGTGTAGGTGAGTGTGTGTGAGTGAGTGCTTGTGTGAGTGTGTAGGTGAGTGTGTGTGAGTGTGAGTATGAGTGAGTGTTTATAGGTATATATATATGAGTTTATGTATATATGTATATATATTTATATATATATATATATGTATGAGGGTTTGTGTGTGAGGTTGTGTGTTTGTGAGAGTGTGTGCTAGTGTGTGTGAGAGTGTGTGTGTGAGGGTGTGTGAGGTTGAGTGTGTGTGAGTGAGGATATATAGATGTATATATATATGTTTAAGTGTGTGAGTGTGTGTGTGTATATATATATATATATATATATTAGTGTATATATATATATATATAGATATATGTGTGTATGTATATATAGATATGTGTTTGTATATAATTGTGTGTGTGTGTGTGTGTGTGTTGATTTGTGTTTGAGTGTGTGTGTGTTAGAATGTATATAAGTTAGTGTGTATATATATCTATAGAGTTATATATATGTATATATATGTATGTATGTATATATATATAGATATATATATATATATGTACATGGGTATGTGGTCGTGTGTGTGTGTGAGATGAGAGGGGTGGACTGAATAGCAGCAGCAGGCAGCATGAACAGCAGCAGCAGCAGCAGCAGCATTCAGCATTTAAAAAGCAGCATTCAGCATTTAAAAAGCAGCAGCATTCAGCATTTAAAAAGCAGCCTTCAGCATTTAAAAAGCAGCAGCAGCAGCAGCATTTAAAAAGCAGCAGCAGTAGCAGCAATGAAAAGCAGCAGCAGCAGCAGCAATGAAAAGCAGCAGCAGCAGCAGTTTTAAGCAGCAGGGTAAGCAGCAGCAACAGCTAGCAGCGAGCGAGGGAGAGAGTGATATGTATAGATATATATATCTATAGTTAGATAGATAGATAAGTTAGATAAATAAATAGATAGATAGATAGATACATAGATACATAGGTAAGTAGATAGCTAGATATAAATAGATAGATAGATTTATGAATAGATAGATATCTAGATACTATATAAATATTAGATGGATAGGTAAATAGTTTGATACATAGATAGATAATAGATGGATAGTTAGATAGATAGATAGGTAGTTGATATCTAGATATAAATAGATAGGTATCTAGTTAGATAGATATTAGATAGGTAGATACTAGATAATAGATAGTTATATATATAGATACTTAGATATATAGCTAGATAACTACATAGTTATTTAGGTAGATAGACAGTTAGATATCTAAATAGATATATTTATATATTTGAGAGTAAGGTAAGGTAAGGTAAGGTAAAGGTAAGGTAAGGTAAGGTAAATAGATATAAGGTATGTGTATATGTGTATTGTGTGTATGTGTGAATATAGATACATATAGCTATGTAGATACTTATATGTGTTAGATATATGTATAATAGCCTATACATATAGTTATATAAAGGTATAGAGACTAGATATAGATATATATGTATTGAGAATGGGTATAAGGTAAGGTATATGTGTGTTGTGAGATATATATATAGATATATAGGTATATGCCTATATATATTAGATATCTATATTTTAAACTAGATTATAGCTAGATATATATATGTTTATGCATAGTTAGTTAGCTAGAGGGGTAGTCGGATTGAGTTTAGAGCGGTATCTCAATACCTTGAGATACCGAGGTATTTTAATACCTTAAGATAACCAAGGTATTGGGTTTCGAACGGGGTTTTTGAACAATAGCCTAGGAATAGTATTGGAGTAATTTTTATATGTATATGTGTATATATTTACGCGTGCTAGCATAGGTATTAGAGGGTATAGGCGGGGTGCGTAGCCTAGGTTGAGGTATCGGATACCGAGGGTATCCCGGTATCTCTAGGAGGCGAGTTTGAGAGTTTTCTAGCTTAATGATCTCGGTTTGACCTAGAATTTCAGGAGCACCCTAGTTTGACCCAGACTTGACCGTAGTTGACTCGGTTGACCGCCAAAGTCAACTTTTGACCTAGTTTTGACCTATAGTTGACTTTTTGGACCAAGAGTTGACTTTTTGACCCAGATTTCACCGGTTTGACCCGTTTGACCTAGAACGACCCTAGAAGCCTATTTTTAGTTATTTTATGTCTGTTTAACTTATTAGAAACCCTGTTTAATCTTGCTTTTGGTATAAGGTCCTTGCGACACCAGTTCGGATCGCCAGTTGCTCAGGACGTCATGCGAGTACATTCTCTGATAGTTTTCATTATCTGATGATTATTATGATTCAGCTTCTAGTATAGTATCATCTGATTATTCTGGCACAACACGGGACACTGACTGGTATTTCTGGATTTATTTACTTGCGACACGTATATTTCATGTTTCTGGCCTCTATTCTGAAATCACTACTGGCATCACCTACAGGCATCACTATAGGCATCATTCATGTTCAGGCTGGACTCATCTTGATTTGCGTGTCGGGTCTTGGATCCACTTGTATTAGTCGGGGCAGGGAAATACTCGAGTAGACATGTAAATATTCCCATCTGGAATCATCAGGAATCACTCCCTCTGGTCTAATCTGGAATGATAGCAGCCGCGCACCTAGTGCGCGGTGAGCCGTACTTACCCCTAGCCGTTTACATGTCGAAACAAGTATTTCAAAGACACCGAGTTTATTCTTTATAGTCTGGACTCTCATGCATTTCATGACTTGTCTCACTTACATGTTTTTGGACTTAACTCACTACATGTTTTTCATGCTGGACTCACTACACGTTCATGTGCACGGACTTGATCTTAGCTTAGATTTCTTGTATCTTGTAGTTACTACTATCTTATTTCTGATATTCCATGCATCTTTATCTTTATGCACCAGTGATTTATATATTTCTTGTTTCATACTTGCTTCATTCTTCTTGCTACTTGCTATAACTGTTTTATAGTTTTTATCATTTAAATGGAACTGCTGTTAGAGATGTACTTGCTCCAGTCCTGACTGGACATATTTTTTAGAGTATCCGGAGGAGTGGTATCCGACGTTTTATGGACCTGAGATTGTCGATGGTGCAGACAGGGACCCTCTAGCTTAGGGGTGATTTCCGGGTTGGTAGCCGGGATCACTGAGACCTTGTTGTTGTTTTTATTAGCTTTTAGCACCGGATTTGTCTCCGGTTTTGGATTGAGACCTTGTTTGTATATTATTTTTGGATATTGTTGTATTATTATTTGATGTTGTGGTTGTTGTAGTAGTTGTTGTTGGTTAGACATTATAGTTGTTAGATCTCTGTGTTATCTTATCGTGCTTAGATTCGTGATTGAGTATATTATGGTTATCTATATGATATTGCTCCTCCGTTTGGAGTTGAGATCTTGACAGGTTTATATTGATTGTGTAGTTGCCCTCCTTTTGGAGAGGTCATGGCCGATTTTTGTATGAAATTATTATCTAGATAGTTGACCTAGACAGCGTTCTACCGTCGATGCTGCGGCGTAGGCTGGACGTACCCACGACTCATGCCCGATTTTTCGGGTGCGGGTCGTGACAGCCCCGAACCCGACTGTTCACCTCCCCTCCGCCGGCCGACCCGCCGCCCGATTGCCTCTCCGTCCCGCTCCGGATCCCTACAACGGCCGCCGCCGGCTGCCCCGCTCCCCCGGCTGCCCCGCTCCTTTCCCCCAACTTTAAAATCCCCTCCTCCGGCCGCTCCCATCCCCTCGTAGATCCGCCGCGACCGCCTCACCCCCACCTCGCCGGAGACCCGCAACAGCAGCGCCGCCGTCTTCCTGCTCGGCCACCCGCCTTCCAGCACCCTCCGACCCCGGCGAGCCCCAAGCTCCTCTTTCTTTCCCCTCCTCCGCTAGCTCTGCCGTGATGCCGCCCTCTGCCCTCCATCCAGCCGATCTCCTCCGTCGGCAGCCCCTCCGAGCGCCAGGACCACCTCTCCCTAGCCCATCCCCTCGCCGCTGCCCAAAACCCGCAGCCGCCTCCCCTGGAGCAGAAGCCGCAACCGACTCCGGCCGACCCAGCACCGGCCGCCTGAGCACATCTCAGCCTCCGGCCAGAGCCGCCCGGCCGCCCTGGACCTCCCCGAGCTCTCGCCGACCTCCGCCGAACTGAACCCCCACTCCCAGCGGCCGGACGCAGATGCCCTAGCACGGACACGGCGAACAGCAGCCCGGACACGGCCAGGACACATCTTGTGTCGAGAAGACACGCGAACTCGAGAAAATCTCGGTTTTTGGAACCCTGTTTAGGTACCCATATCTCTTTCCTCACTGCCCTATTTTCGATTCCGTCAGTTATGACGCGTAAGCTGCATGACGCCCTCGATGCCCGTGCAACCCGCTCGGTGCGTAGCGTCCTGTGGCGATCGTGAACCGCAATCCAAAAACAGGAAAAGCAACGCCCAGTTTCACCCCGGAACTGAGTATGACCCGCCAAACGGGACGACTTGGTCGCATGCGGTCTTCACCGATACGTGCGCGTCGTTGATACGGACGTGCAGGATTTCGCAGAAGTTGATTTGGATGTGCGTGCACACCGGAACCAACGCGTATCCGTCGACAACGCCCCATATCCGTACTTTCTGGTTCTTACTGTAACGTAGTGTACACACGTCGGATTGAGAAGAAACTTGAGCGATCGGATTCGTAGCAATACGTTGGTCCTGTAACCCAAGTTTGGTTCGATTATGAGAATGTTGACAAAATCGCGTATCGTGGGCCCCACAAGCTCCACTTGACGGGCAATTTTGTCATCGGCTCATCGGAATCCAATTCTGGAAGTTCCGTTGGGTTCATATCATCGTTCCTGACTTATTAACACTAAGTTAGATAAATTTGGAGACCTTTGACCCTGACACATTTTTTGGTGCAAAGCGGCCCACATGTGGACCCCGCCTTGACCCGAAATTATCATTTTTGCCCTTGTCTCCAAATTGGACTCAAGGACAGGCGTTTCTAGCTGATTAATATTTTTTGGATCTGATGGTGATGTCTATTTCAGCAACCGGAGTACTGCCTGCAAATCCTGCTGCTACCAGAGCTACAATTGGAGCCGGAACCCCAGACAAGTGTACCTTGCCAACTTGCAGTTTTGTTACATATTACTTGGACTTAATTATAACTGTTGTATATGCTTAAACCTAGGGCCGTTTGACTTACTTAGCGTCCGATTAATAGTCGGGTGCCAATACCGTACGCGGGGTTGTGTAAGGTCAACTAGAGATGGATATCGTGACATTTATATTCTCGTACTTGCCATATCAAGTACATTATACCCAGGACACCTGACACAGATCATGAGACAAAATCTTCCTGAAATATTCAAGGTAATTCTGTATAGGATACAGATTTTATGACTTGGACATTATTTTCTTAGATCTTAATATATGACTTATTGCATTAGTTGATCTTGCGTGACATGAACATGAGACATTATAAAACTGTGACGTGAGATTATATTGGGTGGGGAAAGATTTATCATACAAAAGGATGAATATATATATAATACTTTAATGGATTGTGCCTTAGACTCTGACACAGAGCTTTGGTACCGTACTGGCCCTTCGAGAAAATACTCCTTTGGGTTTCTCCGACACTGATCCTGTAGTAGTCTCAGCCAGAGTATGACTAAAACTCTCACTTGCATATCACATAGCTGGTTTATTTATTTACCCTATTGTTTCCTTTATTTCTGTACTGCATTTATTTTGGCTTGTATTATCTGTACCTTGCTATGTCCCCTGAGGACCTGGAATGGATTATGTCCCCAGGATTAGCAGACGAGATCTACCCTGAGGTGTACGGAATATGAGCACTTCTCGGAACAGTACCAGACCCTGAGGACGAGGTGGTCGCTGAGGACTTTTCCTGAACAACTGCTTCTTCATGCTCAGTTTTTATTAGCAAATAAACTCTTTATTTCCTGTTTAAGAGAACATTTGTAACAGACTTAATATCGGGTTATTCCCCAATTTTATTTACTTTTGACTGGATGTTGTTAATCCTTTTTGTTGATATTGTTGTGTTTATTCTGTGGATGAGATTAGTAAACCCTGAACATTGTAATACAGCTTAAGTATGCCCCGATGGATCCATTAAATTGGATTTGTCCATCGGTGCATGCTGCTGGCGATTGCCACGTGTCCAGTTCCTCGATATTTTGGGACTGGAGCGTGACATGGTTTTTGTGGTGGCCCATGCAGGTTAACGACTAAATTGTTCGGTTTTAACTTAGGGACCGAACATGCCTGCAATAAAAATAGGATAAGTTTTTAGGAACTCATCCACTTGCTTGAATCAATTTTGATATCTATATCATATTCAAACTAATTTTTGACTTGCATCTTGCCTTGATTCCTGTGCGCCTCTTATAGTTTATTTTTGATACAGAATAATGGATTCACGAGCAAACGACGAAACTCCAGCAACAATACCAATAGGTGCTGTAGCCACCTACGGAGAAGATAAAGTGACGCCATTGAGTGGAGATCCCTCTACTCACCGAAGCAGCCAAGCAGATCAGCAAGCTTCTAGATTTCGGCATGATGACATTCCGCCGCCTCCGCAGTTCATTCCACCGATGCCTGTATTCCCACAAGGACAGCCAATTGACGGGCAGCAAATATTCTAATGATCTACGCAATGATGCAAGCCCAGCAACAAGTCCAACAAGATGCTCAGGGTCGCGAGGCTGATTACTTATGGAACAGCCTAGTAAATGTACTAGAGCAGGCCAACCTACCAGCTCGACGGCAACCGACGGGCTCCATCACTGATTTCCGCCAACTGAAGCCCCGTACCTTCTCAGGAAAGGAGGAGCCCACAGAAGTTCATGAATGGCTCACCAATACTCAACATCAATTAGAAGAAGCTGAGCTTCCACGGGAACGTTGGATGACTGCCGTCAGAATGCAATTGACGGGCAATGCTCATCACTGGTGGCTATCTGAAGAGAGACAGCTCAGACCAGACCGAGTTACTTGGGAAGAGTTCTCCAGACTCTTTCAAGAGATGTACATTCCATCTATCGCTCGATCAGAACTACGGGACAAGTTTAATTGCCTCATTCAGGATACTATGACGGTGGAAGAGTACAACGCTGAGTTCATTCATCTAAGTCGCTTTGCCCCTACCTTGATCCCAACAGAAGAAGAAAAGGCTGAGAAGTTCTTTGATGGGCTAAAATTTGAGCTACAAATAATGATCGGATCCGTCGTACCTACTTCATACACGGACGTCCTTGCTGCAGCACGACGTATGGATCGTGTCATCAGACGAGAATCCAACCTGAAGAGGCCTTCCACAACAGCACCAGCCAAAGCACTGAATGGAGAAGCTGCCAAGAAACCTCATCTGCATCAAGCACCATAGGGATCTGCATCCAAATCCCTGACTCTTCCTACTTGTTACTACTGCGGCAAGATAGGCCATGTTGAGAAGGAGTGTAGACGTAAATTCGGACTATGCTTAGGTTGCGGATCCAGACAACATGCAGTGAAGGACTGCCCTGAACGTAGAGAAGGAGCACCAAGGGCAAACCAACAAGCTCTACCAGCACCAGGAGGACATCAACCAAGGCCACCCTTGGCACTTCAAGCAGCACCTTACCAGCAAGCCCAGCAACAACAGAGGGCACCACCTCAAGAACGCGGACAAGCTTTTGCTATGACTTTGGAGGACGCTCAGACTCTTGGAGTAGTTAATGGGCGTAAGTTTTTGTAGTTCTGTTTCTAGTATTTCTATAGTTCGTGCCCGTTGGTTCGTGACCCTAGACTTAACCTGATAGTTTTAACTTACTAATAATTGATAACCTAGTGATAACCTAGAATTGTTAATCTAATATGTTTTATAATTGTTAGTCTAATATGTTTTAAAGGATAACCTGGTTTTCTAAAACTGTAATTTTCTAGATTTCCTTCATTCGGGAAATTTCATAACTTTTAAATGCTTAGGAAATTAATTTTTCCTAGGTGTTACTCTCAACCTTGATTCTCCTTGATTTTGATGTGCTTTGAACAATGTTTGCAACCGTGTCATCTCTGTTGACCGATTATTCTTTGATTGCGAGGACGCAATCCTCTTAAGGGGGTAGATTATAAACCCCCTGATTTTCAAAAAAATTTAATTTGGATTTTTCTCAATTTTCTGAAATTTTTCTGTAATTTTTATTAATTAAAACTATGGTATTTTAAATTTAAATGATTTTTAAATAATGTTTAATAATATTAAAATATTATGGAAATAATATTTTATGGTGTAAAATAAAAAACTAGACATAGGATAATTTTCCGAGAATTTATTGGACCCCGAAAATATTTTTTAAAGCCCTAAAAACAAATTAAGAATTAAACCAAAATAAACCTACAAATAAACTGGGTTTATTTTAAATAAACCGAACCAAACCCAACCCAACTCAAATCCTTATTGGGTCAGATCCGGGCCCAAAATCCAGACCCGACCCACTATCCCCACCCGCACCCTTTGCATGTTGGACCGGGTCGGAACCCATCCTCCACCCGACCCGACCCGGATCCAATAACCCGTTATCCCTTTCTCTCCCAAACAGCCCCGAACCCGACTGTTCACCTCCACTCCGTCGGCCGACCCGCCGCCCGATCGCCTCTCCGTGCCGCTCCTGATCCCTGCAACGGTCGCCGCCGGCTGCCCCGCTCCCCCAGCCGTTCCGCCTCCCGTAACCCCTGGCCATACGCCTCCTTTCCCCCACCTATAAAATCCCCTCCTCCGGCCGCTCCCATCCCCTCGTAGATCCGCCACGACCGCCTCACCCCCACCTCGCCGGAGACCCACAACAGCAGCGCCGCCGTCTCCCTGCTCGGCCACCCGCAGCGCCCTAGCCACCTTCCCGCCTCCCAGCACCCTCCGACCCCAGCCAGCCCCGAGCTCCTCTTTCTTTCCCCTTCTCCGCTAGCTCTGCCGCGACGCCGCCCTCTGCCCTTCACCCAGCCGATCTCCTCCGTCGGCAGCCCCCCCGAGCACCCGGACCACCTCTCCCCAGCCCAGCTCCTCGCCGCTGCCCAGAACCCGTAGCCGCCTCCCCTGGAGGAGAACCCGCAACCGACTCTGGCCGACCCAGCACCAGTCGCCTGAGCCCATCTCCGCCTCCGGCCAGAGCCGCCCGGCCGCCCTGGACCTCCCCGAGCTCTGGCCGACCTCCGCCGACCCGAACCCCACTCCCAGCGGCCGGACACAGATGCCCTAGCTCGGACACGGCGAACAGCAGCCCGGAAACGGCCAGGACACAGCTTGTGTCGAGAAGACACGCGGACTCAAGAAAATCTTGGTTTTTGGAACCCTGTTCAGGTACCCATATCTCTCTCCTCACTACCCTATTTTCGATTCCGTCAGTTGTAACGCGTAGACTGCATGATCCCCCTCGATGTCCGTGTAACCCGTTCGGTGTGTCGCGTCCTGTGGCGATCGCGAACCACGATCCAAAAACAGGAAAACCAACGTCCTGTTTCACCCCAAAACTGAGTACGCCTCGCCAAACGGGACAACTTGGTCACGTGCGGTCTTCACCGATACGTGCGCGTCGTTGATACGGACGTGCAGGATTTCGTAGAAGTTGATTTGGATGTGCGTGCACACCGAAATCAACGCGTATCCGCCGACAACGCCCCGTATCCGTACTTTCTGGTTCTCGCTGTAACTTAGTGTACACACGTTGGATTGAGACAAAACTTGAGCCATCGGACTCATAGGAATACGCTGGTCCTGTGACCCAAGTTTGGTACGATTCTGAGAACGTTGACAAAATCGCGTATCGTGGGCCCCACAAGCTCCACTTGACGGGCGATTTTGTGATCGGTTCATCGGAATCCAATTCTGGAAGTTTCATTGGGTTCGTATCATCGTTCCTGACTTGTTAACACTAAGTTGGACAAATTTGGAGATCTTTGACCCTGACACATTTTTTGGTGCAAAGCGGCCCACATGTGGACCCCGCCTTGACCCGAAATTGTTATTTTTGCCCTTGTCTCCAAATTGGACTCAAGGACAGGCGTTTCTAGCTGATTAATATTTTCTGGATCTGATGGTGATGTCTATTTCAGCAACCGAAGTACTGTCTGCAAATCCCGTTGCTGCCAAAGCTACACTTGGAGCCGGAACCCCAGGCAAGTGTACCTTGCCAACTTGCAGTTTTGTTACATATTACTTGGACTTAATTATAACTGTTGTACATGCTTAAACCTAGGGCCATTTGACTTACTTAACGTCCGATTAATAGTCGGATGCCAACACCGTACGTGGGGTTGTGTAAGGTCAACTAGAGATGGATATCGTAATATTTATATTCTCGTACTTGCCATATCAAGTACATTATACCCAGGACACCTGACACAGATCATGAGACAGAATCTTCCTGAAATATTCAAGGTGATTCTGTATAGGATACAGATTTCATGACTTGGACATTATTTTCTTAGATCTTAATATATTACTTATTGCATTAGTTGATCTTGTGTGACATGAACATGAGACATTATGAAACTATGACGTGAGATTATATTGGGTGGGAAGAGATTTACCATACAAAAGGCTGAATATATATATAATACTTTAATGGATTGTGCCTTAGACTCTGACACAGAGCTTTGGTACCGTACTGGCCCTTCGAAAAAATACTGCTATGGGTTTCTCCGACACTGATCCTGTAGTAGTCTTAGCCCGAGTATGATTAAAACTCTCACTTGCATATCACTTAGCTGGTTTATTTATTTACCCTATTGTTTCCTTTATTTCTGCACTGCATTTATTTTGGGTTGTATTATCTGTACCTTGCTATGTCCCTTGAGGACCTGGAATGGATTATGTCCCCAGGATTAGCAGACGAGATCTACCCTGAGGTGTACGGAACATGAGCACTTCTCGGAACAGTACCAGACCCTGAGGATGAGGTGATCGCTGAGGACTTTTCCTGAACAACTGCTTCATGCTCAATTTTTATTGGCAAATAAACTCTTTATTTCCTGTTTAAGAGAACATTTGTAACAGACTTAATATCGGGTTGTTCCCCGATTTTATTTACTTTTGACTGGATGTTGTTAATATTTTTTGTTGATATTGTTGTATTTATTCTGTGGATGAGATTAGTAAACCATGAACATTGTAATACAGCTTAAGTATGCCCCAATGGATCCATTAAATTGGGTTTGTCTATCGGTGCGTGCTGCTGGCCATTGCCACGTGTCCAGTTCCTCGATATTATGGGACTGGGGCGTGACAGGATGTCATCTAGGGTTTCCTTTATCTTCTACAAGCCATTACTCATAGCTCCAGACTCCAAACGTGTTCCAGTTTCTTGTGTTAGAACCATATTGAGGTTAGTTTTATGAATATATAAATTTTTTCAAGAAATTCTTAATATTAAATTCTGGAAAATTCGTAGAGTACAATATGTCCGAAAATAATTGTGTCTTGGTATTTTTGCGATTCCGGGAGAACTAGGAATCAGAATCACTAACCGTTTAAAGTTTTGAAAAGCTAATGTCGAGATAATTGACATATGTTTTTCCCAGGATTTAATATAAAATATTACCATGCTGTTAATTATGTAGAACTTCTAGGTTAATAATCAACCACCGTTGCACAATACGATTTTAGGTATGTGCAACAATTTCCAAATGAATTTGAATTCGGACGAGCCATAAATTCCAGCTTATTTTTGACGCTAAAATCTACAGGAAACCATACATGAAATTCGAGTTTGCATCGGTTGACTTTTTGGTCAACATATTGCCTCGATTTGCGTGCCATGAGTCTCGAATTGGTAAAATTCTGTTTCTTTGGACAAAATTTAGCAACTAACCTAAAAATCATAATAATAAGATTAAAATAGGAAATTAGAGTAATTATTCCTGAATTAAATTAATTAAAATAAATTATCTTTTAACATGGTAAAATTGTAATACATAGGCTATTTGGACTGTGACTTGGACTCTGATTCATACCAGCTAAAGACCACAGACGAGTACATTCTCTGATAATTTATATTATTTAATAATTTCTATAATTCAAGTATTTAGAAATGTTATATCTGATTCTTGATACTGTGCTACACGGAATAGTATATAGATTGGACCTGCAGTCATGAGACGTTACATTGTTTATCGTATTGATATTGTACATGACATTGATATTAGACATTGATATTAGACATTGTACATAATATATTGGACATTGATCGTGTATCGTAACGTATCATGGTTGGATCCACTGTACTAGTTGGGGGCAGAAAAATTGCTAGTGAGAGATGTGATCATAACCCTATCGTAAAAGTATAAAATATTATTAGTGTTAATCATACGCCTCACGTATGATTAGCCAGGACATATATATAGCTATTATATATGTTCCCAAGCCGATCACATATCAAAGCTACTATTTCAGACACTTAGAATAAGTTTAGTTCTTCATTTCAGTTCATATACTACATTACCCTGTATATGATATTATAGTTCTTTCTCTTCATTTCGTATATGCACTTACTGTACCATATTGCCTATATTATCTATTCTCTTTATTTTGCCATTGCATTTATTTATTGTCTTCTCTCAGTATATAGCATCATCTATTTATTGTTTTATAGTCCTTATCAATTAATTGGAACTGTTATTGGGTTGTACTTTGCTCCATCTTGACTGGAAATATTTTTTGAGACTGCGACTTAGAGGATTGGTGTCCGACATATTATGGACCACAGGGAGAGTAGCTGCAGCCTTGGACCTTGTAGCTCAGGTGTGATTCTGGGAGGTCTAGCCGGGATCACTAGTTATTCAGTTAGTTTCTTTTAGCAGATTATTGGTACTTGATTATTTTCGGCATACTTTGAGACTTGGATGTTATTATTTGCAGTTAGATTATTTTGTTTAGACTTGTGTTATATTACATTTATTTTCTTCGATATCTTATCGTGCTTTAGTTCTGTGATTGAGAAATTTTTATATTATATTGTGATATTTGTGTCTCCTTATGGAGTTTGGATATTCGTGTGAGATTGATTAGATAGTATTGTGACCTAGACAACGTTCTACCGTCGATACTGCGGCGTAGGCTGGACTTACCCACGTACTCGTGCCCCTATATCGGGTGCGGGTCATGACAAGATCGAAGGATGCTAACCAAGTATTGTTGCAATTTTAGGATGCATAACCAAGGAGTGATCGTTGCATAGGGCTTCCCCATCCTATCGTTCGATTCAATCGGTGAGTGGCTTCGGCCTTTCGATGAATCCTTTGTCTGCACGACTTAACAAAATAATATCTAGTTCACTTGAATTACATGTCCCTATGGTAAATGTTAACTCATTAACAAGACATGCTAAAAGATAGAAGTTGTATGCTAGATTAAAAGAACTGTTATTTCTTTGTTTCTTGTTAAAAGAACTATACTATTTGAAACATAGAATGGGCTTTGAACTCGTTTAAGAGAACTGATGCTTGACCCTTATCTAATATTGTACATAGATAACTTATAGAAGACTCCTTATCGTTTGAAATGATCGATATGACAGATTGAAGAGCTAAAGCTCTATAGAAAAGAGATAGTCCCTATTGATGCATTTTGTTCAACTGTTGCTATAGAAATATTATTTTTCTAATAGAACACATTCATCGCATCGGTCTTGGACAACATGTGCATAAGGTACCATCTCTCAAACGGTTCCTGGGGCACTGGAAATCGTTCGGCCTGGGGGAGATAATAGAAACACCCTGAGGGTTGTAGTCCTCGCGATTAGGGGGTATTACGTCTAATAGTTAGCCTGGGCTAATAGTTAGCCTGGTCTTGTAGTCCCAGCTGCTATTCATGGGTTTTTCTATGGATCATCATATAGTTAGATCGCATGCTAGGTTTACCTTCTTGCATACCTAACACCTGATGCCGAGATTGATTCATAAGTTTATTCATATATGCAAATTATGGCTTACTTAGTATGGATTTGTAGGTGAGTTTGGCCACGGCCGCTCACCAGTACATGTTGTAGTACTGACCCACGTTTGTGGGTAAATGTCCAGGTTCTGGCAATGAGAGCTTGGCGAGAATTTTGAACCAGTACTAGCGCATCCATAGAACCATGCCCGTGCTGCTTCCTTACCTTTCCTCTCTTGTGTGCAAACTCCTCTTTTGCTAGTTGTTTTGATTTTTGGTCCTACTACAAGGACATAATGTATGGGCATTGTGGCTAGTTTTGGATTTGTAAAAAGGGATGTAGCCATCTATAGAATATTTTGTATTCAGCGAAGCAAGTACTTTGTAATCTCTTCAAGTATTCAATAAAGAAAGTATTTTGTGTTCCTATCAAATGTGTTCAACTTTGGTTCTCTGTATTTTGAATCATGTGCCTCTATATATGTATATTTTTGTCTAATTTGTGTCTTATGCAGGTACTATGCCTGGCGCAAGCGCAACTTAGGCTTGCGTCCCATCGCATCCAAGCGAGGACGATCGGTTCCGTAGGGACCAAGCAAGGACGATCGGCCCTTACGGGATCGGGGCATGACAGGTGGTATCAAAGCCCGGCTTTACGTCCTTGGCCTCTTAAAATATCATTTTCAAAAATGATATAAGTTTTCAAGCGATTCAAAAGTCCCGTATTTCGAAAATGGTTACGAATCTATATAAGTAAATCGAAGGTGTTAATATCTCAATCTTAAAAATATGAAAACCCAACGTCCTATGCAATAAGTCCATAATACGTTATGAGACTAATGTAAGGTACTCTATTTTGTAGCAAGATGACTAAAACAGGTAACCAAGGGACATCGTGCGCAGCGAGCGTGAACGATGACCAAAACGATAGGCTGATTGGCATGTTTAAAAACCAACAATAATGATTCAATGCCCAACATGATCGATTTGAGGCTCAGCAGCAACGTGCTGATGCTCGAGCCATAGCACAATAGAAGCAGTTAGACTCTTTGACTCAGATTATGACAACTTTGGTCACCAATAGCAGTGCATCGGGAACCGCCGAGACACTTGTGGCAGCCACACCTGCTCCTCGAGAAGCAGGCCTAGCAGAAGTTGATGAGCCTCCGCAGGTGACCAGGAAGTCTACCTTTAAAGGTACTGAGTTTCTAAAGTTGAACCCTCCTGAGTTCGACGAAGGACCGCGCAAGGTAATGGACTGGGTTGCCAAGTTGGAGGACTTATTCGAATTTGCTGGGATACTTGTGAACAAGAGGGTGGCGTGTGCTGTCATGCAGCTGCGGTTATGAGTACACGATTGGTGGCAGATCAAGAAACAAGATCTTGCTACTTGGCGCCAAGATGGTAAAATCACTTAGGGAATATTCAAGGAAGCATTCCAGGAATAATACCTTCCACCAGCCGTCAGACAGAGAAAGGAAGAAGAGTTTACCGAACTTAAGCAAGGGAACAAGTCCGTCGAGGACTATGAGTCGGAGTTCTCCAAGCTTGCTAATTTTGCTAGCTCATTGATTCCAAATGAGTGGGCTCATACATACCGGTTCATAAAAGGCCTGAACGATGACCTAAGGAATGATGTTATGAACTGGGAATGTACGTCATACATTAAGGCCTTTGAGGCAGCGGTACAGAATGAACAGTTTGTACCACGACGGGCTGCGGAAAGGGCATCAACAAATCGGAACCCTCCTTCCAAAAGATACCAAGATGGTGAGAAAAATATAGAGGGCGAACAGTGCCCTAGACTTGAGTGCAGATATTGTGGCAAGCAAGGGCACGTAGTGGAAACTTATCGTGTTGCTAATGGGGAGTGCTTCAACTGCAGCCAAAAGGGACATCTTCTGAGAAACTGCCCAACCAAGAGGCCCACGCCACGTGACCGCAACGAGAATGCCAGACGTGGTCAGGATCAGAATCCCATGCCAGCCCCAATTCAAGCTAATGAACAAACTGATCAGACGAGAAGGCCTAGAGTTTATCAGTTGAAAATTGAGCATGAAGCAATCGGACACGATGTTGGTGAGTCTGATTCCTTTGACCCCTTGATACTTTGCCCCTCGACTCTTTGATCTCTTAAGTTTTGAGGACGAAATTTTTTCTCAGTGGGGTATTATGTAATGCCCCGCTCCTAGCGGGTTACTAATGGAACACTTGTTACTTTGACTCGGTTGAGAATCGAGTCTCGGGAAAATCTTACCGCCAAATCAACACGGACAAAATACAATGAACCCTTCAAATTGATAGAATGACTTCTATTGAAATAAGTCCAAGAGTTTTCGTTGGTTGTTTGCTGCTTGGTTTTGTGTTGCTTTGTTTGTCTTGTTTTCAATGACTTGGTTTTCATGATTCGCTTTTATCGCTTATGCATTCATTTTAAATCGTAAGGGAAAAAGATCGAAGGATTCTAACCAAGTATTGTTGCAATTTTAGGACGTATAACCAAGGAGTGATCATTGCACAAGGCTTTCCCATCCTCTCGTTCGATTCAATCGGTGAGTGGCTTCGGCCTTTCGATGAATCCTTTGTCTGCACGACTTAACAAAATGATCTCTAGTTCACTTGAATTACATGTCCCTATGGTAAATGTTAACTCATTAACAAGACAAGCTAAAAGATAAAAATTGCATGCTAGATTTATTGAACTGTTATTTTTTGTTTCTTGTTAAAAGAACTATATTGTTTGAAACATAGAATGGGCCTTGAACTCGTTTAAGAGAACTGATGCTTGACCCTTATCGAATGTTGTACATAGATAACTTATAGAAGACTCCTTATCGTTTGAAATGATCGATATGGCAGATTGAAGAGCTAAGGTTCTATTGAAAAGAGATAGTCCCTATTGATTCATTTTGTTCAACTGTTGCTATAGAAATATTATTTTTCTTATAAAATGCATTCATCGCATCGGTCTTGGACAACTTGTGCACAAGATACCGTCTCTAAATCGGCTCCTGGGGTACTGGAAATCTTTCGGCCTGGGGGAGATAATCGAAATACCCTAAGGCTTGTAGTCCTCGCGATTAGGGGGTGTTATGTCTAATAGTTAGCCTGGGCTTGTAGTTCCAGCTGCTATTCATGGGTTTTTCCATGGACCATCATATAGTTAGGTCGCATTCTAAGTTTACCTTCTTGTATACCTAACACCTGATGCCAAGATTGATTCATAAGTTTATTCATATATGCAAATTATGGCTAACTTGTGTGTCTACTGCAGGGATAATCGTTCGGCCGTGGGTAAGAATTTTTATATGCATAGTTCAATTTTATCGTTTATGTTTCTTTGCATAAACTATTAAAAAGAAACTAGACAACCAAAAAGATCACCTAATAACGTCAGCTTCACATGCTTACTTAGTGTGGATTTCTAGCTGAGTGTAGCCACAGTTGCTCACCAGTACATGTTGTAGTACTGACCCATGTTTGTAAAAAAATCTCTAGGTTCTGGTAGCGAGAGCTTAGCGAACATTTTGAACCAGTACTAGCGCATCCATCCAGCAGAACCGTGCTCGTGCTGCTTCCTTAGCTTTCCTCTCCTGTGTGCAAACTCCTCTTCTGCTAGTTATTTTGATTTTTAGTCCTACTACAAGGACATGATGTATGGACGTTGTAGCTAGTTTTGGGTTTGTAAAAAGGGATGTAGCCATCTATGTTATATTTTGTAATCAGCCAAGCAAGTACTTTATAATCCAATCTTTAAGTATTCAATAAAAAAAATATTTTGTGTTCCTATCAAATGTATTCAACTTTGGTTCTCTGCATTTTGAATCATGTGCCTCTATATATGTATATTTTTATCTAACTTGTGTCTTGTGCAGGTACTATGCCTGGTGCAAGAGCAACTTAGGCTTGTAAGGTATCGCGCCCAAACGAGGACGATCGGTTCCGTAAGGACCAAGCGAGGACGATCGGCCCTTACGAGATCGGGGCGTGACAATGCTAGAGTTTGTTGGTTGAGCTTGGACGGTGCTAGTGTAGATTCAAAAATAGTCGGATGGATCGAGTCAGAACACGAACTGATTTGAGTCAGGTGGGATGATCGTCAGTGGTAAATCATCTTATTTGTGAATAGTGCTTGTGCACATGTGTTGTGGGTGATCGTTAGGATCGGTTCAGTCGAGAGTGAAGTGATGAATGTTTCGGACATAATGATACCCCTGTAACTTGTCCAAATTTGCTATCGCTAAGCTTGACTGAATTGCATGTATTTTATGGATGTCTTAAATATGTGTATGATCCAAACTAAGCGATATATGGAATTCAAATTGAGCTACAAGGAGGATGTGGGAATATAAAATTTGTGCGAGCGTTCAATGCGATACGGGATGCTGAATCTGGATCAGGGAAATATAAGTTGCATAGAGCATAGTTATAAAATGGTTAAGCGACATACGAGGGAGTACTGGGAACTAGTTTGGTTCGAGGAAGGACCTAATTCTAAGTGATATATTATATAATGCCCCGCGACAGCACGGTGCATTACGTTGAGTCAGATTGAACGAGGCAATGGTTGGTTATATTTCGATTTTTTGTTTTATTTGGGAGAAAGTATTGATTTGAGTTGGTTTCATGTGCAGATCGCGGACATCGTGCTATGGATTCAAGTGTTCGTTCAGAGAAGTACTGGGATAGCGGAATTGGAGAGATGAAGCAGTATTTCTTAGTCGATCGGTCGGATGATTTGGAGAGCATGGCATGCTCACACGGTCATACCAATTGAGTAGATCATGCTTTGCATCGGACCACGGATTCAAGGGATCGGCTATATCGGCAAGACAGGGTGCTTAGCAGATTCGGACTTGGTGAGTGGGCTCTGTCCCTTCTTCTCTACTCCTTCATGCCTATTAATATGGAACACACGAAATAGCTTGGATACTTGGGACTGGAACATGGAATTACTGTACTGTGGCATGCATATAGTGTGCATCATTTGGGTTGGATATGATTTATGGCTTGAGTTGGTCTTACGTTTGGGCAGTTGAAACTTGAGTGGATCATCTTGGTTGGAACATCAAGGTACTTCGAGTGGGCGAGCGAGCGTGCATTCGTACACGAGTATCAAGTTGGGCGCTTTGTCAAGCAAAGTGTGCAGTTATGGTTCAAAACCGAACAACTGCATCGGTAAGGGTATTGTGCCACTGTTGGGACATCGTGCTACGGAGATTCAAAGTGAGGGGTGTTATACCAATTAGAGCATTTTGTCGAAGCGACATAGTGCTTATGGGGATAACTTGAGATGGTGCTTTGGGATATAAGTTGGAGAATGGTTATGGATAATTGGATGGATTGAGACGAGTATTGTTTGGTGGGGCGAGAAGGCTCGATTCTCTCGTCATACCTACTTGGAGTTTGCATTGGTCACGGACAACCTGTTGCGCACAGGATTTGGTTTTCTCGAACGGGATAGGCTCTGAGGCACCGGGACCGTTCGGCCATGGAGGAGACAAATATGGTAACGTGCCTTGGGTGCAGTGCTGGTAGTTCGAGACGACCAGGCGGGCTAGCTACTCTGTGTTGGATCGGGTAGAACTGCAGTTGATTAGTCCTTTATGGCTTAGCCAGTAAATTTATATTGATAGAGTTACTTTGGTTTGGGTCGTACATTCGTGTAGGCGGGGGCGACCACCTTGCCTCGAACAAGAGTGTGCATATCAATGATTTGATTAATAAGGTTGGATTGTGGCATGGTTTGAGGATGCATATTGAGGCTTGGATTGTAGTTCGGTAGGTTCACGTGTTGCTTGGGTTTGAGTAGAATGGTTTGTATGCTAGTTTTCTTTGAGTTGGATATATCTGCTTGTATATTTGCTTGAGTTGAATACTTTCATGCTTAACCTGCTTTACAGTTTTTCTTAACATGTCATATCTCTGACATAAAATGAATCTAGGATTCAAGTAGAAAGATCACCATATAACTGTTTGCATTCACTATTTATTTAGTGTCGGTTCAAACGAGTGGGTTACCTCGCTCACCAGTACAGTTGTGTACTGACACACGTTTGTGGGCATTATTTTTGGTACACAGGTGTAGTGACTTAGCTTGGATATATGGGACATGATGTGTGGAATGGTAAGTACCTTTGTGGACAAGAGAAAGAGCAAGAGTATTGCATTGCCCTTATGGAATTCTCCCTTATGACATTTTCATTTGGGCCCTATCGAGAGCTTTGTTGCGTATACACTGATGTGTGTTTGGTACACAATACTTGACTTTTGCTGCAACTTGGTCGTTTCGATAATAACTGTGATGTTTGACATCATCGTCTTGTGCGAGCGCAACTCCAGGCTCGTACGATATCACGTTCCGATGAGAATGATTGTCCTGCAGGAGCGCTGCAACATTGTGATTAACGTTCAGCATGGATGATCGAACTTGTAGGAGATTGGGGCATTATAGTGAGTGTCAATGTTCGTTGTGCACGATTAGATGGTGTGATACAAGGTATCATAAGGAAATATTGTATACCATGCGGGTATAATATCAAGTGAAGATCAAGTTTGAGTTGTGTTCAAACTAAGTGAGTTGTGGGGTACCAATGTAACGATACCTTGGTATTGAGATATCTAACGCCTGGGGGTAGGGTAATTGCTAGTATCAATATCAAGGTGTTATGTATCCATGAGGGAGTATCCTAGTTAAGTACTTTATTATTGTAGGTATGTGTCAATGTACCTAGAGTGTCAAAGTAAATACCTTAGTACTAGAGGGTAGTTTGTGTGTGAAGTAATTACTGTAAGTGGTACACTTGTACCAATGTGAGAATGAAGTTTAAGAGGGTTGGTTGAGTGTAATCTATAATGCCAATAGTAAGGATACCAAGTAATAGGATTCGGGTATCAAATTAGATATTGGTATTGAGATGCCAATAAGTAATAGAGATTGGGTATTAGGATATTAGCCAAGACACTAAGATATTGGGGTATGTGACAGGATACAAGGTTTGAGTTAAGGTATGAGGTAATAGGCTAAGATATTGTTATATATGGGACTATATAGTATATATAATATCTAGTATATCTATACTTAGTAATATCGCCTAGTATTAGCTAGTTTAGTCTTGTAACCAACTTAGAAGCAAGCTTTGACCCTAAAATTAAGGTATTGACCTAGCTTGACCTAGTTTTGACCTAGAAATCATATTTCAGCTTATTTAAGCATGTTTAACACTTCATTACACCAAATTTCATGGAACTTCATATATAGGTCTGTATGATACCAGTTCGAACGCCGTTTCGTATCCCTTGATCAGGACCACAAGCGAGTACATTATTTGATAGTTCCTATTATTTGATAATTACTATATTTCATGTATTTAGAAATGTTACATCTGATTCTTGACACTATGGTATGCGGATTGGTACATGTATTGGATCTTCACTTGTGAGATGTTACCTTGACTCATCGCATTGATATTAGATATTTTATCGTATTGACACTAGATATTAGATAACATTGGATACATTGGCTAGTGACGTGTCATGGTTGGATCCATCGTATTAATCGGGACAAAAAAGTACTAGTTAGATATGTGATCAATAACTATCGGCAAGTAGATTAAATCTCCCAAGCCGATCACATATCTAAATATTATTTCAAAACACTTAGTATAGTTGCGATTTTTTATATTCAGTTCATAGATTACATTGTCTTGCACCAGATATTGTAGTTCATTTTTCTTTTATTTCTTATATGCACCGGTTATACTCTATTGTTTACATTGCATGTCTCTCCTTATTATTTACCATTGCATTAGTTTATTATTTTCTCACTGTGTATAACATCATCTATTTTCTGTTTTATCATCTTTGTCAATTAATTGGAACTGCTATTGGGTTGTACTCGTTCCATCATGACTGGATATATTCTTTAGATGACTATTTAGAGGATTGGTGTACCATGTACTATGAACCGCATGAGGGAGTAGCAACCATGGGCCTTGACTTTTAGGAGTGATTACCGGGAGGTCTACCCGGTGTCATGAGTTACCTTAGTTTCATTCTCTTAGCATTTGTACTATATTTGTCTCCAGCTCTTTAGACATTTGAGATGTAATTGATATTCTAGGCTTCATATTGATTTGTTGGACTCTTAGATTTGAGATTTCTTATAGCTATTCCGACTTGTGACTTGGTAATTTTTTGATTTATATCATCTCGTGCCAATTTCTCCTTATAGATTATTATGATTGAGTATCATTACTTATTTATAATATTGTCCTCCTTTTGGAGTTGAGATATCATTGACATGTTACAATATATTATTGTGTGAGATGGTTAGATAGCATTGTAGAACTAGACAACGTTCTATCGCCGATACTGCGGTGCAGGCTGGACGTACCCACGTACTCGTGCTCGATCATCCGGGTGCAGATCATGACACCCTGATTCGTGGTAGGCTGCACCTTGGACTAGATATCTTATCTAGTTAGAAGATACTTGAGTCTAGTTATCTTTTATTACATAGTTATTTCCTTTTAGCATTTCTTTTAGTGTTGTATTTGTGGGTTTGTTCCCACCAGACTCATTTCAGTTGTACTTGTATTCAGATTTACCATGTTATCTGTTGTATATATTTTACCTCCCTTTATTTATGTTTTGGATGGAATTATATTTCCTACTTATCACCTGTGTAGTTTCTATGTTCACTATAATACTTCTACAGCGTAGTACATCTAGATGGATACATTAAATTAGAAAATTTGTCCTAGACTGTATAAGGTGGTTATTGTCACGTGACTAGTCCCGTATATTTTTTCACCAGGAGACCAGTCACTGAGACATGCCTTTACCTTTTCGTCGACCCATTCGATTCACGTGGGCCATGCATCATAGACTATACCGACGCAGTAGGAGGGACAGACTTCTCAGGGATCGTACCCACAACAGATGTCGTATATACCCATTCCTCATCAGATGCCCCCAACAAGAAGGCCAACCGCAGATATTCTATTTTTTCTAGGCTATGATGCAAGCATAGTGCATCAAACTGAGGTTATGATGTAGAGTCTGATGGCGGCTCTAGAGAGACCACCAACACCAGTACCGGCACCAGCTTCAGTGCCTCCTCAGCTGGTGGACACAATCCGAGAGTACCGCTAGATGAAACCGAAGTCTTTCGAGGAAATACGAGCCCAGAGAAGATCACTGCATCGATTGTCAGCAAGCAAAAGCTTTTGGAGGCATCTCAGTTTCCTTCTAACTTATCGATGACCGCCGTGAGGAACCCACTGGAAGGTAACACTCATCACTGGTGGGAGTCGATAGAGCGTAATGTGGGCAAGAACCTGACCTGGGAGCAATTCCTCGTGTACTTTGATGCGAAGTACTTTCCAATTATTGTCAAGAATGCCCTTTATGATCAGTTCTTTCACCTCAAACAGGGAAACATGATCGATTGAGTATGATACGGAGTTCAGCCGTCTTAACCTGTTTGGTACCATTCTGATACCGACCGAGAAGGAGAAGGCTCGGAGGTTCCACCATGGATTGACTTGCGAGCTGTCACGCCCCAGTCCCAAAACACCTGGAACCAGGCCACGTGGCAATGGCCATCTACGTATCGAGTGGACCCCAGTCCAACTCAAATATGTATAAGCTGTTCAATGAGTGTCACTATCTAGATAACACAGTAAATATAGCTACTTCTTAATCCATAGGAATAAAAAATATAAGAATGGACAATATATATCATGGTATGCACCCCATACAACACTCGTCCGAATAGTCTCAAAATGAACAATAATGTGAGTCTACAAACACTAGGATATAATAGCATAAATAAAACAGTAACAACAAAATAGATAAACTACGGAAGACATATAAGTACCTACTCACAATACCTGTATAATGGGAAGATACTCATCAACAGTTGCAGAAGAACTCAACGACAATCAACACTGCATAACTGAAAGAAAACCAGGTCCTTAGAGGGACGTAACAAGATACATAGAAATATGCCACTAATGATACGAAATACTACAATAAATAAAGGATGTACCAAACTAAGTGTAAATGCAATGAGAACCACGTTCGACGTATGAGTTGTAGGCCAAATGGGGTCGACATAATTTTCTGGGGGAAACAGAGGCCTACTACAACATAGCGTCGTGGACGCCAGGGGCTAAATCTAATACAGTATATATATATCTATGGTCATCATACCCAGTACTCCGGCGGAGGCGGCAGATTACAAAGGAAATGTGTACATAGCCCATAAGTCTAGCGAGTGTCCCCCCTACCCAATGCTACTGTATCTATCGTACATCACGTCATTTCCAGCTCCTACTCCTGAGTCAAGATCAAAGTATCTAAATGCTGCCATCACGCATCTCGATTGTATCGGCAATCAATCAGTACAAGAGTCAGCGTCCACACATGAAACTCTCCGTGTTATAAATGTGTCATGGGCATACGAGAGATTAGGGTATCTCTCAAATAAGGGGTTTGGCTTCTAAGTACTAAGTCACGCATACACCCAAGTTATTTTTGGACGCACAATATCGTTCAATCAGAATAATAAAATAAAATAAATGCAGTTGCAGTATTTAAAAATTGTAAACGAGTAGTAAGGTATAGTTGCCAGGATTCGAAAGATGAAAATGAAAATCCGATCCCGAGTCCCAAGAATCAAAAGAACCTAAAAATAATAATTTAGAGCTAATGAATTATTAGTTTAAAATTAATCTTACTTTATAGAAGTATTCATAAGACATTACATCTTTCTAAATGGTGTTACAATTCCACAGGCAGTTTATAGCTATGCCACTACTTAATTTAACACTTATTTTGTATTAGCTAGCAGCTACTAGGTGGGCTACTCTGTTCAAGAACATATAGAATATAATATCTTTATCCCTTAGAATCCTGCTACCAATCCAACGTTTTTCTTACATCAACTTCATATATTTATGTGCAAGCCACCCCTCGTATTAAACTATATCCTTCCATTCATCATTTGACATTGTGGTCTCTCTCTTACACCCACACCCACATGTAGTTGAAGGCATATAGCTCCTCTTTAATTTCCATACAATACACCACTATACACAGTACTCCAAAGTGTTTCCGTCGACACAACAATTTTTCTTCCAATCCAAATAAACTGGCGCATATAAGGAAAATCTGATCGTCCGCACACATAGACAAGTGAAAGACTCCTCACATGTACATGCGAAACTAAAGTGGTTTCTTCACATTGAAAACACATAATAAATTTCTTACTCCTCAAGTGCCTACTGCATGCTAACATTTACATTTACAAGATTCTTTTCTGGTGATGCCTGTCATTCTGGGTTCTTTCTTCAACCCATGCTTGCCATGCACAAAAACCATCCCCATCGGTGAAAACACCCTCACACAGTTGTCATACAAAAGAAATAAGACACAATAATAAAAGGTTGCACTATTATCATCAACACAGTAAACTTTTGAGTTTAAACCTAGACATTTGTCCTTAACCCACTGCCACTTTCAAGGGGGGGATAATTTTCCAACTCTTACTCAACTCAAACATATATACCCCAAGAAAAATCCCCATAGCTACACCACTCCACATTGTTTGCCATATCAACAGTTTTGAATTCCCATATCACTATTTCTCTTCGTAAATCATATTCATATATTCCTAATCTAATAGGAATTTACACCCCCAAACTTCTATAGTAATACATACACTATTTTACAAATATTAATCCCTATATAGCTGGTTCTACACCGTTATAAATAGCACGGAATAGAAGAAGGAAATTATTTATAAAAGTAGAACGAGGCTGCGGAAGGAAGTATACGAGAGAAAGGAGGAGCTGGTCGGTGGAATGGCTTTGGACTTGTCGCGTCGAGCTGCTGGTCCGCAGGTGTTCTCGAGGTGGTAAGCTGGAGTAAGTTACGTGCGTGCCTGTAACCAGCAGAGCGCAAGCTGGAGTAAGGTACGTGCGTGCCTGTAACCAGCAGTGCACATCGTATGCTCGCGAGGGAGGAAGAACTACTGAACATAAATTTGAATTAAAGGCTAAGTGGGAAAGGGTTTCAGGCTGAAATTTGCACCCGTACGTGACCAACAGCTAATGGCGTAAGGAAACCGGGCTTTGAAATAAGCAAGGTTTTCAAAGGTTGTAAAGCCCAGAAGAAAGATATATATATATATATATATATATATATATATATATATATATATATATATTGGCCAAATAGGCTGAAAGGAGAAAGGAAAAAAATTTTATATAGAAGTTTGGGAAGTTGGAAAAGTTGGTTTGGGGATAATATTAAGATGGTGGTTTTACTAATTAACACTAATACCCAAATTAGTCTCCAGTACACATACAAGGGGAAAAAAAAATCAGCTTTCAATGAGAACCATTCTAATAATACTCATAATAATTCAAAATAAATGGGGGGTTTACACGAGCTTCAGAGGTACCCAGCTCGCAGTCGAGGATCTCATATGCAGATATGTTAGTCGAGACCAGAGTACATTAGGCTATCAGCAAGTAGCCGAAGGCTCAGAGACAGCGCAATCCTGTAGTTGGACCAGCTAGAGTGCAACAATGAGGACCGATCAGACGTCCAGGAGTGCAGCTACAACATAGGGTTGTTCCGTATCAGACTAAGGAACTCCCAACCTGTCACTTTGTGGCAAGAAGGAGCATATTTAGAATAATTTCCGGAAGAAGCTAGGACTTTGTTTGGTTTACGAGTTGTCACAGCATCATGCACATGAGTGCCCATAGCATCATGGTAGAGCACAACAGATAGCCTAGAGGGCAGATCCACTGGGACCCTGTAAACCCCCTCGACCAAATTTAGGTCTACTTGGCTTAGATAGAAAGACTAGGGTTAGTTTGGAACCAATTAGAATTAGAACATATTGTTTTAGTTAATGTACAATATTCGTATCACTTTGTGCACCTTACCGTTGTTTCGATATTTGGAGCGCTACACTAGCATTTGCTTTCAAACAAATTTCACACACTTTTTCTAGACGTGCCAGCCTTCCATTCTGACCTTTGTGTAAATACCCTCTCTTGTGCTTCATTTTAATCACACAATATTCGTTACAAACGTCTATTCTTAAATCCATTCGCACAATATTCTACAAACATCTATTCTTTATTACAACCTCGTCCGTTTTGTGCAACCCAATTTATAATAATATTCTATTCTAAGTCTACTACGTTCATAATACTTGTGTCCCATCCAATTTTAACCCTATGCACTTTCAATTAATTAAAGAACACCTTTGACACTAATTTTAATTAAATCGGTGCAAGGGCTCAACCTAACCCAAAACTAGACCCAACACCAACCCAAACCCCCACTCATACCCTCAAGGTTCATATTAAATACCACACACCATTTTAACCCACTACATCACACCAAATATGGTATTTTTTCCCCATCCAATTCCAAACTCCATTGTTTGTGCAATTTCCGAATTGTTAGGGAATTTTGTGCAAATAGGC
>JAYESA010000010.1:82123026-82125526 GCA_036927795.1 Iris macrosiphon | reverse complement strand
CTCTGTTTGGAGTTAAGATCTTGACAGGTTTATATATTGATTGCGTTAGATTGTTAGCTAGATAGTTGACCTAGACAGCGTTCTACCGTCGATGCTGCGGCATAGGCTGGACGTACCCACGACTCATGCCCGATTTTTCTGGGAACGGGTCGTAACACATTTTTGGTGGCGGCCCCATGCAGATCTTCATTCGCAATTAGTGCGATGTCGTGGTAGTACAATGATTTAGTTGTACTGCTGCGAGCCTGCTCTAGGATATAGGATCTAGGATGAGAGTGTACTCAATCATGACTTGGAACAATTTTAATCTAATTATTCTAAAATTGCTTCTTTTGAAATATTACTGTCCTTCTTTGATGATATCGTATCTTGCGCCGTATTGACTTCTTCTGATCTGTGTTCAGGATGCCTCCGAAGACACGATCCCATCGTACCGTTCCAGCAGTTGCCACTGAGAGGTCTGCTACCTCTCGTCAAGCTCGTATTCAGGCAGCTGCTATCGCTCCACTCACCACTCCTGCGGTTGAGGGAGCATCTTCTTCTCTCAGGGATCCTCCTCCACCTGTCGATCCGAGGACTACCCCAGTCGTTCCGGTGGTTCCTCCACCACTTCCTGCACCAGTAGACGCCGCCCAGTTGTTTGCGTTCTTCAGGAAGAAGATGGACGAGTAGCACCGTCAGGTGGATGTGATAAGGCTGGGCATTGAGAACGCCCACCAGGTGGCCATGACGGCAGTGGACAGAGTGGCACAGATTCAGCCACGGGCAGATCAAATTCAGCATTTGAGGCCGGGCAACATCATTGACTTCCAGAGGATGCGGCCCAAGGAGTTTCGGGGTACAGAAGGGATTATGTACGCCGATGACTGGATATAGCAGATTGAGGGGATCTTCAGGCTGGCACAGATTCCAGACAGCATGCAGATAGAGGCAACGGGCAGTCAGATGTTCGACCTCGCTTTGACATGGTATCGTACTGATATGAGGATCGCGGCGCTAGGGCTTACTTGGGAGGCTTTCAAGAGGCTTTTTAAGAAGAAGTTTTTCCCAGATGTGGCACTCAGTGCTTTGGAGAGCCAGTTCGAGGCACTCGTCCAGGGGAGCATGCTAGTGGACGAGTATGCAGCGGAGTTCTGCTGTCTGGGTAGATTTGTAGAGGACTTGAGTGAGGCAGCAAAGGCAAGAAAGTTTCACAAGGGCTTGGTCATGGCGGTCAAGTCTTTGACCAGGAGCGACCGTGAGGCAACTTTCGAGCATATAGTAGGAGATGATCAGAGAGCAGAGGATGACTTGGAGCTCAAGTCCAAGAGAGGCAGGGATGATTCAGGCAGTGCGAGTGGCAGTGCGGGACCAGCTAAGCGTCCCTATGTGCAGAAGGCAGCGCAGCAGGGTCAGGATCAGAGGGTGCCCACTTGTGCCTATTGCAGGAAGGCAGGACACACTTGGGATGTTTGTAGGAGGAGGCTGAAGGTGTGTTTGTTTTGTGGATCCGCTGCTCACCAAATACGAGATTGTCCCACTGCACCTCCATTGGATGGAGCACAGGATCGGAGAGTTGGAGCTAGGCCACCTGTGGCACAGCATCATGCCATGCACCAGCAGAGGGATATACCCAGCAGGGCAGGGCTTATGCGTTGACGGTCGAGGAGGCTGATGCTACGGGTGTCGGGTTAGCAGGTCTGTCTCTTTGTTCTTCTTCCTGTCCTCTACTATTCCTTGTGGTGTGCTTCATTAGTACCTGTTAGACTTTCCTTGTGCTGTGATAGATAGTGTAGTGACCCTGATTGAGACTGTGATAACACGACCAGTAGGACCATGATCTTGCATGTTGTTTAGGTAGAATTTCTTGACTGTGATTGTTGGGGGTTTGACCTAGAGGGAGTGCGATTGACTTTAAATTTCGAGGATGAAATTTTCTAAGGAGGATAGGCTTGTCACTACCCCATTTCCAGAGCCGAATATTTTTTTATTTTTAATTTAGTTAATTATGTATTTATTATAAGTATTTGTATTTATATTTAATTAGTGATTGTATTATTTTTATTTGATTGTTTTAGGATTTTGGCTAGCCTGGACCCATGTCAGACCCTAGTGGACCCATGTCCGACCCAACCCACACCCTTGTGAGAATTATTTTTGGGTCTAAAATATTTATTATATTTTTAGTTGGTTAGTTGGAGAGATTGGGAGTTAGTTTGAGTGCTTTTGGAACCCCGAACCCAAACCCAAGTGAGAGGAGGGCATTTTGGGTATTTTGGACTATGGAAACCCTTTTATTGTGTGTGACCGGCCCTCCCCAACCTCCCAGACCCGAGCAACCAGCAGCCCCCCCCCATTTTATCACTCCTTCACTCTTCTTCTTCTTCTTCTCCACTCCTTCTTTCTTCCTCTTTCCTTCTTCCAACCTCAAGCAAGTAAGTTTTCTCCATTTTCTTTCCTTCCTCCTTCCATTTCTTCTACTTATGTGAACCCTAATCCTATATTCTTCTCCAACCTAGGT
>JAYESA010000010.1:82043026-82120526 GCA_036927795.1 Iris macrosiphon | reverse complement strand
TGTATATATTTATGCGTGCTGGCATAGGTTTTAGCGGGTATAGGCATGATGCGTAGCCTAGGTTGAGGTATCGGATACCGAGGGTATCCCGGTATCTCAAGGAGGCGAGTTTGAGGGTTTATTAGCCTAATGACCTAGTTTTGGCCTAGAATTTTAGGGGCACCCTAGTTTGACCTAGAGTTGACCATAGTTGACTCGGTTGACCGCCAAGTCAACTTTTGACCTAGTTTTGACCTAGGGTTGACTTTTTGGACCTAGAGTTAACTTTTTGACCCAGATTTTACCGGTTTGACCCGTTTGACCTAGAACGATCCTAGAAGCCTATTTTTAATTATTTTATATCTGTTTAAATTATTAGAAACATCTTTAACCTTGCTTTTCATAATAGGTCCTTGCGACACCAATTCGGATCGCTAGTTGCTCAAGACGTCAGGCGAGTACATTTTCTGATAGTTTTTATTATCTTATGATTATTATGATTCAGCTTCTAGTATAGTATCATCAGATTTTTTTGGCACAATACGGGACACGGACTTGTATTTCTGGATTCATTTACTTGCGACACATATTTTTTATGTTTCTGGACTCTATTCTGGAATCACTATTGGCATCACCTACCGGCATCACTATAGGCATCACTCATGTTTCAGGCTAGACTCATACTTAATTTACGTGTCGGGTCTTGGATTCACTTGTATTAGTCGGGGCGGAGAAATACTCGAGTAGACATGTAAACATTTCCATCTGGAATCATCAGGAATCACTCCCTCTGGTCTAATCTGGAATGACAGCAGCCGCGCACCCAGTGCGCGGTGAGCCGTACTTACCCCTAGCCGTTTATATGTTAAAACAGGTATTTCAAAGACACCGAGTTTATTCTTTATAGTCTGGACTCTCTTGCATTTCTTGCTGGTCTCACTTACATGTTTCTGGACTTGACTCACTACATGTATTTCATGCTGGACTCACTACACGTTCATGTGCACGGACTTGATCTTAGTTTAGATTTCTTGTATCTTGCAGTTATTACTATCTTGCTTCTGATATTCATGCATCTTTACCTTTATGCACCAGTGACATATATATATTTCTTGTTTATACTATATTTTATTCTTCTTGCTACTTGCTATAACTGTTTTATAGTTTTTATCATTTAACTGGAACTGCTGTTAGAGATGTACTTGCTCCAGTCCTGACTGGACATATTTTTTCCAGAGTATCCGGAGGAGTGGTGTCCAACGTTTTATGGACCTGAGCCTGTCGATGGTGGAGACATGGA
The DNA here is from genome assembly GCA_036927795.1 of Iris macrosiphon. Taxonomy (NCBI): domain Eukaryota; kingdom Viridiplantae; phylum Streptophyta; class Magnoliopsida; order Asparagales; family Iridaceae; genus Iris; species Iris macrosiphon. The sequence continues at coordinate 82,119,247 of JAYESA010000010.1, read as the reverse complement.
CCCTCTAGTTTAGGAGTGATTTCGGGTTGGTAGCCGGGATCACTAAGACCTTGTTATTGTTCTTATTAGTTTTTAGTACCGGATTTGTTTCCGATTTTGGACTGAGACCTTATATTGTATATTATTTTGGATGTATTATTATTATTGATGTTGTGGTTATTGTAGTAGTTGTTATTGGTTAGACTTTATAGCTGTTAGTTTTATGTGTTATCTTATCGTACTTAGATTCGTGATTGAGTATATTGTGATTATCATTATGATATTGCTCCTCCGTTTGGAGTTGAGATCTTGACAGGTTTATATATTGATTGCGTGAGATTGTTAGCTAGATAGTTGACCTAGACAGCGTTCTACCGTCGATGCTGTGGCGTAGGCTGGACGTACCCATGACTCATGCCCGATTTTTCCGGGTACGGGTCGTGACACTCCACCATCACCACCTCCAACCGCCACGTCCACCGCCATCATCAGCCTCACCCTCACCTGACCACAACCATCCTACCACAACCGTCACCTCGTCACCACTACCCTGCTGCTGCTGCTACTGTGCATCCGCAGGAGTGCCTCCACCCTCTAGAGACCGGCCACCCTCGAGCAGCGGACCGAGCAACCCCTCCCCGGTTTAAGAGTTAACCCTAGGTTTGTATTTTTACTCCTTCTCCTTCTTGTTGTTGTGTTGCATGAACCAGTGTTATTAGTGAGCCCTATTACCTAGTGTATATATGTGCATGTATTGGAATAGTAGTTAGTGTTAGTAAATACTTCATGGAAATTATGTTGTTTGTATGGCATATATTTGTGTAGTTCCTAGGTGCTTAGACTAAACTATATTATGTGCACTCTAACCTATTAGCTTGGACACGGGTTAGGTTATACGATATTTGGAGTTGTAACGTATTTGGTAGTTAACTATCTTGTTGTGCACGGTATTTGAGGACATGACGTACTCGTACATGAAGACCTAGATGATTCACACTACCAACTTATCTTGGATAGCAACTTAGTGCCTAATTGAATCTTAGTTAATCTTGGTTGTAATATTTGAGAAGGTACGTTTAGAGGGACATGACACTTGTGCATTTTAGCTACGTGCACACTCGACCATGCTAGTTGACCGGTTAAAACCCCTACTTGCATTAGTTTCTAAGTGCGGTGTAGTTGTATTTCTGTGGATACTAGTGTAATGACTGATGATTATTATATTATATTATATATATATGATCGTTGGATTGTTCGGGCGAGGCTTCAGGTGTAACCTCCGATTTCCAATTTCCGAAATAATTAGATTTTAATTTATTTTAAATACCAAGTTTTTAAAATAATATTTTCTTCTTGAATTCTTGTATTTGATTTTGAACAATGTTTGATTTTAGAAGGTGATTTAAAATCTTTTATAAAAAAAAATCATTTTTCCTAAATGTCGCTTTCTTATAAAAAATAGATAAATAATGATGTAAATATAATACTCTAGCTTCGATTATTTATTGGCTTAAATCATAAAATTTTTGTTTTAAATAAAATTTTATTTGAAGGACTAGTTGATAAAATATAATAAATTTTTATATTTATTGGGATAGTAAATAAATAAATTTCATACTTTCGGAGATTTTTGCAATATGCATTAATTAGTAGCTATTCGGAATCAGTTAGCCTTGGATATATATGATCTGGGCCATCCATTATTGGGCCAATCCTCACCCTTCATCCCACACCCTCTGTCCCTATTTAAGTCCCTCATCACCATTCCCAAGAAACCCTAACTAGCCCTCACAAATCCCCACAAGCCAACAAGCCACCACCATTTTGTGTGCTCGTGTCCGTGTGTCCAGCATCACCGTGTCAGCCGTGTTGGCCTCGGGTCCGACCCCGGGTGTCCTATCGTATCCATTCATTTCCTGTGTCCGGTTATAATATTACAAACAGATTTTCGTGTCCGACATACCCGGACCCATCCACCTCCACCACAGCAAACATCATCCTTACATCCCTACCACAGTACACCCAACCCTGTGTCCAACACCCGGACACGTCCACAGTACACCGAACCCATCGTGTCCAACCTCGGACACGATCCACCCCGACACAGCGCAGAAACCCTAACCTAGATCGGATCCGCCGCCGGCGACTGGGATCTCCTCCTCGGCGTCGAGTCGTGGCCGCCTCGGACCGCCTCAGATCCGGAGCCGACGCCGAGTTCGACAGCCGCCGCTCTCGAGTTCCACGCCGCCGCCTCAGATCCGGAGCCGACGCCCTCGTCGAGTCGACCGCCGCCTCGGATCCGCCTCGAGCCGAGCTACGCCGCCGCTCTCGAGTTTTCGCCGCCGCCCGAGACGAACGCCGACCGCCGCCCTGAGCTCCCAGATCCCGCGTCGAGCCGTGGCCGCCTCAGACCCGTCGGGCTTCGACCGCCGCCTCAGCAGACCGCGCCGACGCCTTGCCGGCCCGACCCCGGCGAGACCTCCTCCGCGTCGACGAGAAACCCCTCCCCGACGTGAGTCCCTCTTTCCCTATTTTCCCTTTCTTTCGATTCAGACCGAGTGATTAGTATTATAATTAGTTAAGTTATATATTAGATTAATTAGTAATTAATTTATAATCAGTAGTTAATTTATAATTAGTAATTAATTTATAACCAGTAGTTAATTAATCAGTTAATTAGTTATTAATCAGTATTAATTTATTAATCAGTAGTGATTTGTAATCAGTTAATTAATTTCATAATCAATTAGTTAATTTATGTAATTAGTTAGTGATTAATGTAATTAGTTTAGTAATTAAATATGAATAGCTAGTTTTATGTAATTAGTTTATTTTTATGTAATAAATATAAGGATTTTGATTTTGTGAAAAACTATAATAATTTTTGGGTTCTTTGACTTTCAATGAAATTAGACTTGGTTCTTCCAAACTTCCTAGTAATGGACTGAGTCGACTGTAGATAAGTAATAAATAGTTTTTGTAAATGTTTAACCTTAGTTAAATTGGGATATTTTATTAATAGAGGTCCATTATTTTGGGATGTACTTATAATAGAAAATAAATGATGGGTTTATTTAGTAGCAAATATTTCTAAAATAGTTATATATCCACTTATACCTCTCAAGGGATTTTATTAAGCAGAGATTTCAAATGGACCCATTGGGTTTTTATAATAATATTTTGGACTATATTTATATATTCAAACCTATAATGTATTGGGTTCTAAATAAGGAATAGTTCTTAAAAGATATAGTTGGACCATTAAAAGAATTCATATAGATTACAATGTTAGACTTAATAATAATATTTCCTAAAAATATATATTTGGGTCTAACTAAACCAACCTTTTCTCCTAACATAAATTGATTATTATTGAACCTAGCTAATTTATGTATATTTTCTCTATCTGTTGTGGACCCGGTATCTTCGTCTTGAACTTTGTGCCGAACTTCAATTTTTGGACTTCTTTATATAGTTTCTAGCTATTTGGACTGCTCCGGACCCATTGGAACTAACTGCTATTTCATTTGGGATCACCTTAAGGAGGGTGGCATTATATACATTCATTGATTAGTTATATATATATATAAATGTTTGATTGATATATATATACAAATGTGTATTTTGGTATAAAAATATATATTTATATATATCTATTTAGAGTATATACACAAATACGTATTTTGTACAATTACTAAGAGACACTTATATATATTATATATACGTTTTATTGGTATATGATCTGAGTATAAATGTGTATTAATATACGTATCCCTACTAGATGACCCTAGTTGACTAGAGCCATGCCTGGCATAGCCCTGAGGCCAGTGTATTTCTATTGTGTGTTAGTGTAGCATCTGATACAAGTGATATTATTATATGTTTATAGGACTGTCGGATTCTCCAGACGATACTCTGGGACAAGACATTGGTATTGACAGCTAAGGACCCAAGGCGAGTACATTCTCTGATTAGTTTCTAATTTATGATATCTCCTATGTTCACTGTATCTAGTGTAAATATCCATGCTCTTGACACGCTGGTTACACGGATTGGTATACACGGATCTCGTCACGAGATGTTATTCCTTATTCATGGTGTAGCTTGTACAAGACTTGTTTTCCTTGATATCTTGTGCATGTACAGACACTAATTTTCGGGGAGATTTGCTACCTTCCTAGGGAATCCCGTGCCATAGCGTACCATGATTGGATCTACTATACCAGTCGGGGGTGGGGAGTATTTTAGTGTAGATATGTGATCATATCCAACTTTTCATGCATCATAGCTCACCCCACATCTCACGTCGGGTGCGGCCTGACCATCTCCATGAATCATAGCTAATCACATGTAACCAGCCTGATCAAGTTCCCAAGCCGATCACATGTTAAAGCTAGTACTCATACACTTAGTCATAGGTTCTTGCTCATGGACATATTATTTCTTCTCCTGCATTTACTTACAGTATTTCCAGTATTTCTTTTATTTCTCGTACCTATACATGCTTCTGGTATATTTCCATCTAGAACTGCTACATAGTTTATATCATTAATATAGAACTGCTATTTAGAGATGTACTTTGCTCCTTTCTGACTGGAAAATATTTTTTCCAGACTGTGACCTTAGTAGACTGGTTTCTGACACACTTGGGGATTGGAAGTTAATGATTGCAGGTATGATTATTTTGTCGTTAGACTTGTCTTGTATTTCTTGCTTGCCTGGATATCTCATCGTGCTTTAGTTTATTGAGTATTTCTAGCATTATTTTATGATATCCACGTCTCCTTATGGAGTTGGGTATTCACGTGAGTTGATTAGATAGTTACATGACCTAGACAGCGTTCTACCGCCGATGCTGCGGCGTAGGCTGGACGTACCCACGCACTCGTGCCCCTAAATCGGGTGCGGGTCGTGACACGTTTTTAGTGGTGGCCCATGTAGGTCAGACTTCGCTAGTTGTGCGATGTCGTAGTAGTGCGACATCATAGTTGTACTATTGCGTACCTGCTATAGAATATAGGACATAGGATACTAGGATGAGAGAGGATACTCAATCACTAATTATTTGAGAGATTCCTGGGACGACCCTTGAGAGTCTCATTATAAATTCCAATTTAAATCCTTCCCCTTGTTCCCGTTTGCTCTCGCTTGTTGTTATTGAACTTGATCCTTATTGATCAGTTATTAAATTAAAATCTTGGTATCATTGTTGAGTTTGATTCTTGTGACCAGTTGTTAAATTTAATTCTTGGTATCGTTGTTGAATTGATTTCATATCGAGATGAATTTTACGGGCTAAAATTTACGGTATCATCTGATGACATATGTTGATGAGGACAGTGAGAAAGGTAAAACGTCTACTTTAGTTATGGACCTTAGAGTTTATCGCAGCCATATTAGCTGTGGTGACGAGAACGTAGGAACCTGACTTGGATGTACATACTATAGTTATGAAACTTAGAGTCTCTCGCAGCCATACCGGTTGGCGTGGCAAAGATTCTAGACGACATGATTATAGAGTTGCATACCTTAGTTATGAAACCTATCGTTTATCACATCTATGCTTACTGGCGTGGCGAGGATTCTGAGTGTCATGATTTCAGAAAGACGTGTATGATTATCAGGTTGTATCTTAAATTGGTTCTTAAAGTATCATCTCAAGACTTATCTATTTATGTTATTCCAGGACTTTGTTCCATCGCTTCTTTTCTTTACTAGCAGTAAAGATACCTTCAGTCCTCAATCCAGTTCCTTTGAGCTTTTATTCTTTGAGGATTGCTTATTAAGTATGATAATTAGTGACTTATGATTTTGTCTGTGTCTTGAGTATTAGCATCGACTGAGTGTTGCTAGTAAGTTGTAAGTATTTCCTAGTTGGACAGGTGAGCAGTAGGCTTTAATCCAGAGTTAGCCCTTAGCATAGTACCTTGTAACAATGGTTCTAGGAGAAGTGTCATTAGAGACTGTGAGTAGAGGGATAGTATAGAGTATCAGTGATAGTTCTCAGAGTTAGTATCAGAGCCAATTACCCGTCATGGATAATCATGATTATGTAATTGAGTGATCTATGTAAACAATTAGGTATCAAGAAATTGTGTTAAGAATTAATGGAGCATAACGTTCAATCGGATGATTGATATCGGGCGTGTTAAAGGTAAAGAAATTTATATGCATGAGGAGTTATAATGAGGTGTCATGAGTAGAGAAATATCGGAATCGGTAATGAAGATGGTGAAGCGTATCACAGATTAGTTAACAGGCTGAAAAGGTTAAAAGGAAATACCTATACAACCATCGAGATGAAGAACCATATACATGCCCATGAGAGTAAAGAAACATGAGTGTTATAGTAGATACATGTAATCATGAGTTATAATGAGCTTGATGAGATAATCCATTAATGAAGCTAGTGATATAATACCAAGAGTGATGATGGTTCTATATCGAGGATTAGTCGAGAACGACGCTCAAAACAGTAAGCACTCTGCGTGATGATAATTGGATGCTATACCAGTTGACATAAATTGAAATCATGAAAGAAAATACAGGTGATGATAACTTTGATCATTGGAGGTAATAGTGCAAGTGATTCGGGCAGTACAAATTTAGTACACAGTTGTAGACAATAGAGGTATTGAGTGCACCTCGAGTATTGGAGATTGTGAGCACTTATATGTAAAATTGTGGATTTATAAATTAAAGAGTGGAAATAAATTTTAACTTTGAGAATTATTGAGGAGTTGAGATTGTGTCATAAATTTTTGAGTATTTCAAATATTGATTCAATAAACATGGTTAAGGCTACAAAGATTTTTGGAGTAATTAAATTTTATTTCGATGTTGAGTATCTGATTTTGAGAAAGTATATACATTTTATTTTAAGTTGATCGAGAAGTTAAACCTTGATGAGTATTTGAGGATTAATTTTATGGTGGATGAGAAATATGAAGATTAATATATGAGTAGATGATATACACGTGTAAGGATCTGGTGACTTGAGCATGATTGAGATGGCGCAGACTGACTTGGGTGTCAATCTCAAATTGTATTGGAAATAGCAGTATTTAGTATGTTGTTGCACTTGACGTATATTTGAGTGATAAGAATGACTAGTATGGACAATTGTAGTAGGAACGGGAACTGACAGCGGGTATGGTACTAAAGAGATAGAGGTATCAACGTGGATGCATTATTGAATCATGGTTATATTAGAGATTCTGGCATCAGATTTTGGTATTAATAAACAGGTGTGTGCAATACGGATATATTCATGGATTTTATGGATTAATGATTAGTTGATATGGGTACCAGTGTACATGAATAAGAATTAGTTAGTGAATGTGCTAGAGTTAAGTGTTTGCTAGAGATAGTAGATACTACAAGTAATATGTTAGCAGGTTCTTCCTTCCCTCCTAATGTTCCTTTTTCGTCTTTCGATTGGTTGATTTTCCTAATACTGTAGTTCGTATGCATGATTTTTTGTTAGAATAAAACTAGTAGTACACCTTAACAGAGACTGAAATACCATGACAAAAGGTACATGACCTATATATTTTTCTTAAATTGCATGGCTGTAGGTAGAGTTTTCTTAACCCATGATCATTAGGGTTTTGACCATAGCAAAGATCTATGACAAGGTTATGACTGACAAAAAGGGACAAGATGATTAAATTGTGGATGAGCATTAGTTTTAAATAAAGAATTTAGGGTTTGTTATAACAGAGTTGATGGATCATTGATTTTTCGAAAATCGAGGTATGATTGAAATTCGAGGATAAATATTAACTTAAATAGAGAATTAAGAAATTCACAGGGCAAAATTTAAGGATTTATTAATTTTAGGAAAGGTCTTGATATGATTGAATTGGTTATTAAAAATTTGAGAAAATTTGGGAAATTATCATTCTATCTAATTGATTGCAAGATAGAAATTTTATATTTTATATTATGAATGTTGCATTGAAGATTCTGAAAATATCGCAATGTTGAGTATTTTAAGGAAAAAGGAAATCAGGAAATAAAATCGTTAATGGAATGGTGTCGAATTCAATTCTCGGGAGGAGAACTTAGATTTGAATAAGCATCAATTGAATTTGAGTTAGAGGAGTAAGATGATGATGGATTAGTGGGTAAAAATTTAAATTTTGGGATTCAATTTTTATAAATATGCATGGATTAGATTTTAATTGGAGGATTGGATCTTAAAATCCTGGAGTATTTAGATACGAACTTAAAATTTTTGGAGGAGATTATGAAAAAAAAGGGGATTTAATTTTTTAAAAATCGAAGATTTTTAGGAATATGATGTTATAGAATTTTGAAAGGTTGTGAAATAACGATATGGAATTACTTCATGATTATTTGGTTGAAATTTAAATTTGATAGAAATAATATGATGAGTAAAGACAATTATTGAGGATCCTAAATTTCGAGGACGAAATTTTTCTATGGTGGGTAGACTTGTAACCTCCGATTTCCAATTTCCAAAATAATTTGATTTTAATTTATTTTAAATACCAAGTTTTTAAAATAATATTTTCTCCTTGAATTCTTGTATTTGATTTTGAACAATGTTTGATTTTAGAAGGTGATTTAAAATCTTTTATAAAAAAAAAAAATCATTTTTCCTAAATGTCACTTTCTTATAAAAAAAATAGATAAATAATGATGTAAATATAATACTCTAGCTTCGATTATTTATTGGCTTAAATCATAAAATTTTTGTTTTAAATAAAATTTTATTTGAAGGACTAGTTGATAAAATATAATAAATTTTTATATTTATTGGGATAGTAAATAAATAAATTTCATACTTTCGGAGATTTTTGCAATATGCATTAATTAGTAGCTATTCTGAATCAGTTAGCCTTGGATATATATGATCTGGGCCATCCATTATTGGGCCAATCCTCACCCTTCATCCCACACCCTCTCTCCCTATTTAAGTCCCTCATCACCATTCCCAAGAAACCCTAACTAGCCCTCACAAATCCCCACAAGCCAACAAGCCACCACCATTTTGTGTGCTCGTGTCCGTGTGTCCAGCATCACCGTGTCAGCCGTGTTGGCCTCGGGTCCGACCCCGGGTGTCCTATCGTATCCATTCATTTCCTGTGTCCGGTTAAAATATTACAAACAGATTTTTGTGTCCGACACACCCGAACACATCCACCTCCATCACAGCAAACATCATCCTTACATCCCTACCACAGTACACCCAACCCTGTGTCCAACACCCGGACACGTCCACAGTACACCGAACCCATCGTGTCCAGCCTCGGACACGATCCACCCCGACACAGCGCAGAAACCCTAACCTAGATCAGATCCGCCGTCGGCGACTGGGATCTCCTCCTCGGCGTCGAGTCGTGGCCGCCTCGGACCGCCTCAGATCCGGAGCCGACGCCGAGTTCGACAGCCGCCGCTCTCGAGTTCCACGCCGCCACCTCAGATCCGGAGCCGACGCCCTCGTCGAGTCGACCGCCGCCTCGGATCCGCCTCGAGCCGAGCTACGCCGCCGCTCTCGAGTTTTTGCCGCCGCCCGAGACGAACGCCGACCGCCGCCCTGAGCTCCCAGATCCCGCGTCGAGCCGTGGCCGCCTCAGACCCGTCGGGCTTCGACCGCCGCCTCAGCAGACCGCGCCGACGCCTTGCCGGCCCGACCCCGGCGAGACCTCCTCCGCGTCGACGAGAAACCCCTCCCCGACGTGAGTCCCTCTTTCCCTATTTTCCCTTTCTTTCGATTCAGACCGAGTGATTAGTATTATAATTAGTTAAGTTATATATTAGATTAATTAGTAATTAATTTATAATCAGTAGTTAATTTATAATTAGTAATTAATTTATAATCAGTAGTTAATTAATCAGTTAATTAGTTATTAATCAGTATTAATTTATTAATCAGTAGTGATTTGTAATCAATTAATTAATTTCATAATCAATTAGTTAATTTATGTAATTATTTAGTGATTAATGTAATTAGTTTAGTAATTAAATATGAATAGCTAGTTTTATGTAATTAGTTTATTTTTATGTAATAAATATAAGGATTTTGATTTTGTGAAAAACTATAATAATTTTTGGGTTATTTGACTTTCAATGGAATTAGACTTGGTTCTTCCAAACTTCCTAGTAATGGACTGAGTCGACTGTAGATAACTAATAAATAGTTTTTGTAAATGTTGAACCTTAGTTAAATTGGGATATTTTATTAATAGAGGTCCATTATTTTGGGATGTACTTATAATAGAAAATAAATGATGGGTTTATTTAGTAGCAAATATTTCTAAAATAGTTATATATCCACTTATACCTCTCAAGGGATTTTATTAAGCAGAGATTTCAAATGGACCCATTGGGTTTTTATAATAATATTTTGGACTATATTTATATATTCAAACCTATAATGTATTGGGTTCTAAATAAGGAATAGTTCTTAAAAGATATAGTTGGACCATTAAAAGAATTCATATAGATTACAATGTTAGACTTAATAATAATATTTCCTAAAAATATATATTTGGGTCTAACTAAACCAACCTTTTCTCCTAACATAAATTGATTATTATTGAACCTAGCTAATTTATGTATATTTTCTCTGTCTGTTGTGGACCCGGTATCTTCATCTTGAACTTTGTGCCGAACTTCAATTTTTGGACTTCTTTATATAGTTTCTAGCTATTTGGACTGCTCCGGACGCATTGGAACTAACTGCTATTTCATTTGGGATCACCTTGAGGAGGGTGGCATTATATACTTTCCTTGATTAGTTATATATATATATAAATGTTTGATTGATATATATATACAAATGTGTATTTTGGTATAAAAATATATATTTATATACATCTATTTAGAGTATATACACAATACGTATTTTGTACAATTACTAAGAGACACTTATATATATTATATATACGTTTTATTGGTATATGATCTGAGTGTAAATGTGTATTAATATACGTATCCCTACTAGATGACCCTAGTTGACTAGAGCCATGCCTGGCATAGCCTTGAGGCCAGTGTATTTCTATTGTGTGTTAGTGTAGCATCTGATACAAGTGATATTATTATATGTTTATAGGATTGTCGGATTCTCCAGACGATACTCTGGGACAGGACATTGGTATTGACAGCTAAGGACCCAAGGCGAGTACATTCTCTGATTAGTTTCTAATTTATGATATCTCCTATGTTCACTGTATCTAGTATAAATATCCATGCTCTTGATACGCTGGTTACACGGATTGGTATACACGGATCTCGTCATGAGATATTATTTCTTATTCATGGTGTAGCTTGTACAAGACTTGTTTTCCTTGTTATCTTGTGCATGTACAGACACTGATTTCCGGGGAGATTTGCTACCTTCCTAGGGAATCCCGTGTCATAGCGTACCATGATTGGATCTACTATACCAGTCGGGGATGGGGAGTATTTTAGTGTAGATATGTGATCATATCCAACATTTCATGCATCATAGCTCACCCCACATCTCACGTCGGGTGCGGCCTGACCATCTCCATGAATCATAGCTAATCACATGTAACCAGCCTGATCAAGTTCCCAAGCCGATCACATGTTAAAGCTAGTACTCATACACTTAGTCATAGGTTCTTGCTCATGGACATATTGTTTCTTCTCCTGCATTTACTTACAGTATTTCCAGTATTTCTTTTATTTCTCGTACCTATACATGCTTCTGGTATATTTCCATCTAGAACTGCTACATAGTTTATATCATTAATATAGAACTGCTATTTAGAGATGTACTTTGCTCTTTCCTGACTGAAAAATATTTTTTCCAGACTGTGACCTTAGTAGACTGGTTTCTGACACACTTGGGGATTGGAAGTTAATGATTGCAGGTATGATTATTTTGTCGTTAGACTTGTCTTGTATTTCTTGCTTGCCTGGATATCTCATCTTGCTTTAGTTTATTGAGTATTTCTAGCATTATTTTATGATATCCACGTCTCCTTATGGAGTTGGGTATTCACGTGAGTTGATTAGATAGTTACATGACCTAGACAGCGTTCTACCACCGATGTTGCGGCGTAGGCTGGACGTACCCACGCACTCGTGTCCCTAAACCGGGTGCGGGTCGTGACATCAGGAGCAGGATTTTGGTACTCGCAGTGTCACTACCACATTCTGAAACAGGGGTATTTTCGAATTTTTTTTAATATTTAATATTATGTTATTTATAATTAATTAATTGCATGATAGTGTATTTGATTTAAATAATTATTTGTACGATGTGTGATTAAATATATAATTAAATGCAGTGTTAAATTATTTTATTTTAGCTAGCAGACTAGACCTAGAAGCCAGTAGACGAACCCTTGTCCGAATTATAGAATTCTGGATTTATTATTTTATTTAGAATTTGATATTTGGAGATTGTAATTAATTACTGTATTTTATTTAATATTTTGCGCAATTGCCTTTGCTTCGATATTTGGAGCACTATCCAGACTTTTGTCTTCCAACAAATTTCACAATCTTGCCCTAGACATGTCCGCCTTCAATTCTGCTATTTTTGCAACTCATAATTTTGCTCCTTGTGCATTGTTTCTGGCCGCACAAAAATCGTCGCAGACGTTATTTATAATTTCCTATTTTTGTATCGTTGTGCGTTCCAATCGAAAATTGGAGGCCATCTTGACCTATTTTTCGTGCGGCCCAAATTAGGGTAATATTCTGTTCTGAGTCTTCTTCAATATTGGTATTGATGACTTGACCTGATTTTGGCCCCAGGTACTCCAAATTAATTGTTGAACACAACTTGCATTTTATTTCTATTTAAATTGAGGATACCATTTTATCTGATTTTAAAATCCCCAATTAATTCCAGTGCCCTACAAATTCAGCCTATACCCATCTTACAGTGTCCCCTGACCCTACAAAATACCGGACCCCGAATCGCCCGCCCAATTTTTGTCATTTCATGTGTTTGTGCAATTTTCCGAATTTAAGGGGCTAAGTTGCAATTATTCAATTGTAGGTGTCATCACCCCATGGTCCAAGACCAAATGAAAAGGCTAATTATTTATGGACCAAATTGCATTTTCCTACATGAATTAATTTCCTTCATGAACCATCCTAGCCACTCATTTAAGTGGGTCAAATCCTCACCCTACATCACACCCTCTCTCATCCTATTTAATGACATGTCCTATCAAACCCTAATCCCTAGACTACCTAGAAAACCCCACCACCTCTCAAGCCTCCAAATTCCTCAAGCCTCCTCTCTCATACGTATGATATTCTTTTCTTCTCCTCCTTCTTTTTCTTCTTCTCTTCTTCTCCTTCTTTTTCTTCTTCTTCCTTCTTCTTTCTTACTGAATTCTTTTTCATTGAAACTAATATTTGAATAGTTGGGGGGAACACTGTTCCCTGTGCACCCAGCCGACTCCCCGGCGGCCTGCCTCCCCGGCGGAACTTCTTCCGCCGAAGCCGTTGCTCTTCCTCCGGCGTTCAGCCCCGGCCCGGCGGCTCCTCCCCTCCGCCTTGCGGCGGCTGCTCTCCATCATCCATCCATCCCCCCAACCGGACATCCCTGGCTGCTCCTCCCTCCGGCCTCCTATCACCACCACCATCACCACTCCTCCACCATCATCATCTATTACTCTCCGGCGGCCATTACTCCTCCCCTAATCCCCCTGCTCAGCCCACCGCCGACAAGCCCGAACTCCTCCACCACCTTCATCACCCATTCAATCACCACCACCCCTTCACCATACATCCGGCGGCCTTGCTCCTCCCTGCTGAAGCTCCAGTCCGGCCCAACCCCGGCTTGCTGCTGCCCGCTGTTCCCTGTGCACGGTGGCCGACTCCCCTGCTCCTCCGGTCCGGCGGTCTCCAGCCGGCGGCCGTACTCCGGCAACTCCCCACTGTAAGTTTCTTCCCCTCTCTCCCCTTCCCTCTTTATATATATATATATATATATACATATATATATATATATAATGTTATATATATATATATAATGTATATATATATAAAATATTTGTTTAAATATTTATATAGATTAATTTGGTATAATGTAAGGTATTGTATGTATTAAATAAATGGTATAAATATGTATAGTAATGTATATATTGTATAGAAACCATTAGTAAATTAATATGTGGTGTACATTAATTTATGTAATGTATTAAGGTATATATATAACTAAGGTATATGTATTGTATATATTAATTGATGAGTAGATACATATATATATATGTATATAAATACGTAAATGTGTGTATGTGTATACGTATTAAATAATATATTTTTAAATCTGTATTTTGTTAGATATATAGCTATGTGTTAGTATTAACTAAAATATTCTAGTACGTATTTTAGTACGTATGTATAGTATATAAATTTAATTTGGTATTAGTATATATATAAAAACGTATCTTGGTATATGATATATATATATAGATATAACATATATATATATATTTTTCCCTCGTACATATATATGTATTACATATGTATTCTAGTATAAATACGTATTAGTATATGTATATGCATATTGTTTATTAATTAATATTTAAACATAATGTTTAGTATATATAATATATATGTATAGATATAATAATTATTTAAATTATGTTAATACATAAATAATGTATTGGTATATAATGAAAAGTGTATAATTGATAAATGTATATGTATGTATTTCATTATCTACTTAACATATTACAATATATAAAGTGGTATGTATTTTTGTGTATGTGTATATTATGATACATGTATATAGTATAATTATTATTTTGGTATAAATATACATGTATATATATATATTTTCGTATTGGTATATGTTTAACAAAAACATTTTGACATGTGTTAATATAGAAATGAACGTATTTTGGTAAAAATACAACTATAGCAGTGTATTTATATTGGTATATATATTTTAGAGATATACATATATTAGGTTAAATTCTTTTGTGTGTATACAAGTATTATTTATTAAGTTTATACATATATGCAAGTATCACTTATTTTAAAAGTATATATATATTGTAGGTATTTAACCAAGGTGTATGTATTAAATTTGACTGGTATAAATGTATATATATTATGTGTATAATTATTTTGATATACATTGATATATATATTTTGTATAAAACCTTAGCATATTTTAATATGTAATTAATTTGATGTATATATAATAAGTACATATGTTAATTAAGATGTGTATAATTATGTATCTATCTACTAGGTGACCCTAGTTGACTAGTGCCCTGCCTGGCATAGCCCTGAGGCCAGTATATTTCTTCTGCGTGTTAGGATAGCATCTGATGCAAATGTTATATTGTGATATGTTTTTAGGACTGTTGGTTCACCAGGGAATACTCTGGAACAGGACATCCATAAATACCAGCTAAGGACCGAGGCAAGTACATTCTCTGATAATTTCCAATTCTTGATAATTGCTATAAGTTCAATGATCTTGAAATGTTACAACTGAATCTTTGACACTGTGCTACACGGACTAGTATAGCTTGGATTTACAGTCATGAGATGTTACCATTATTATCGTATTGACATTGTACACGACATGTATATTTAGACACTGTACATGATAGACTTGACTTGCTCGTGTATCGTGACGTGTCATGGTTGGATCCACAGTACTAGTTGGGGGCGGGGAAGTAGTTAGTAAGAAATGTGATCATAACCTCTCATTGTAATATATAAATTGTAAGTGTTGATCATGCTCTTCACCCATGATTAGCCAGGCCCTGTAGCTACTGTACATGTTCCCAAGCCGATCACACTTCGAAACTACTATTTCAAACACCTAGAATAGATTACAGTTCTCTATTTTTTAATCATATACTACATCACCCGTATATGATACTGTACCTTGTTCTTCCATTTTTATACATGCACTGACTGTACCATATTGCCTATTGCCTGTCTCTCTTAAACTGTCATTACATTATTCCACTGTCTTCTCAGTAGCTAGCATGACATGTTTTATTGTATTATAGACATTATCAACTAATGGAACTGTTATTTGAGATTGTGCTTTGCTCCTTCCTGACTGGAAACATTTTTCCAGACTATGCCTTAGAGGACCGCTGTCCGACACTTTATGGACTATGGTGAGTAGCTGCAGACTTGGTAGTTAGCTGTGATTCTGGAAAGTCTAGTCGGAGTTATTATTTCTTGTTAGTTCTTTTAGTAGACTTTTTGGTACCGGATTTGTCTCCGGCATTTTGATGATTTTTTGGATATTGTTAAGTTATTCTTGTGGACTTGTGTTGTGTTTAATTTTAGTTTCTGTTTCGAAATCTTATCGTGCTGTAATTCTGTGATTGAGTATATGTTCATCTATTTGTGTCATCCGTGCCTCCTAATGGAGATTGGATGCCTGCGTGACATTAGTTAGATAGTATCAATACCTAGACAGCGTTCTACCGCCGATGCTGCGGCGTAGGCTGGACGTACCCACGCACTCGTGCCCCTAAACCGGGTGCGGGTCGTGACACGTTTTTAGTGGTGGCCCATGCAGGTCAGACTTCGCGAGTTGTGCGATGTCGTAGTAGTGTAGTATCCTTGTTATACTACTACGTGCCTGCGATAGAATCTAGGACATAGGATACTAGGACGAGAGCAAATACTCAATCACAATTTCTTGAGAGATTCCTGGGATGACCCCTGAGAATCTTGTTATAAACTTCCAATTTAAATTCATTCCCTTGTTCTGTCCATTCTCACTTATTGATATTGAATTTGACTGTTGTTGATTAGGTATTTAAGTTAGGATTTTGGGTTTTATTGTAGGGTTGATTTCATATTAAGAGGAATTTGTAGACTAATTTATGGTACTATTTGATGATGCCCGTCAATGAGGACAGTGAAATGATTAAACATTAGAGCTATTAGACTACAAAAGGTGGATTAAATTTTTAATTTGAGGATTGAAAATGAAATTCACAATTTTTGGATTCTAAGAAGATTGAGATTGTTATTAAAAAATTTTTATTTTGAAGATTTCAATGAGTTGCAAAATTTTGAAATATGAGGAGTTGAAATATTGTTATTAAAATTTTATTTTGAGGATTCCGATTTGATTCAATAAACCTAGACAAGTCTGTAAGGATCTTTAAGGTGATTAAGTTTCATTTCGGTATTTAAATAATTGGTCTTGAGAAAAGTATATGCAATTCTACTTTAAAATTTATTCAAGGAGTTATTTTTGAGGAAAATTTATTTGAGGATAAGATTTTATAGTGGGAGATATATTATAATATAAGTAGGTGAGATGCATGTGTAAGGATCGGTTGGCTTGAGTATGATTGAGAATTCACTGCAAACTGACTTGGGTGATCATCAAGGGTTGTACTAGAAAGTGCAGTACTTAGTATGGTATATTGAAATTGATATGCATTGAGTGATAAGGATAACTAGCATCAACTGTTGCAGTAGGTAAGGAAGCTAGCAGTGAGTGTGCTTGTGATAGAACTGTGGTACTTATAAGGATAGAGGTATCAGACCATGGATGCATCTTTGACCCGTACAATCACACCTAGGATTTTCTTTCAAACCTATTTATCTTGAATGTTGCTTCTTTAGATCTGTACTGTCCTTCCTTGATGATATCGCATTTTGCCTAAATTGATTCTTTGGGATCTGTCTTCAGGATGTCGCCGCAGACACGGTCTATGAGAGCGGGAACATCAGCTTTAGAGGGGTCTGCCACCTCTCCACCTGGTGGACAGACATCCGTAGTTCCTCCTACATCTCCGATGCACGTAGGTGATCCTCCTCCTCCACCTGTTAAGAGGATAGCCGCAGCTGTGACGGACAACCTTCCTCCTCCATCAACTCCGATTCCCGGAGGTTTGCCCATTGACGGAACTCAGATGTTTACCTTGATCCAAGGCATGGTAGATGCCCAGAGAGTAACGGCAGACGCTCAGCGAGTTCAAGCTGAGGCTCAGAAGGTGCAAGCAGAAGCGTACCAGGCACAAACCGAGCTGATAAAAGAAAACATGGAGAATGCTCATCAGGTGACTCTCCAAGCTTTGGAGAAAGTAGCACAGTACCAGCAGTTTTCTGGCCAGCAACAGCAGAGATCAGGCACTATAGTGGATTTCAAAAGGATGATGCCTCGAGAGTTCAAAGGTACCGAAGGAATACTCTACGCTGACGACTGGCTAGAAGATATAGAGAGAAGCTTGCGATTGACCCAGATTCCGGAGAGCTTGAAGATAGAAGCCGCTGGCAGTCAGATGTTCGATATCGCACTCACGTGGTATCGCACTGAGCCGAGAATTACTGCGCAAGGACTTACTTGGGAGACCTTCAAGGAACTCTTCAAGGAGAAGTTCTTTCCCGACGTGGCATTGGGAACCTTGGAAACTCAGTTTCATGACTTAGTTCAAGGAAACATGTCGGTCGACGAGTACGCTGCAGAATTCTGTAGATTGAGCCGTTTTGCATCGTCTATGATTCGAGACCCAGGAGATCGAGCCCGGAAATTTAGAAAGGGACTGACAAGAGAGATTAAGTCGCGCACTTCTGGTCGTCGTACCGCTACCTTTGAGGCTATCTTGATGGATGCTCAGATCGCAGAAGAGGATCTGGATCTCAGGCCTAAGAGGAGTCACGATACTGTTGGAGATACGAATGATAGCGCAAGACCAGCCAAGCATCCCCGTATTCAGCACCAACAAGAGTACCAAGTACCATTTCATATTCAGCAACAACCATGGACATTTCAGCATCCACCGCAGTACCTAGCCCCAGTTCCTATCCAACAACATCCATGGGCGTATCAGTATCAACAGCAGTACCCGGCACCAGTTCCTGTACAGCAGGATCAACGAACTTGTCACTTCTGTAAGAAGCCAGGTCACCTTTGGGAGAGCTGTAGAACGAGGCTAGGACTTTGTTTGCACTGTGGCGCTGCGGGACATCGAGTAAAGGATTGCCTTCGAGTCCCTCATCTTCTCAGCCATCACGCAGTTTCAGACTACAGAGATCCAGTTAGGCTACCTGTGGAACCGTACATTGCTCAGCACCTGCAAAGGGAACCACCCCAGCAGGACGGGCATTTGCGATGACGGTCGAGGAGACCGATACTGCAGGTAATGTGTTAGCAGTTTCTGTCCTTTCCTTCATTCTGTTCCTATCTAATTGATTGATTGCTTAGTACCATAGTTCGTATGCATGATTCTTTGTTATAATGTAGTTAGTAGTACACCCTGATACATGGACTGCAACACCATAACAAATGAGACCATAACCATGTATGCTCCCCCTAGATTGTATGTGGTATGACTATAGGTAGAATTTTCTTAGACCATGATTATTGGTGTTGACTATAGTGAAGATTCATGAAGGAGTTATGACTTGACAAGAGGAACAAGATGATTAAAAATTTGAGGATAATTATTGATTTAAATAAATGGTTAAGAAATTAACATGGCATAATTGGTGGGTTAATTAATTCCAAGAAAGATTATGACATGTTTAAGTTGGTTATTAATTTGGAAATTTGAAGATTTATCAATGTATTTATTTAATTGCAAGTTATGAATTTAGAACTTCGTATTTGAATGTGACATTTGGAGAATCCTTAAATATCATGTTGTTGAGTACTTAGAGGAGTGGATATTAAAATTTCGGGTATTGAATTATAACTCAAAACTTTCAAGAAATTTTGATGGACTTTGATTTACTTTGAGGATTTTCAGGTTATACAACAATTCTAGAATTTTGAAATCTCGAAAGGACCTTGTGGATTATTCGTGGTTGATGAGTTTAATGGAGTGAATAATAATGTGTATGATTAAATGCTAATATGAGGATTTTAAATTTCGAGGACGAAATTCTTTTAAGGTGGGTAGACTTGTCACTACCACATTCTGAAACAGGGGTATTTTCAAATTTTTTTAAATATTTAATATTATGTTATTTATAATTAATTAATTGCATGATAGTGTATTTGATTTAAATAATTATTTGTACGATGTGTGATTAAATATATAATTAAATGCAGTGTTAAATTATTTTATTTTAGCTAGCAGACTAGACCTAGAAGCCAGTAGACGAACCCTTGTCCGAATTATAGAATTCTGGATTTATTATTTTATTTAGAATTTGATATTTGGAGATTGTAATTAATTACTGTATTTTATTTAATATTTTGCGCAATTGCCTTTGCTTCGATATTTGGAGCACTATCCAGACTTTTGTCTTCCAACAAATTTCACAATCTTGCCCTAGACATGTCCGCCTTCAATTCTGCTATTTTTGCAACTCATAATTTTGCTCCTTGTGCATTGTTTCTGGCCGCACAAAAATCGTCGCAGACGTTATTTATAATTTCCTATTTTTGTATCGTTGTGCGTTCCAATCGAAAATTGGAGGCCATCTTGACCTATTTTTCGTGCGGCCCAAATTAGGGTAATATTCTGTTCTGAGTCTTCTTCAATATTGGTATTGATGACTTGACCTGATTTTGGCCCCAGGTACTCCAAATTAATTGTTGAACACAACTTGCATTTTATTTCTATTTAAATTGAGGATACCATTTTATCTGATTTTAAAATCCCCAATTAATTCCAGTGCCCTACAAATTCAGCCTATACCCATCTTACAGTGTCCCCTGACCCTACAAAATACCGGACCCCGAATCGCCCGCCCAATTTTTGTCATTTCATGTGTTTGTGCAATTTCCCGAATTTAAGGGGCTAAGTTGCAATTATTCAATTGTAGGTGTCATCACCCCATGGTCCAAGACCAAATGAAAAGGCTAATTATTTATGGACCAAATTGCATTTTCCTACATGAATTAATTTCCTTCATGAACCATCCTAGCCACTCATTTAAGTGGGTCAAATCCTCACCCTACATCACACCCTCTCTCATCCTATTTAATGACATGTCCTATCAAACCCTAATCCCTAGACTACCTAGAAAACCCCACCACCTCTCAAGCCTCCAAATTCCTCAAGCCTCCTCTCTCATACGTATGATATTCTTTTCTTCTCCTCCTTCTTTTTCTTCTTCTCTTCTTCTCCTTCTTTTTCTTCTTCTTCCTTCTTCTTTCTTACTGAATTCTTTTTCATTGAAACTAATATTTGAATAGTTGGGGGGAACACTGTTCCCTGTGCACCCAGCCGACTCCCCGGCGGCCTGCCTCCCCGGCGGAACTTCTCCCGCCGAAGCCGTTGCTCTTCCTCCGGCGTTCAGCCCCGGCCCGGCGGCTCCTCCCCTCCGCCTTGCGGCGGCTGCTCTCCATCATCCATCCATCCCCCCAACCGGACATCCCTGGCTGCTCCTCCCTCCGGCCTCCTATCACCACCACCATCACCACTCCTCCACCATCATCATCTATTACTCTCCGGCGGCCATTACTCCTCCCCTAATCCCCCTGCTCAGCCCACCGCCGACAAGCCCGAACTCCTCCACCACCTTCATCACCCATTCAATCACCACCACCCCTTCACCATACATCCGGCGGCCTTGCTCCTCCCTGCTGAAGCTCCAGTCCGGCCCAACCCCGGCTTGCTGCTGCCCGCTGTTCCCTGTGCACGGTGGCCGACTCCCCTGCTCCTCCGGTCCGGCGGTCTCCAGCCGGCGGCCGTACTCCGGCAACTCCCCACTGTAAGTTTCTTCCCCTCTCTCCCCTTCCCTCTTTATATATATATATATATATACATATATATATATATAATGTTATATATATATATATAATGTATATATATATAAAATGTTTGTTTAAATATTTATATAGATTAATTTGGTATAATGTAAGGTATTGTATGTATTAAATAAATGGTATAAATATGTATAGTAATGTATATATTGTATAGAAACCATTAGTAAATTAATATGTGGTGTACATTAATTTATGTAATGTATTAAGGTATATATATAACTAAGGTATATGTATTGTATATATTAATTGATGAGTAGATACATATATATATATGTATATAAATACGTAAATGTGTGTATGTGTATACGTATTAAATAATATATTTTTAAATCTGTATTTTGTTAGATATATAGCTATGTGTTAGTATTAACTAAAATATTCTAGTACGTATTTTAGTACGTATGTATAGTATATAAATTTAATTTGGTATTAGTATATATATAAAAACGTATCTTGGTATATGATATATATATATAGATATAACATATATATATATATTTTTCCCTCGTACATATATATGTATTACATATGTATTCTAGTATAAATACGTATTAGTATATGTATATGCATATTGTTTATTAATTAATATTTAAACATAATGTTTAGTATATATAATATATATGTATAGATATAATAATTATTTAAATTATGTTAATACATAAATAATGTATTGGTATATAATGAAAAGTGTATAATTGATAAATGTATATGTATGTATTTCATTATCTACTTAACATATTACAATATATAAAGTGGTATGTATTTTTGTGTATGTGTATATTATGATACATGTATATAGTATAATTATTATTTTGGTATAAATATACATGTATATATATATATTTTCGTATTGGTATATGTTTAACAAAAACATTTTGACATGTGTTAATATAGAAATGAACGTATTTTGGTAAAAATACAACTATAGCAGTGTATTTATATTGGTATATATATTTTAGAGATATACATATATTAGGTTAAATTCTTTTGTGTGTATACAAGTATTATTTATTAAGTTTATACATATATGCAAGTATCACTTATTTTAAAAGTATATATATATTGTAGGTATTTAACCAAGGTGTATGTATTAAATTTGACTGGTATAAATGTATATATATTATGTGTATAATTATTTTGATATACATTGATATATATATTTTGTATAAAACCTTAGCATATTTTAATATGTAATTAATTTGATGTATATATAATAAGTACATATGTTAATTAAGATGTGTATAATTATGTATCTATCTACTAGGTGACCCTAGTTGACTAGTGCCCTGCCTGGCATAGCCCTGAGGCCAGTATATTTCTTCTGCGTGTTAGGATAGCATCTGATGCAAATGTTATATTGTGATATGTTTTTAGGACTGTTGGTTCACCAGGGAATACTCTGGAACAGGACATCCATAAATACCAGCTAAGGACCGAGGCAAGTACATTCTCTGATAATTTCCAATTCTTGATAATTGCTATAAGTTCAATGATCTTGAAATGTTACAACTGAATCTTTGACACTGTGCTACACGGACTAGTATAGCTTGGATTTACAGTCATGAGATGTTACCATTATTATCGTATTGACATTGTACACGACATGTATATTTAGACACTGTACATGATAGACTTGACTTGCTCGTGTATCGTGACGTGTCATGGTTGGATCCACAGTACTAGTTGGGGGCGGGGAAGTAGTTAGTAAGAAATGTGATCATAACCTCTCATTGTAATATATAAATTGTAAGTGTTGATCATGCTCTTCACCCATGATTAGCCAGGCCCTGTAGCTACTGTACATGTTCCCAAGCCGATCACACTTCGAAACTACTATTTCAAACACCTAGAATAGATTACAGTTCTCTATTTTTTAATCATATACTACATCACCCGTATATGATACTGTACCTTGTTCTTCCATTTTTATACATGCACTGACTGTACCATATTGCCTATTGCCTGTCTCTCTTAAACTGTCATTACATTATTCCACTGTCTTCTCAGTAGCTAGCATGACATGTTTTATTGTATTATAGACATTATCAACTAATGGAACTGTTATTTGAGATTGTGCTTTGCTCCTTCCTGACTGGAAACATTTTTCCAGACTATGCCTTAGAGGACCGCTGTCCGACACTTTATGGACTATGGTGAGTAGCTGCAGACTTGGTAGTTAGCTGTGATTCTGGAAAGTCTAGTCGGAGTTATTATTTCTTGTTAGTTCTTTTAGTAGACTTTTTGGTACCGGATTTGTCTCCGGCATTTTGATGATTTTTTGGATATTGTTAAGTTATTCTTGTGGACTTGTGTTGTGTTTAATTTTAGTTTCTGTTTCGAAATCTTATCGTGCTGTAATTCTGTGATTGAGTATATGTTCATCTATTTGTGTCATCCGTGCCTCCTAATGGAGATTGGATGCCTGCGTGACATTAGTTAGATAGTATCAATACCTAGACAGCGTTCTACCGCCGATGCTGCGGCGTAGGCTGGACGTACCCACGCACTCGTGCCCCTAAACCGGGTGCGGGTCGTGACACGCAGCTTGAGGATCCATGCAAGTATACCTTGCCTTATTTACTGTTTAATTTAGTTATTAAATATTATATGGGATATTGTTGCAAATATTATATATAACTGTGTGTGTTCGAGAATGACTTGGGTGCAGTCGACGATTGCGTCGATGTGTAGTGTAATGACTTAGTCACTAGCAGACTCACCTACTGTTGTGAAGATATTCTGATATCTTCCAAGACCCTGACACTTCTTACACTCATCACGATGACAAACTCATGTTGGGATGTGGGTTGGCGTACCCGACTAGCTATCGGTGCGTGTGACATGTATCATGGTTTAGGGCGTAGTCAGGTTAGTCTAGTTATTTGAGACCTGGCATATATTTACGTGGTATGCACGTTGTGTATTCAACTTATATATTTGCATTGGGCGGGGAGAACAATTGGTAGGCGCATGGGATACACACATTAGAATCTGTAGTGTCCAGAGGAGCTACTGTCACGCCCCAGTCCCAAATACGTAGGACTAGGAACACGTAAGCATGCCAGCCGCATGGATATGGCAACTCTAATATATGGAAACCATAACCCATACGTACGCTGTAATATGAATATAAACTCACATGTGGTATATATAATGTCACAAGTCACAGATATGCTAATCTCATCCACACAACAAGTCATAGAAAAAAAATACTAAACTAGAATAAGGAGTCTGAAATATCTAAAATAATAGTCGGGTGGAGACAAATCCACTACCCATGACTATATCCAAAACTAAAATGAGAGAGGAGTATAAAGTCTCCAATGTAAAATAATGTGAAGACAGAAGTGCATCAGCTAAAAGAATCCATCGCAAGATAATCAACTATGCTCAGAAGGTAAGACCTCCTCGACAGAAAATAATGCGTCAGGTCCAGGCCCGTACTCCTGCAAATACTCAAGAGCAGATACACCTGGCAGAGGACCAGGTCCTCAGAGGGACGTAACAAGATACAAAAAATACGAGCCAATTTGAATACAGTAAACATGCATATGGTTTGAAAATAGATAAGTACGCTGTACAAGATAATCTATATGAATGTAAATGAGGACAAATTTTTGACGTATGGGCAAGGGTAGTCTACTCGATCTAAGCCTCACAACTCACACACCCGTCTAGAACATCAAAAATCGACATACCTCTGGGGTAGCGACCAGCGCGACTCTACAGAAATCGACATACCTCTGGGGTAGCGACCAGCGCGACACACGCCCGTAGTACGAACTATATACTACGGTTTACCAGAGTGGTTAAAAGCCCATACGCCTAATGATTGTCCTCCCATGATACTAGGTGCCATGTGTGTGTCAACATATCTAATACATAGTAATGACTGTAGAAAAACTACACATACAAGAACTATATAGAAATGAAATAAATAAAAAGAAATATAAATAGCATGTAAAGTACTGTAAACAATTTAGCAAGGTATCTTGCCTGGGGTCCTGCTGCTGGTATGAATCAGAGTCCAAGTCACAGTCCAAATAGCCTATGTATTACAAATTTATCACGTCAAAAGATAATTTATTTTAATTTATTTAATTCTGGAATAATTACTCTAAAATCCTATTTTAATCTTATTATTCTGATTTTTATGTTAATTCCTAAATTTTGTCCAAAAAAACTGAATTTTATCAACTCGAGACTCATGGCACGCAAATCGAGACGATCTGTTGACCAAAAAGTCAACCGACACAAACTCAACTTTCATACATAATTTTTTGTAGATTTCAGCGTAAAAACATGCTAGAATTTACAGCTCGTCCGAATTCATATTTGTTTGGGAATTATGGCACATACAAATTTTGTATTGTGCACCGATGGTTAAATTCTAACCTAGAAGTTCTACAGAATTAACAGTATATAAATACTTCGAATTAAATTCTGGGAAAAATATATGTCGATGATCTCGACATTAGCCTTCCGAAACTTTAAACGGTTCATGATTCTGATTCCGGGTTCTCCCAAAATTGTGAAAACATTAAAATACGTCTATTTTTGGACATGCTGTGCTCTATGAATTTTTCAGAATTTAATACTAATAATTTAGAAAAACAATTTATATAATCAGAAAGCTAACCTCATTATCATTCTAACAAAAAAAAACTAGGCCTCGTTTGGAGTCGGAGCTATGCGCAATGGCTTCTGGAAGATGAAGGAACCCTAGATGACAATTCTCCAAAAATCGAATGAAGAAAAAAACCCTAGAAATTAATATCTAAACTATTATATATATAGAGAGGAGAGAGAAAGTGCAGCCGCGGCTCACAGCACGCCACATAGCAGCAATCCAGGGCTGCCCGCGCAGATCGGACGGTCAGGCACTGATGCGGCTCGTCTCAGCTGAGTCCGAGTCGAACTCTGACTCGGCTCGAGGTCGGCTCGACTCGGCTCGCACCCACTCAGCGGTCACTGACAGGCGGGCCCGGCACTGTTCACTACTGGAGGCTGACAGGTGGGCCCCCTGTTTGATGACTGGACAGAATTAATTACTTTTTGGGTTTTCTTTTTCAGAAATTAGTTTTTAATTCAGTTTTTCATAATTAACTCAAAATAAATGCTAAAAATAATCGAAAAATTCCCCAAAAATTCTAGAAAATATATTTTATTATTTAAAACCTAAAATAAAATTTTAGGATATTTTTAATTAAGTTTGAACATAAAATAAATTCTTTAAAGTCCTCAAAAATTAGTGTTACTAGTTTTTAATTAACTAAAATTTATGAAAAAATCCCAATAATCTAAATTAGCCTAAAAATAATTCTAAATAAATATTTATATAAGTAAATATACTAAAAAAAATTATTTTCTAATTAACTAAGAGAATACTCTAAATCAACATCTATAATAAATATAATAATATAAAATATACACAAATACCTATTTTGGGTGAGGAAGTTTACAATCTACCCAACTTACAACAATTTCGTCCTCGAAATTGACACTAACCCATATTCATAGTAATCACTATAGCTATTACACTACATTGGTGTCTAGCAGGACTCCTAAACTCATGGTCTGCCATTCTAACACTTTCTCATCTATTGTCCATCCACTATTCTATCATCCTCTAACTCGTCTACACTACCCAACTTACAAGATTCTACTAGTAGTCACATTCTTTGAAGCTATTGTCTAGGTTTGTAAGGTAAATACATTTATTGGGTCGAGAATCTTGGGATACCTGTCTAGAATCTCATAACTATGACTTTTTCCATAACCGTCAAGTATCATAGTCTAATACTGCCACGCCACCTGGCCAGTATGGCTGCAAGTAATTCGACTATTCTACCATAATCGTCTGGCTACAATTGTCGCTACCTCGCCAGTGATTTGTCATAGTCATCAGTTCGTAACAAGTGCCTTCAACTCTTTCCTAGGCATAGTCTAAGTTTTTTGGGAGACACTTAAGGTCTTGACTAACTATTAGGGCTATGATCTAGCTCAAGTGATCTAACAATTTCTACTATACTACATGGTGCTACTTAAGGGTTAAACTAATAAAGAATACATATATTGTTATAGTGCATATACATATTAAGAACTCATCCTTAGTTATCAAGCATTACTAACACATTTATGTTTAACTAACAAAATAGGGGTGAGGTTGATATCAAACAATTCATAATGGCACGAAAGATACGACTATGATAGGAAGAGTTACGCACGAGATAAGGAATGAATATAAAAGGAGAAGATGAGTCACCCCAAGAGGGCGAGATAAAATAGGGAGAATACTACTACTGCTACTCACGTCATCCATTAGCATCGCGTGTATGCTATCTGGGTAGAATATACATACATCCTCATAACTGCTAAGCTACCATATATAAAATTCTATAGCTATTTGTACATCTAAGAGCTTGTGTCATAATGGGTTTATGAGTATACAAAGACAATTATAACTAAAAGGTCATACCTGTATCTACGGCTTCCTGTGTTTGCTCTCCTATACTTGTCATAATGAGTGCTTGGCCTTGTCTTTGGTTGATCAACTGGGGTCTAGTCCCCTCCATTTGTGCAGACTGTAAAAGCAGTGGTGGGTCCCTTTGGTCTTCTATACTTGAGGGTGTATGCGGTGTTCCTGATTTTAATGCCATAGACCCCGTGTTCTGCTGAGGACATTCTCGAGCTTGATGGTGACTTGATCCACATACCATGCACAATCCCAATCGACGACGACAATCTCTATGAATATGACCTGGTATACCACAAAAGTTACAAGTACGATGCCCCTTGGCTGGATATGGTGCGACACTATTTGGTTGCTGGCGTGTCAAAGGGTGTCGAATGGGTCCTCCTTGCTGTATCCTTACTGGTCCTTGGTGACTTCTTAGTTGAATTCTGTTTCCCTTGCTGATGGCCTCCTGAATCCTGGCTTCTGTCAATAACTCGGCATAAGAGATCCGGGACTGTGAGCTAGTGTAGTGCTGGAGCTCCCGAGTTAGCCCACGGTAAAACCTCTTAGCCTTCTCTAAGTCATTAGGTATTAGGACTGTGCCATACTTACTGAGACGGCTAAATTCTGCGTCATACTCATCAACCGTCTTATCCCCTTGCTCTAGATGGAGGAACTGATCGTACAATACGTCCCTTACAGTATCCGGGAAGTACTTCCTCTCAAAGCATTCCAAGAATTGTTCCCAAGTCTGACGCGTACCCAACTGGCGCTCCATTGATTCCCACCAGTGATGCGCGTTGTCTTCTAACTGAGTCCTCACGCCTATCATCCATAGGTCAGTAGGTAGTTGTGATGCCTCTAACAACTTCTTGGTATTGGCAATCCAGTTCGTGGTCTCCTCTGGACTCTCTTTGCCCTTATATGGCTTAGGGCCCATCTGCACAAAGTCCTTGACTGAACCAACCCGAGCTTGTGGTACTGAAACTAGTGCCTGGGTTGGAATAGGGGCTAGTGCAGCCATTCTCTCAAGCGCTGCCAGAAATTCTAGCCTCTGCTCTGCTGCTTGCTGCCTCTGTTCCTGTATTATCATCTGAAAGAATTGGAACAGCTGCGCTTGGCCATCTTGCGGTGCTAGTGGAGTTGGAAAAGTCCCATTAGGTATCGTGGAGGGGGTTGATGGAATTGGATTGCTAGTCGGTCCATCCGGTCCGGGAGGAAGAGGTGGTGTTGAGGTCACTCCTAGTGGTTGGTCGTCGTCCCCTGGAGACGTGTTGTCCCCGGTGGCGGCATGCCCATTATTCAAATTCATCTCTCTGCAAGAGATGGACGAAGGATTAAGAAGAGTACATGAATCAAGCAGGATGCAAGAACTTAAGTAGGACATGTTGGAAGGAAGGTAAGTTATAGTCAAGTGTGGATGAGATCTAAAATTCTAATCCTAGGTGCAGGTCAGCTCGGTACAGTGACATAACCGAAACGGCTAACTCGACCTGCATGGGCCACCACAAAAACATGTCACGCCCCAGTCTCAAATACGTAGGACTAGGAACACGTAAGCATGCCAGCCGCATGGATATGGCAACTCCAATATATGGAAACCATAACCCATACGTACGCTGTAATATGAATATAAACTCACATGTGGTATATATAATGTCACAAGTCACAGATATGCTAATCTCATCCACACAACAAGTCATAGAAAAGAAATACTAAACTAGAAAAAGGAGTCTAAAATATCTAAAATAATAGTCGGGTGGAGACAAATCCACTACCCATGACTATATCCAAAACTAAAATGAGAGAGGAGTATAAAGTCTCCAATGTAAAATAATGTGAAGACAGAAGTGCATCAGCTAAAAGAATCCATCGCCAGATAACCAACGATGCTCAGAAGGTAAGACCTCCTCGACAAAAAATAATGCGTTAGGTCCAGGCCCGTACTCCTGCAAATACTCAAGAGCAGATACACCTGGCAGAGGACCAGGTCCTCAGAGGGACGTAACAAGATACAGAAAATATGAGCCAATTTATATACAGTAAACATGCATATGGTTTGAAAATAGATAAGTACGCTGTACAAGACAATCTATATGAATGCAAATAAGGACAAATTTTTGACGTATGGGCAAGGGTAGTCTACTCGATCTAAGCCTCACAACTCACACACCCGTCTAGAACATCAGAAATCGATATACCTCTGGGTTAGCGACCAGCGCGACTCTACAGAAATTGACATACCTCTGGGGTAGCGACCAGCGTGACACATGCCCGTAGTGTGAACTATATACTACGATTTACCTGAGTGGTTAAAAGCCCATACGCCTAATGATTGTCCTCCCATGATACTAGGTGCCATGTGTGTGTCAACATATCTAATACATAGTAATGACTGGAGAAAAACTACACATGCAAGAACTATACAGAAATAAAATAAATAAAAAGAAATATAAATAGCATGCAAAGTACTATAAATAATTTGATAAGGTATCTTGCCTGGGGTCCTGCTGCTGGTATGAATCAGAGTCCAAGTCACAGTCCAAATAGCCTATGTATTACAAATTTATCACGTCAAAATATAACTTATTTTAATTTATTTAATTCTGGAATAATTACTCTAAAATCCTATTTTAATCTTATTATTCTAATTTTTATGTTAATTCCTAAATTTTGTCCAAAGAAACTGAATTTTATCAACTCGAGACTCATGGCACGCAAATCGAGGCGATCTGTTGACCAAAAAGTCAACCGACACAAACTCAACTTTTATGCATTATTTTCTGTAGATTTCAGTGTCAAAAATATGCTGGAATTTACAGCTCGTGCGAATTCAAATTTGTTTGGGATTTATGGCACATACAAATTTTGTATTGTGCACCGATGGTTAAATTCTAACCTAGAAGTTCTACAGAATTAACAGTATATAAATACTTCAAATTAAATTCTGGGAAAAATATATGTCAATGATCTCGACATTAGCCTTCCGAAAATTTAAACGGTTCATGATTCTGATTCCGGGTTCTCCCGAAATTGCGAAAACATCGAAATAGGTCTATTTTTGGACATATTGTGCTCTACGAATTTTCCAGAATTTCATACTAATAATTTAGAAAAAAAATTTATATAATCAGAAATCTAACCTCATTATCATTCTAACAAAAAAAAACTAGGCCTCGTTTGGAGTCCGGAGCTATGCGCAATGGCTTCTGGAAGATGAAGGAACCCTAGATGACAATTCTCCAAAAATCGGCTGAAGAAAAAAACCCTAGAAATTAATATCTAAACTATTATATATAGAGAGAGGAGAGAGAAAGTGCAGCCGCGGCTCATAGCGCGCCACGTGGCAGCAATCCAGGGCTGCCCGCTCAGATCGGACGGTCAGGCACTGACGCGGCTCGGCTCAGCTGAGTTCGAGTCGAACTTTGACTCGGCTCGAGGTCGGCTCGGCTCGGCTCGCACCCACTCAGCGGTCACTGACAGGCGGGCCCGGCACTGTTCACTACTGGAGGCTGACAGGTGGGCCCCCTGTTTGCTGACTGGGCAGAATTAATTACTTTTTGGGTTTTCTTTTTCAGAAATTAGTTTTTAATTCAGTTTTTCATAATTAACTCAAAATAAATGCTAAAAATAATCAAAAAATTCCCAAAAATTTTTAGAAAATATATTTTATTATTTAGAACCTAAAATAAAATTTTGGGATATTTTTATTTAAGTTTGAACATAAAATAAATTCTTTAAAGTCCTCAAAAATTAGTGTTACTAGTTTTTAATTAACTAAAATTTATGGAAAAATCCCAATAATCTAAAATAGCCTAAAAATAATTCTAAATAAATATTTCTATAAGTAAATATACTAAAAAATATATTTTCTAATTAACTAAGAGAATACTCTAAATAAATTCAACATCTATAATAAATATAATAATATAAAATATACACAAATACCTATTTTGGGTGAGGGAGTTTACAGCCACGGATCCAATGACTTTCTTTATTCAGATACCGCGTTCTTCGGAACGATGGATGTTACATGTACAGATACCATGCTCTTCGGAGTATTGGACGTTATGCCTATACCTACCCATACGTACCAAGATTATCCTCATATTGCATTCACTTAGATGCTTAGTACACCCCCTTTATTTATTCAGTATTTATATTTGGCATGTATTTTTGTATCTTGTTACGTCCCTCTAAAGACCTGGTTCCCTTCCAGATTTGGACGAGGTATACTATCCGACCGTGTACGGGCCCGGACAAGAGATGAGGTACGCGATCGAGGAGGAGCTTGAGGTGTTACCATTAGAGTTTCCTTGAACATTGGTAGGCCTTCCGCCTATGACTGGAGCATCCTTATCTAGTTAGCCGATGCTCTAGCCTAGTACTCTTATCTGTCCTTTCATACTCTTATTTCATCATTGTAGTAGGTTTGTTCCTATCAGACATATTTGGATTGTGCTATGACATTCAGACTCCGTACTTATTTTCTAGTATTTATTTTAGCTCTTCTTATTTATATTTTGTAGATGAGATTAGACATTTACCTGTTGTATGTTAGCATATTAGACTTGTTAGTATTTTAGGACAGTGTAGTACGCTTCGTCGGGTCCATTAAATTGGGAAATCCTTCGAAGTCGTATTAGTTGGCCATTGCCACGTGGCCTGGTCCTATGTATTTTGGGACAAAGACATGACATGGTTTTAGTGGTGGCTCACGCAGGTCTGTCTGTTTATTGCTTGTGGTATGACAACATGCCCAACGAGCCTGCAATAGGATAGAAATTATTAGATCTCATCCACCTTGACTATCGTCTTTGAACCTCCTTCGTATTTAATTATTTGAATATCTGCATCATGTTTATTTATTTCCATACTCTTTTAATGTAGTTCTATCTCTTGCAGAGAGATAAACTTTTACAGTGGACGTGAGGCATATGGTGCCATTGTGCCATCCACCACCGCACAGAGGGAGGATACATCCAGGGACCACCCGGAGAGCAGCCACCACCACAGGCCCCGGTGATCCTACAGGCCCCGCTGATACATTGGCGCCAGACTTCTCAGGCCTATCCGACGCAGCACCACGAGGGCCAGACTTCTCAGACTATCGCACAATACCTCGAGGGCCAGACTTCGAGGGCCACGCCGATGCCGCAGTCCGAGAGTCCGACATCTCAAGAGACACCTACAGCGTAGCCGGAGGTCCTATTGCCACCACTTCTACCCTTTCAACCTCATATGCCACATCTAGAGGGACAGTCGCAGATGTTCCAGTTCTTCCAAGCCATGATGCAGGCGCAGTGGCATCGGGCCGAGACTATGAGACAGAGCTTGATGGCAGTTATAGATAGGACACCTGCCCCAGCACCCGTACCAGCATCTACACCTGTTCAGCTAGCTGGTACTGTTCGAGGGTTTCGTCAGATGGGCCCGGATACCTTTTCGGGCAGCAAGACCGCAGAGGAGATCTCTGACTGGGTCGCCAGCACGGAGATGCTGCTGGAGGCTTCTCAGCTACCTCTGGACCTTTGGATGACCGCAGTGAGGGATCAATTAAAAGGCAATTCCCATCACTGGTGTGACTCCATAGAGCGCAGCGTCGGCAAGAAGCAGATATGGGAGCAGTTTCTAGAATACTTCAATGAGAAGTACTTCCCGACTATGGTCAGGAATGCATTATACTCCCAGTTCCTGCACCTGGAGCAAGAAAACATGACCGTAGACGCGTATGATGCGGAGTTCAGTCAACTTAGTAGATTTGGTGCCGCCTTGATACCCAATTATATGGAGAAGGCCAGGAGATTCCATCATGGTCTGACTTACGAGCTACAGAGGTACACTACCACCCAGGCGAGGATCTCTTATGAAGAGGTTCTGTCAAAGGCCAGGATCGAGGAGGCTATTGGCAGAGGATCGAGGCATTCCAGCATGACCGTACCATCCAGAGCTCAGCCCGGAGTAGAAGGACCGATCCGTCGTCCGGGAGAGCAGAGGATAGTACCATATCAGCACAAGGAGCTTCCGACTTGTCACCATTGTGGCAAGAAGGGACATATTATCAGAGATTGTAGGAAGAAGCTTGGATTGTGCATGATCTATGGAGCGAGTCAACGCCTTACCAGAGATTTCCTACAGCACAGGGATGCAGCACCGCAGACAGGACAGAGGCCAGCAATACCAGTCCAGAGGATACTACCCTCGATAGGTGGTCAACGTCCACCTATACCCAGAGTATTTCAGAAGGAACCACCCCTGGCCCTATAGGAGGCACAGTTTGAGCGAGCCAGACAGCAGGCCAGAGGACAGAGGCACAGACAGACCTTTGCACTAGCAGTGATTGAGGAGGAACCAGAAGGGGAAGCTATCACAGGTACCATTTTAATTGCATCATTACCTGCGACTGTATTGTTTGATTCTGGTGCTACACTATCTTTCATATCTAGTAGTTTTGTAGCTATGCATAGAATAGCTACTTCCTCCTTACCTAAGAGTTGGAAGATCTTACCGGAGGAGGCATCGTACCGGTTACCAGCACTATTAGAACATGCTCGGTAGTCTTGTGTGGTCGAAAGATGAGAGCTCAATTTTTGGTATTCCCGATGCCAAACTTCGATATTGTGTTAGGTATGGACTGGTTGAGCCAGTACAATGCCATACTGGAATATTGGAGGGGTAGCATCATTTTTAGACTGCCAGATCACCCGGAGTTCGAGTACATGCGGGGGACTATCGAGTAAGGAGTAGGAAAGACAGCTGGAGCTTACATGGCTATGGAGATGACACCCCCACCGATAGTTGCAGAGTTCAAGGATGTTTTCCCGGAGGAGTTGCCAGACCTACCGCCGGATAGAGAGGTGGAGTTCATTATTGAGTTAGTACCAGAGCAGTGCCGGTATCTTCAAATGTGTATCGGTTGGCAAAGAGGCAACTGGATGAGCTGAAGCTACAGTTAGAGGAGTTGCAGATCAAGAGATTTATCCGTCCTAGTGCATCACCCTGGGGAGCACCGGTATTGTTTGTACCAAAGAAGGATGGGATATTTCGTATGTGCATTGATTACAAGGCCCTTAATGCTTTAACTATTAAGAACAAGTACCCCTACCGCTGATTGATGATTCGTTCGACCAACTGACAGGAGCAGTGGTGTTCACGAAGATTGACTTAAGATCGGGGTATCAAGAGGTAAAGGTACGGAGAGAAGATATTTAAAAGACGGTATTTAGGACTCGTTATGGCCACTACGAGTTCTTGGTGATGCCTTTTGGACTGACGAATACGCTTGCAGTATTTATGAACCTGATGAACAGAGTCTTCCACCAGTAATTGGACCAATTCGTGGTAGTCTTTATCGACGACATCTTGGTGTATTCAAAAAAAGCTACGAGGAGCACTTGAGGTTAGTGTTGGTAACGCTGAGGCGTGAGAGGCTCTATGCCAAGTTGAGCAAGTGTGAGTTCCACCTAGACCGTGTCTCTTTTCTCGGATACGTTATCTCACGAGATGGTATTTTAGTAGATCCAGCAAAGATTTCGTCAATAGAGACGTGGCCGACCCCTACCAACGTCTCAGAGGTGAGGAGTTTCCTAGGACTTACCGGATATTACCGGAGGTTCATAGAGAACTTTGCAAGGATCGCAGAGTCGATGACCCGACTGACCCGTAAAGAGCAGAAGTTCATTTAGACAAAGGAGTGTCAGACGACATTCAATGAACTAAAGAAGCGTCTGACTATGGCACCTATTTTTACTATACCTTCTGGACCCAGAGGATTTGTGATCTACAACGATGCGTCTAGGAAATGATTAGAATGTATCTTGATGCAGTATGGGAAAGTTGTGGCCTATGCCTCTAGGCAGCTGAGGACCCATGAGAAGAACTATCCCACTCATGACTTGGAGCTTGCCGCAGTGATCTTTGCCCTGAAGCTTTGGAGGCACTACCTATACGGAGAACGGGTGGAGATATTTATAGATCACAAAAGCCTGAAGTATGTCTATAATCAGAAGGACCTGAACCAGAGACAAAGACGTTGGCTCGAGGTGATGACAGAATTTGAGATTGAGCTACAGTACCATCCGGGAATGGCCAACGTGGTAGCTGACACATTGAGCAGGAGACCCATGGCATTCTTTTTTACTGAACAGCAAATACCTATTAAGAGATCTGGAGCAGTTGGGTATAGAAGTCATTATGCCTAGAGCAGATGGCCAGTTGTTGAGTTTTCAGGTGCAATTGACATTGGTTGAGAGGATCAATGCTGCCTTGCCAACATATGCCAGATTCTAGAGGCTTCGACAGAGGACAGAGGCCGGGATGCAGATAGAATTGTGCATACACGAGGACGGGACTTTAAGATATGGAGATCGTCTCTATGTTCTGAATAGAGAACTTCATCAGTAACTGATGTCGGAGGCGCACAGTTCAGCATACTCTATTCATCCAGGAGGCACAAAGATGTACAGAGACTTGAGATAGTACTATTGGTGCCACGGAATAAAGAGGGAGATAGCCCACTTTGTGGCGAAGTGCCTGGTGTATCAGCAGGTCAAGGATGAGCATCAAAGGTCTGCAGGTTTACTTCAGTCGCTCCCGATACCTGAGTGAAAATGGGAGCATATAACTATGGACTTTGTTACGGGCTTTCCGAGGAGTCATAGTGGTCACAATGCGGTTTGGGTGATCGTAGATCGATTCACTAAGTCCGCTTACTTTTTACCCTTCAGAGTTGGGCAGTCTACAGAGGTCTTAGCAGATATATATATGAGGGAGATCGTGTGAATGCATGGGGTTCCATTCAGTATAGTGTCTGGCAGGGATACGAGGTTCACATCTTACTTTTGGCAGAGTATGCAAGAGAGTCTCGGTACCCGCCTGAAGTTCAGCACATCGTATCACCCGCAGACGGATGACCAGTCCAAGCGCACCATTCAGACACTGGAGGACATGTTGAGGGCGTACATGCTTGATTTCAGGGATCATGGGAGGACCATTTATATTTGGTCAAATTTTTCTACAATAATAGCTATCAAGCGAGCATTCAGATGGCTCCCTATGAGGCATTGTATGGCAGAAAGTGTCCTTCCCCAGTGTGCTGGAGTGATATGGGCGAGAGACAAATACTTGGACCAGAGTTGGTTATTCGTACAGTGGAGAAGGTAAAGAAAACCCAAGGACACCTGCGAGCAGCACAGGACAGATAGAAGCATTGGGCAAACGCGCATCGACGACCCCTAGAGTTTCAGGTTGGAGATTATGTGTTTCTAAAAATCTCGCCTACCCGAAGGACCATTAGGTTTGGAGGCGGAGGAAAGCTGAGTCCGAGGTACATCGAACTATTCGATGTGTTGGAGCACATCGGAGAGGTTGCTTACAGATTAGCATTGCTACAGATATTTGAAGGAGTTCATGACGTATTCTATGTATCTCAATTAAGGAGGTACATGCTAGATCTGAGTCATGTGCTTGACCACTCGGAGATCACTGTCGAGCCAAGTTTGTCATATCAGGAGGAGCCTGTAAAGATTCTGGATAGAAGCGAGAAGGTGTTGCGAGGTCAGACTATCCCTCTAGTTCGTGTCGCATGGAGGCATCATGCACCAGGCGAGTCGACCTGGGAACGAGAGGATGATATTCAGCAGCATTTTTCCCATCTCTTTGAAGGCCTAGGTATGTAGTACCATTTAATTTCAGTCAATAGTTTTTACCATATGTCTGTTTTAATTTCGAGGATAAAATACTCTAAGGAGGGTAGATTATAAACTCCCTCGACCAAATTTAGGCCTACATGGCTTAGATATAGAGACTAGGGTTAGTTTGGAGCCAATTAGAATTAGAACATAGTATTTTAGATTAATGTACAATATTCGTATCACTTTGTGCACCTTACCGTTGTTTCGATATTTGGAGCGCTATACTAGCATTTGCTTTCAAATAAATTTTACACACTTTTCCTAGACGTGCCAGCCTTCCATTCTGACATTTGTGTAACTCATAAATACCCTCTCTTGTGCTTTATTTTAGTCGCATAATATTCGTTACAAGCGTCTATTCTTAAATCCATTCACAATTAGGTGTCCACCTCCCATTGGAGCCAAGCCATGAAGAAACCCCCCTCCATTGTTGACCGGTCCCCTATGTTTTTCCCCCTATTTTGTGTGTACAACACACCACCTTTTCACCTACCTCATCCACACCCTCCATTCAAAATCTAACCCATCCTAGCCCTCCAATTTTTTATGAAGAATCTTCCCCCCATTCCTAGAATGCCTTGTAGCCAGCCCTAATCCCAATGCCATCCTCCTCTCTCTCTCCTACATAAATACCTTCTCCCTCTCTATAATTTTAGCATATCATCACTACCATAACCCCACCTGAACCCTAACTCCTTCTTCTTCTTCCTTCTACCATCAACCCTCACCATCAACTCCTTTCTCCTGCCGACCTTCCTTCTCCGGCCATCACCACCCCGCCACCACAGTCACCGCCAACCTTCCTCCGACCTTCCTCCTGCCGACCTTCCTCCTCCACGACAACAACCACCACCGCCTCTCCCTCGTTACCACCTCTTCCATCACCATCTCGACCATCACTATCACCATCCCGCCACCGCGACCTCTCCTCTATCCCCTCGATTTCCTCCTCCCTCTTCGAGCAACCACCACCAACACCGCCACCACCTTAACCACCACCACAGCAATCACCGCCACCACCTTAACCTCCACCACAATAATCACCCGCCACCTCCTCTATTAAACCCAACCCTGGCAGCAACACCCTGACCGTCACCATCACTCCACCATCACCACCACCAACTGCCACGGCCACCGCCACTATTAGCCTCACCCTCACCCGACCACAGCCATCCCGCCACCACCGTTACCTCGTCACCACCACACCGCTGCTGCTGCCATTGTTGTTGATGCTGCTACTGTGCATCCGCTGGAGCGCCTCCACCCGCCGGAGACTGGCCACCCTCGAGCAGCGGACCGAGCAACCCCCCGGTTTAAGAGTTAACCCTAGGTTTGCATTTTTACTCCTCCTTCTTCTTGTTGTTGTGTTGCATGGACCAGCCCTATTATCTAGTGTATATATGTGCATGTATTAGAATAGTAGTTAGTGTTAGTAAATACTTCATGGAAATTAGGTTATTAGTATGGCATATATTTGTGTAGTCCCTAGATGCTTAGACTAAACTATCTTATGTGCACTCTAACCCACTAGCTAGGACACGGGTTAGGTTATACGATATTTGGAGTTGTAACGTATTTGGTAGTTAATTATCTTGTTGTGCATGGTATTTGAGGACATGACGTACTCGTACATGGAGACCTAGATGATTCATACTACCAACTTGTCTTGGATAGCAACTTAGTGCCTACTTGAATCTTAGTTATTATCACGCCCTAGTCCCAAAATACACGGGACCAGGCCACGTGACAATAGCTAGCTAATACGTCTCCGAGGGATTACCCAATTTAATGTTCCTAACGAAATGTACTACGCTGTCCTAAATACTAACAAATCTAATACTATCATACATCAGGTAATGTCTAATCTCATCCACGATATAAATAAGAAGTACTGAAATAAATACTGGAAAATAAGTGCAGAGTCTGAAATGTCATAGTACAATCCTGGTATGTCTGATGGGAACAAACCTACTACAAATGATGAAATAAGAGTACTGAAAGACAGAATAAAGGATAAGACTAGAGCATCGGCTAACTAGATAAGAAATACTCCAGTCCTAGGCGGAAGGCCTACCAATGATCAAGGGAAATCTGATGGTATCACCTCTAGCTCCTTCTCGGATGCGTACCTCATCTCCTGCCTGGGTCCGTACACAGTAGGATAGTATGTCTCGTCCAAATCTGGAAGGGAACCAGGTCCTCAAAGGAACATAACAAGATAAAAAAATACATGCCATATATAATACTGAATAAAATAAAGGGGTGTACTAACCATCTAAGTGAATGCAATGTGAGGACAACCTTGGTACATATGGGTAGGTATAGGCATAACATCCACACTCCGAAGAGCGTGGTATCTGTACATATAACGTCCATCATTCCGAAGAATGAGGTATCTACAAATATATACGTCCGTATCGCTTCGAAGAACGTGGTATCTGAATAAAGGAAGTCATTGGATCCGTGGCTCCTCTGGATGCTACGGAGACCAATGTGTGTATCCCATACGCTTACCAATTGTCCTCCCCGCCCAATGCAGATATACAAGTTGAATACACGACGTGCATACCACGTAACTATATGCCAAGTCTTATCTAACTAGATAACCCTGATTACGTACTACCGTGATGCATGTCACATGCACCGATAGCTAGTCAGGTACGCGAACCCGCGTCCCAATATAAGTTTGTCATCTTGATGCATGTAGAAGTGTCAGGGTCTAGGAAGATATCAGAATATCCTCACAATAGTAGGTGAGTCTGCTAGTGACTAAGTCAAATACACTACTCATCGACGCATTCGTCGACTGCACCCGAGTCGGTCTCGGACGCGCACAATTCTATATAATATTCCAACAAGATAGTATATAATTTATAATTTAAATTAAACAGTAAATCAGGCAAGGTATGCTTGTATGTGTCCTCATGCTGCGAGTGCCAATAACCTGCTCCCGAAGTCTCGCTTGAATGGTCCAGCGACTCTATACATATAATATAATATAATAATATGATCATCAGTCACTACAGTAGTACGCATAGGAAACGCTATGCTGCACTAGGAACTGACACAAGGGGGTCTTAATTGGATAACTAACTGGATCGTGTATGCACGCAGCTAAGGCGTACACGTGTCATATCTTTGTTTACCGTGTACATGAAATACCAAAATACGTTACGAAACTAATTGACGTATAGCACAGCATTTCCAGCCCTAGTTATCATGTTAGGGTGCACTAGGTCAAGGTCTAAACTTTTAGGTCAATCATAGGGTTCACATTAAATAGTCATAAATTTTTAAGAGGTAAGTTATTAGCACAAATAAATATTTAATACTTAAATACGTATAATAATATTTAATACTTAAAAATACATAATAATACACATTTAATATTTAAATACGTATGTATATATATATACATATATATATATACATAAATATGCATATATATAATACACATAGTAAATACATATACATAATACATATAGTAAATACATATACATATATACATAAAATATAAACACATATATACATATTATACATATATATATTAAATACATTAATAAACATATATACATATATACATATATACGTAGTACATATATACATACATATCATACATACATATATATACATATACATAAATATAATACCTATATACTTATATACTTATATACTTATATACTTATAAATAATATGCATATACACACATATGGCAAGGGAAGGTGTATACCTGACCAGTGTCTTATCCGGGGGTGTCCGCCGTGCGAGGGGGTCATCACCGGAGAGGGGACGAAGCTCCGGCGGTGCACAGTGCACGACAACAGCAGCAGTAGCAGCAGCTCTGGCAGCAGTTGCAACAACTACAGCGGCTCCGGCGACTGCTGGGGCGGTGATCAAGGGTGGCTGACGGCGGAGGGAGGGTCGTGAGGTGGTAGAGTTAGGTCGACGGAGGTGGTGGAGTTGGGTTGGTGGTGGTGATGGTGATGATGATAACGAACGGAGAAGAAGGAGGAGGCTGGCGGGGCGCGTGGAGGGGAGTCGGGGTTGAGGGTGAGGTAGTCAGGCGGGGGTGCGTGGCCGTGGCTGAGGCGACAGGACTGTACAGGAGGTGGTCGGGTCGAAGGGGGTGGCGGCCGGGTGAAGTCGGAGGAGGAAGGAGGAGAAGGGGTGGCTTATATAGGAGAGAAGGAGATGTGGTGTATGGGTGTGAATGCATTAAATGCATTGTAGGCTATTAGTATGAATGCATTAAATGCATGTAAGTTAATGCATTGCATGTAGACATGAAGGAAACGTAGGAAGGATAATTCTTCATGGATTTCCTCCAATGGGAGGTGGACACCTCACCGCCCTTTTTGCACAAAAGTCCTTGACAATTTAGAAATTGCACAAAAGTCCTTGACAATTGGGAAATTGCACAAATAAGAAAATTTTGGTATTGGATGAGGAAAACACCTTATTTAGTGTGATGTAGTGGGCTAAAATGGTGTGTGGTGTTTAGTATGAGTCTTGAGGGTCGGAGTATGGGTTTAGGTTGGAGTTGGGTCTAGTTTTGGGTGAGGTTGGGTCCTTACACCAATTTAATTAAAATTAGTGTAAGTGGTGCTCTTTAATTAATGGAAATGTATAGGGTTAAAATTGGGTAGGACACAAGTGTCATAGACGTAGTAGACTTAGAATAGAATAATGTCATATATTGGTTGTACAAAACGGGTCGAGATTGTGTCTCTAATTTCGATTGGAACGGACCCGGAATGCAAAGTTGGATTTAATTGGATTTAAACATGGACATTTGTAACGAATATTGTACGACTAAAATGAAGTACAAGATAGAGTATTTGTGAGTTACACAAGGGTCAAAATAGTAGGCTGGCATGTCTAGAAAAAGTGTATGAAATTTGTTTGCAGGTAATAACTAGTGTAGTGCTCTTAATATCGAAGCAACGGTAAGGTGCACTAAGATATATAAATATTGCACAACAATTATAAAACACTGTAATCTAATTTTAATTGGCTCTAAATTAACCCTAATCTCTTTCTCTAAGCTAAGTAAACCTAAATTTGGTCG
This sequence comes from Iris macrosiphon, assembly GCA_036927795.1. Taxonomy (NCBI): domain Eukaryota; kingdom Viridiplantae; phylum Streptophyta; class Magnoliopsida; order Asparagales; family Iridaceae; genus Iris; species Iris macrosiphon. Next base: position 82,076,372 of record JAYESA010000010.1, on the reverse strand, counting down.
AGGGGGTTTACAGTTAATCTTGGTTGTAATATTTGAGAAGGTACATTTAGAGGGACATGACACTTGTGCATTTTAGCTACATGCACACTCAACCCTGCTAGTTGACCGGTTATAACCCCTACTTGCGTTAATTTCTAAGAGCAGTGTAGTTGTAATTTTGTGCGTATTAGTGTAATGAATGATGATTATTATATTATATTATATATATATGATCGTTGGATTGTTCGGGCGAGGCTTCGGGAGCAGGATTTTGGTACTCGCAGCTTGAGGATCCATGCAATTATACCTTTTCTTATTTACTGTTTAATTCAGTTATTAAATATTGTATGAGATGGTATTAAAAATATTATATATAACTGTGCACGTCCGTGAATGACTCCGGTGTAGTCAACGATTGCGTCGATGTGTATTATAATGACTTAGTCACTAGCAGACTCACCTACTATTGTGAAGATATTCTGATATCTTCCAAGACCTTGACACTTCTTACACTCATCACGATAACAAACTCATGTTGGGATGCGGGTTGGCGCCCGACTAGCTATCGGTGCGTGTGACATGCATCACGGTTTAGTGCATACCCGACTAGCTATCGGTGCGTGTGACATGCATCACGGTTTAGTGCGTGTGACTAGATATCGGTGCGTGTAGTCATGCATCACCTCTGGAATCTGTAGTGTCCAGAGGAGCCCCAGATCCAATAACTTTCTTTATTCAGATACCGCGTTCTTCGGAGCGTTACGAACGTGTATATATATATATATATATATATATATATATATATATATATATATATATATATATATACCTCTTTCTTTGGAACGATGGACATTATATGTATAGATACCTCGCTCTTCGGAGTGTTGGACGTTATGCCTACACCTACCCATACGTACCAAGGTTGTCCTCATATTGCATTCACTTAGATGCTTAGTACACCCCCTTTATTTATTCAGTATTTATATTTGGCATATATTTTCGTATCTTGTTACGTCCCTTTGAGGATCTGGTTCCCTTCCAGATTTGGACGAGGTATACTATCCAATCGTGTACGGGCCCGGACATGAGACGAGGTACGCAACCGAGGAGGAGCTTGATGTGTTACCATTAGAGTTTCCTTGATCACTGGTAGGCCTTTAGCCTAGGGCTGGAGCATCCTTATCTAGTTAGCCGATGCTCTAGCCTAGTACCCTTATCTGTCCTTCCGTACTCTTATTTCATCATTATAGTGGGTTTGTTCCCATCAGACTTTTTGGATTGTACTATGACATTCAGACTCCGCACTTATTTTTCAGTATTTATTTCAGCTCTTCTTATTTATATTTTGTGGATGAGATTAGACATTTACATATTGTATGTTAGCATATTAGACTTGTTAGTATTTTAGGACAGCGTAGTATGCTTCGTCGGGTCCATTAAATTGGAAAATCCCTCAAAGTCGTATTAGCTGGCCATTGCCACGTGGTCTGGTCCCGTGTATTTTGGGACTGGGGCATGACAGACCCAAACCACCCTTCCAGGCAATAGCAGCTCCTATCCACCTGCACACGGAGGACACCAGAGAGGACCACCATTAGCCTCGCAGGAGGCACAATTTGACAAAACAAGTGTAAATCCCCTCAAAAGTTCAATTATATATTATTTAAATATAAATGATCCAATTTATTCCTAACCTAAATAAATGAAGTTATAATCAAGATATTCATGATTAATTGCAATTTAATGAAACTCAAGACTTCTTTTATACCTTCCCTAAATAATACAAAGCTAAATATTTAAATCTCTTACTCAATTATTTAGAATCCTTGTTTGTTAAATCAACTTATGTTTAAAAACATTTTCCTTAATCAGGTCTACTACCATGCATTCAAATATTTAAGTCAACCCATGATCAAACTTTACTTAATCCATACATATCAACACAATTAACAAAATGCTAGCTGGATAAAGGAACTAATCCAAACCACTACTATATCAAAAACAAATCTAATTTAAACACATCCTAATCTAGAACCCATTAGAAATAATTAATCCTAGGTACAACTTTATCTCTATAAGGTCTCTCTCCAATATTCAGAAGCCATGCATAACATACAAAATTTATCCTCTTCCAAATAATTTATATCTATCCTATCTCGATATCTACCGACAATCAAAGCTATACATCTATCTGTAAATTTGCTTACAACTATTTAAGCCTGAGAAGAAAAGAAAAGAAATAAAAGTATTTAAGATTAAAAACTAATTAAAATATGATAATACTATATAAAGGAAATCCTATAATCTATAGGATTATCCCAATTATACTTTTAGTGAATAAGAAACTATACAAACGCAATAACACTAAAGTAATAAATAATAAAATAACTATTGACTTGTAAATGATTACATAGCAAATCGAAGGATAGATAAAGACTTGGTTTTAAACAAACCAATTATTCCCTCAAGGAAATCTAAAATAAACCAATCAATATCCTATATGTACAAGCATCCGACCCTTCCCAAGCAATAATATATATATATATATATATATATATATATATATATATATATTAAGATGTTCGGTGATACGCATGAGATTTTGTGCACGCTGTGTTGCATGTCATTTAGGTCCACTGATCCACACCTTCCATGCGATTTGATTTCGAGACTGTCCATCTAGTCAGAAAAGTTATACCTTTTCTCACTTACCACAAGAGCCAGTTGAGTTCAGTATAATATATATGTAGGTATAAGCCTTCCATGCCACCTATAAAAACTAATAAGCATATAAGACCTACATATAAAACTAAGCCTATAATATAAGAGAAGCCATGTTCCCTATCGAAGGTCCCAGGTCAGGGTGTGTAATGGGCCGGAAGGCCCAAAAATTGGCCCGGGTCTAGCCAGGTCGATCATCGTCAGTCCGGGTCGGCCTGGACCCGGTCAACGGACCGGCCCGAACCTGCCCACACTCCCTCCTGGTCCGGGATGGGTCGGAGGATCCGACCTGCAAGCCCGACCATTCCTGGCCTGCTCCCTGCGCCTTTCGGTCCGGGTTTTATTCGGTTGGTCCGGTCAGCCCGGATCGGCCCGGCCCGGTTCAAGCTCGGTTCGGCCCGGTTCGACCGAAAAATAAAATAAAAATTTGGAATATAACTGTTGGGGGATATTTTTACCAAAATACTCTTGTTTTAGTGGCAAATTTATAACCGTTTAGGGATATTTTGGTCATTTTGCTTATAAATGACAAAAATACCCAGTGTAACAACTCTTTTTTGAGGGTTTTGGAGTCATTTGGCCCCAACATTTTTCTATAAATAGGCCACAATTTATTAAAAATAAACACAATACAATTTTTTTTCTCTTACAAAATTTAGAAGCAATATAGTATGCAGAGGCAATATCATAAAAAATGAACAACCACCATATCAACCGCAAGATCAGCTAGCTTAACCCGCACCGTAACAAGGGTTTGAATCAAAAATTTGGTATCATTTTAGCGGAGTTTACAATTAGCGTTATACAAAAATTGGAGGCTCGAATAAAGTTCTTGTTGAGTGCTTGCATTTTAGGAAACAACTCAAATGGGACCAAAACTATGGTACAAGAAAACTATGTAAGCATCTGAAAATGTGTATGAATATCTAGTTATCTTTTTTTTCTTTCTAAAACTATATCATTTCTAATATATTTTATTATTGTTAGATATGTCATGCAACATATGTTTAAGTTTCAGCTTTCAGTTGTTTGATAATAAACGAAAGAAATAAGACGAGGTTTATACGAAACCCGTTCTTAGGTTCACAAACAAGAAGTACAATTAATCCTATACGAGGATGTCAAGTACAATTTTTTAATCTGGGTAAATATTGCTATAGGAGTCTGATCTACATTCGACCACTTTGTCCCTTGGACCACACGATGATGAAGAAGTAACGTAGAAGACAGAAAGCAGCTTCGAAGGTTGCAAAAGAGAGTGGATGCTCGATGCCAAAGCCGTCGATCACTACTCTTTGCCTGAGCTCTGGATTCTTCTCTCTCAAAGACTCTTCGACTCCTAGTCCCTTGACCTTCTCTCTTGATCTTGGTTCTGACCTATTTTCTCCACCTCTAGATTTTTTGACCTTTTTTTGACCTTTTACCTCTGTCAATAGAGGCCTCTATTTATAGAGTTTTAGTGACAATGACCACTCAGTCGGCGTAGAAGCCAGGAAGTGGAAAGTATGGCACTTTTTATGCGACGGTAACAATAACCGTTGCCCACGTATAAATGATCTTTTGAATGAGCGTGTGACGCGTGTCCCATTAAGAGATAATGCGTATAACTGCTGCGAAGATCACGGCATAAAAGCCACGTAGGTAGTTATCCCTCGCGTAGAAAAGGTTGGCGTAGAAGCCAATAACTGTCACTATGGCGTAGAAGCCAAAGAGTTATCAAACCGGCATAGAAGCCGAGTAGGCGTAGAAGCCGAGTAGGCATAGAAGCCGAGTAGGCGTAAAAGCCGAGTGGGCGTAGAAGTCGAGTGGGCGTAGAAGCCGAGTGGGCGTAGAAGCCGAGTAGGCGTAGAAGCCGAGTAGGCATAGAAGCCGAGTGGGCGTAGAAGATAGCTGATCCTCCTCCCTTGACTGAGGCTTGAGCGAATTCTGGACCGAATAGCTTTAATACGCACCAATGCAAATATAGCCTGAGTTGGCGTATTCCAAGGAGATAGCGTACAGCGTGCTCCCATAGCCGAGAATAGCCTGATGGCGTAATGTGCAAAAGTGATGATGTGGACGTCTTGGCCGAAATTATGGTTTTTGGAGATATAATCAAATCTCTTGCATTAAATGCAGAGATCTGCCATCACCCCGCGCATTAAATGCAGAGGCGTGTCTTGAAGATCTGCCATCATTCTGCACATTAAATGCGGAGACGTGCCTCGAGGATTTGCTATCATTCTGCGTATTAAATGCAGAGACGTGTCTCGAGGATTTGCCATCATTCCGCGCATTAAATGCAGAGACGTGCCTCGAGCCATGTACGAAGAGCAGCTTTTGACATGGCAGCCTGTTTGTCTTCTGTGGAGCGTAAACAGCTCACATCTGCCTGTGTAAAACTAGGCAGCGTATTCTCTTGTATGCGTAAAAGCAGTTTACGCCAAGGAAATGGCACTAAATGACAGTCTGGGTCGCTGTGCCGCACCATCATTATAGCCGTCGTCTGGGTAGTCGTGCAGTACTCTTTGTCAAGAGTCAGACGTCAGGTTCACTGCATGATTTGACAGGTTCATTTCGAGGAATACGAAGCGTTCCTCGTACACTTTAATGCTGCATTAAAGCGGATGAGTTTTACGCCATAAAGGCGATGTAGTACCATTTTTACGCTGAAGCAGCCTGGACATACTGCATTACGCGGATAGTCCTTGAGCTTATATTTTACGCTGTACTTAGCGGAAAAGCTCTGTTGTACGCCTATGGCTCTGAAGTCATCTTTTTACGCTGCCCAGCATCAACATGCTGCGTATAGCTATCCAGCGTATTTTTCATGCTTCTACATCAGTCTCTCTATAAACATTATTTGCAGTATTACAAATAATTTTTGGTTATGAAAATTATCTCATTAATTAAATCAAATTCTATCATCTATTTATTAATTATACTAACAAATAACTCATATAAAAAAATTATATATATATATATATATATATATATATATATAACATTATAATTTTAGTTTAAGGTTGTCCACATTAAATCTTATTAACTAATTCAAATTAAATAACTTATTATTTATATTTACTAATTTAGAATTAATAAATTATATATATAATCATTATATATATATATATATATATATATATATATATATATAAATTAATATAAAAAAATTGGTCCGGTCCAGCCAAATCTGGACCCTGCCTGGACCTAGCCCGGTCGACCCGGACCGTCGGATACTGGATCATGGGTCCGAGCTGGATCTGGCTCCTGCGCCTCCAGCCCGGTCCGACCCGGTTGTCTTTTGGATTTGAACCCGAACTGGCCGGAATTCGATCCAACCAGGTCAACCCGGACCTCGGGCCGGCCCGGGCCGATTCACACCATGAGTCCCAGGCCAAACCTCATCCCTTATCGTGCCAGTAGACGTGCTCATAGATTACAGTAGAGCTGCATCGCCGAAACCAACACCGACGCTACCCCCTTCTCATCTTTCAACGTATGAGAGCCTCTCATTGCTAAGTCATGTGCCAAGCACACTGTCCATCGCAGACGCGCGCTTGTTCGCCAACTACTCCACAACCAACAGACCAACTCTGCACCCTGTCATTGCTGAGGATTGGTGTACTCCATGAGTCTCGATAGTCGTCTTGACTCGCATACGTCGAACAACCATTCGGTTCCAAAGCTATAGCAATTGTCGTCCGGTACTAACAACACATCTCCCATGAGAAGCTCCCGCTGGAGAAGTATCGGAGAGACAAAGTCTGATCGACCCCTAGTACCGAGCCTTATCACCAAACCCCTTGTCAACTCGCTGGGAAAGAAGACAGTTTTTTTTGTAACATGTCAAAGCTGTTGTGTATATATTCACTACAAAAATATGACAAATTAGCGACTGATTTAGCGACTAACTTATTTCAGTCGCAAAAATAGCGACTGAACAACGACTAAAAGTTTACAAAATTCATATTTCAGTTCGTTGATCGTCATTGGTCTGTCAAAAAAGCGTCGTGATGAACTAATAATTTTAATAGCGACAAAATATTTTGGTCAAGTACATAGTTAATTTTTTAACATTTTAATTATCGACTATTCAGCAACAAACTTTTTCATCGCTTGAAAAATTATAACTATCATATACACAACCCGTCTTTTTCATTCCCACACAATTCCCCCAAGTTTTGGTTACCCCCAAATTTTTTTTCTCACGATCCCCTAAAGCCACCTTCTCCTCCTCCTCCTCCCCCTCCCCGTCCTCCTCCACTCGATGCTTCTCCTCCTCTGAACGATCCCCCCAAAGCCTTCTCCTCCTCTGAAAGTAGACGCCAGCATTCTCCGCCTCCTCCTCTTCGTAACGTCGACGTCGGCCTTCTCCGCCTCCTCCTCCTCTGAACGTCAACGCCGACGCCAGCGCCATAGCTGATCCTTTACGCCAGCGTCATCGCCGCCTCAGAGGTATAATTTTTCAAAAATTTCTTTAGGGCTTGGTTTGGAATACATTACATCAATTTAAGGCTTGTTTTTTTAGGTTAATTTTTTTTTACGTGCGTCAATTTAAGGCTTGGTTTGGAATGCATTACATCAATTTAGGTTTGAAAATTTTTGTTATCCAAGAGCATGCTGAGTTGAAGCAAGTTAGGCGTCAATCCTTTTAAAGGTACCGATTTTATGCCATTAAATCAAGAACTTTGATAAGGTCCCATTTCCATCCGACCTTAATCTAGTGATAATCAAACACAATCCAACATAGACTTGGAGAATTTGTAAAAGAAATCAACTAGAAGAGAAGATTTGGGGAAGAACCGAAGAAACTTTATTTGAATTTCAGAAAGAGGGGGAAAGATTACAATAGAGAGCAATTTGAAGGGAAGAGAAATCTAGGGTTTACTCGCAGAGAATTGGGGATCTAGGGGTAGAAGAAGAAGAAGAAGAAGAAGAAGAAAAAGACAGAGAAGTAAAAAAAATTCTACAATTTGAAAGGAAAGTTACAATTCAAATCTCTCCCTCTTTTCATTATCCCTGTCCTATTTATAGTTGTTACAGGTGGTTAGAATCTTGCAGTAGCAACCGACTTAGTTGCTGAGCTGGCAATGATGTCTAGGAGTATGAGTAGATGTATATTCCTACTGAGGAGAGCTCGAGTGTATGCTGATCACAGGATTCTCATGCTATCTGATACTGAACTTGTATACTTGAATGTTCAGATGTCATTGCAGGCTTCCCTTCTGCATATGCAAAGAAGGAAAAGTGAAAGCCTCTACACTGAGCCAAACTACTGCCACTCACTATACTGCCATACTGAGCCAAGCTTACATACAGGTTCTTATCAACACCCACCCCATAAAATTGACCTTGTCCCAAGGTCAATGATAAGAAAATCTTTCAAGAATTGCTCATAAGGTTTCTTAACAATCTGGAAATAGAACTATTTATCTTCAACTGATAGAGAGCAGATGATAAGTAGAAACATGAAGTTTACGATACTTGATACTACTTGATAATGAAAAATGAGCTTTGTGACATATTGTTCCTGACACTGAAGTTTTAAGCTTGGAAACTTGATTCATGGGTCCCATACCGGCACTAGGTATTGCAGGACCACCATTTGCATCATAGACCCCTTCTCATAAAATCTGGTAATCATGGACATCGGTGTCAGGAATACTGGAAGGAGTTCCTCCTCAATCACAGCTCGAGCCACAAAGAGAACAAGAACATTTATAGCAGTTGATCCAAGTATTGCTTTCCCTGTGCTTTCTCCATTTGAGCCACCTGGATCCCACATGGTTCTCAGTAACTTCCTTGTGATCTGTTCACCCTCTGCAGGTTGTCCAAAATTAATAGATGTACCTGGTAACTTTTTATTAGCGAAGAACTGTGATTTGACTTCCTTTAGTACAGAAAATATATCAAAAGGTTCTTCTGAAGCCACATAATTATGCAAACATCTTTCCAAGTTGTCAAGTGATACATCCCACAAGCCGAAGAGGAACTTTTTAACATCATTGTCATACTGTAGATCTCCCAGCAGATTTATCGAACCATTCTCGCATGTGGCATTGACTATTTCAACAGTATCCTTCCAGTGCACATGAACTTCAGAGTTTGCCACACTTAGTACGATACCTCCAGGCTTTTTTTCTGAGTTGAAAGGGAAGATATGAGGAATCGAAGATTTTGACCCCTCTTCATCCAATCTCATTCCCAGCTTAATTCCCCAAGAAAATGCTACCAGAACAATGCAGTGAACTGATGTTGGCTTAAGTTTTGTGTGAACTTGTGAACTGGAGCTTATGGACACTGATCCTGATCCCCACTGGTTCTGATACTCTAAGTATGGAAGAATCTGCATTCTACCTGGATCCCATACTAGGTACTGACATTGATGTGGAGGTGAACAACTACTATCAATCGAACTAGCCACATATGTACCTGCTGCAACTTGTAACTTGAAGTCATGATCATTGGGATTCCCAATACTTTCTCATAGGATGTGGTAAGTAGGCTTCAAAGTTTTCCTACGAAACTCCATTGTAGCATTCTCAAATCCAGAATCACTAGTTTCCATATGGCTTAAATCAGCATAAAGTATAATCACCATAGCTATATTGATTCTAGCGGATTATCTGGGTTCATTGTTGCTACTACCTGATGTCCCAAGTGGAAGAGGTCTAACTGCCATTGTTCCCTTTAAAGCTTCTTCAAAATTAGTAGCAGCAGTAGTCATTTTTGAAGTCTGAGAACAACTGATACTGAGAAATTGAATTCTTGGGTCCCATATGGGCATCACCAAAACATGGAAACCCCCTCCATAGACCCCAAGGCTCAGTAATCGACTTATATTCCACCCCTTTATGAGCTTCTCCAACACATACTGAGCCCAAGCATGAGGGCCTAGATCCCATATCAAATAATGATGGAAAAAATCAGATCCATCAAATCTATACCTGCCCTGTAGGTTTGAGTTACCAGAGCCAGGAAATATGATGTTGTTCCTTGATTCATCATCCTTGTAAAGAAGCTTTAGTAAGGAAAAATCAGAGTTAGCATCTTTAAGTTCCAACAATGTTGGAAAATCTTCATTCATGGGGGAAATACAACTAGCAAAGTTTTGTCCGGGAATTGCTATGTTCACATTCAACTCTTCTATAACTAGGGAATCTTGAGCAAGACTATCATCCTCTGAATTGTTCTCAAGGGTTGGCTTGTAGAATGGATCACTAGAACCTCTAACTTCCTGTTCGACTTCAGTAAGAGCTTGATGTGGAACTTCCAATGCCTTAAGCGTTCCCTCTTCAGTTTCCAGGTTGGAATCATTAGGTAATTCCTGAACATCAGCTTTAGGTTTCTTGGCTTCCCATTTGTTAGGGTTCCTGATTATCACTGTCACTCATAAGCACTGTATCCCTGACCTCAACTACCATATTCACACCCTTTCTAGCAATTTTTGCAGTTGACTGCATGTTTTGCTTGATGCTCAAAACCAAGGCTTTGGTTTTGAGTTGATGCTCACTTGTGAGTGAGTGGAGAACCAATCCCTCCATGGTTATACACTGAATTTGGCACCTGCGACACCAACTCATACTTCCAAGCTTTCTCACGGGCACTTCATCAAACACCTTCGGTTCAATCTCTTCTTGTTGTTGTATACTCTGATATTGTTGCTGTGGAGGTTGTGAATTTTGGGGGTTTCTAAAGAAATTAGGATTTCCAAAGGAATTATGATTGTAGCTATGGACAGGTTTGTTAATAGCAGCTACTGGTGAATCATGATGAATAACTGTTGTTCCCATTGAATTAACAACAGTAGCTCGTCTAATTTGAGATAATTTTTTCAAAGCTCGATCAAATTTAGAACAAAGATGATGGAATCTACCTCCCAAAGGCTGCAGTCGATCCTCCATCACTGGATCCATGGGCTCGCCATTGATGATCGAAAGATTTGGTGGTGATCCACGAGGAAATCCCTTGCAGCTCCATCTCGGATCCTCTGTGTACTCTTTCAAAGTTTGTACTCGAGCTTCGCCATGGATTGGAACTCGAATCGGTGGAGATCTATGGAGAGATCCATGGCAGCTCATGCTTGGATCTTCGGCTGCCTCTATGATTGGATCTATATGCTGCTCTGATACCAATTGATAAGGTCCCATTTCTATCCGACCTTAATCTAGTAATAATCGAACATAATCCAACATAGACTTGGAGAATTTGGAAAAGAAATCAACTAGAAGAAAAGATTTGGGGAAGAACCGAAGAAACTTTATTTGAATTTTAGAAAGAGCGGGAAAGATTACAATAGAGAGCAATTTGAAGAGAAGAGAAATCTAGGGTTTACTCGCAGAGAATTGGGGATCTAGGGGTAGAAGAAGAAGAATAAGAAGAATAAGACAAAGAAGTAAAAGAAATTCTATAATTTGAAAGGAAACGTTACAATTCAAATCTCTCCCTTTTTTTATTATCCCTGTCCTACTTATAGCTGTTACAGGTGGTTAGAATCTTGCAGTAGCAACCGACTTAGCTGCTGAGCTGGCAATGATGTCTAGGAGTATGAGTAGATGTATATTCCTACCGAGGATAGCTCGAGTGTATGTTGATCACAGGATTCTCATGCTATCTGATACTGAACTTGTATACTTGAATGTTCAGATATCATTGCAGGCTTCCCTTCTGCATATGCAAAGAAGGAAAAGTGAAAGCCTCTACACTGAGCCAAACTACTGCCACTCACTATACTGCCATACTGAGCCAAGCTTATATACAGGTTCTTATCAAACTTCTATGGTGAACTGATCGCTGCATTTATTTATTTTTATATGAAATTATTTTTGAGTTGATTCGTCTCAGAATGACGCAATGATTGTTATCGACGGATCGACCAATCTGTGGCACCTACGAGCAACTACAAACCGTTGATTGGTAAGCCACCTCGATTTCTTAAGTTGATTCCGCTTTCTTTTATTTTTGATTAAAGAAAAATTCAAGTCAGAACAAATTAGTCTAGCACTCGTTCATGAACCATATGTATTTGATATAATACCACTAAGAAGCATGTCTAGGATAGTTAAAGTTCATCAGGAGATAGGTGATTTTATTTGTGCTCCTCTAAGGTCTATCATTCAATCATGATCTGACATAGATTATTTAGAATCCTTTCTGTTCATCTCTGTTTCAAACGGATTGAATTTGTCTATCTGAGATTATATCACGTTTAAGATTTTGAAGGAGTTCGAATCGACAAGGTAAGGTTTTGAGCTATTTTTGTATGTGGGTTTTGAGTGATTTGTGTGCTAGAAATGTTATCTTATTGGAAATTAGGTGAATATTGCTTACCCTAAGTCGTCAAATAAGTCGGCCAGGACTAAAAGGTGTTTGCCATTAAATACGAAAGTTGAAAAGAACTTGATTCAATTAAACAAACTAAAGAAAGTACAAACGAAAGTCCTAGAAGACAATCTAAGTACAACATTATTTTCTGGGGGGTGACAATGGAGGGCTAGGAGTGTAGCAACTATCTTTACTCTGTGGACGATCTGATGCAGAAGTTCTTCTCTCTTGCTTGAATATAAATTTGCAGATAGCCAGCCTTGGATTTTTGGTGTGGTCTCTCTCTGAAGCAGAAAAAGTCGACCTTTAGAATGTTCAAGTTGCTCCTATTTATAGCCATCGTGCTGATGGACTATTGGTGCCGCATATGCCTCTGTTTGATGGCCGCATAAGGCTTCTTCAATAGAATGCGGTTGTAACTGTTGTCGCATGCCATGGGCAGATTGCCACGTGATCTTGGTTGAGATATGCTGTTGATGAGATCTCAGGGTTGTTATCAACCCGTTGTAGGCATGACTTGGTCAGCTGGACACGTAGTCAGCACCAATTGTGCGAAGATCTCTACAGTTGTAACAAAAAAATCTTGTGAGCTGGAGGCCGCACAACAACTAGGCTACATGTTTGCGAGGCTGCATGGGTCATGTAGCTGCATACGTGCTCTCGCTTGGGCCTTGGTCGAATGGACACTCTGGCAGCATGTTGGCGAGGTCGCGTGGGTCTTGTAGCCGCATATGTGCTCCCGTTTGGGACTTGGTCCAATGGACACTCTGGCCGTATATTGGCGAGGCCGCATGCGAGGGAACACGTGGTATGGCACTTTTGTCGAAGCAATTAATACGCTGATGTGACCCATTGTCTTCTTCTGAGCCTCCGTCTTTACGAGTCTCGAATCGTCTCAGAGGGATGAGTGATGTATCAGAGCCTCTGACAGATATCGAGATCTGTGTCAGGGGATCCTTATGCGGCCTCCCTGTTCTGTGGTCGTTCATGATGCATATAGTATACTAAGCGGCTTCTCTGCAACTTGGTTGATCATGCCGTATGTGACTTTTCTATGACTTGATTGTTCAGGCCGCGTGAAGGCTATTATACGGCTTTCGTCTGGCCGTATCTTTTATGTTTTATGCGGCATGAGCTCTATGCGGCATGAAGTATTTTTATGCTTCTACAAGACCCCCTTCAAAGTTTCACAAAATGACAAGTTTTGGAATACTTTGAATAAGAAGCATGGTCGAACACTTTGGGCCGCTTAGGAGCGACATGCCGCATAACCATGTTGTTGCATGACTCTATGTTGTCGCATTCTGTCAGGCTGTCAAGTCATTAATTGAGTAGATTTGGTTCGATCACCGAGAAGATCTCTTGGGATTCTTTGCCATCTCCTGACACGGTGCTCGAGACGTCGGTTTTCGAGGAGATTAAAGAAGATAACATAGATCGAGGTATCAAGTTTATATAATTAACCGCTCGGTTCACTTCCTACCATCTGCTATACTCATTGTATGTATGCTGCAATTGCAAGGTAGAAGGGACGATCATCGAACAAGGGGATTACTATGTAACAAGTGGACTCCAATTCAACTCAAATACGTATAAATGTTAGTGAGGGTTACTATCTAGATAATTTAATAAATACAACTACGTCTAAATCCACAGCGATACAAAATATAAAAATAACAAGTGTTCTGGTCTGCATGTGTTGCTGCTACTAAGTTGTGCTGCCTGCATGGCAGTTTGCAGATGCAGCAAATTGCTACCCAAGCTGATGCAAACCAAGCAGCTATTGTTGTTGTCCAGATTTTGACCACATCCCCCCTCTACTTGTTATCATACTCTGGCACATGCATACTAGGTACACATTCATACACATACCCACATGTATTTGATACTCCTCTATACACTTATGATATACAACAATACCAAATCACAATTCTATGATATCAACACCTATGATACCAATGTAAATCCTCTCACACAAAATAGGTATTTTGTGTGTATTTTATATTATTATATTTATTATAGATTATTTTAAATATTGAATTTCTTTAGAGTATTCTCTTAGTTAATTAGAAAATAAATTTCTTAATATATTTACTTATATAAACATTTATTTAGAATCATTTTTAGGCTATTTTAGATTTTTGGGGATTTTTCTAGAAGTTTTAGGTAATTAAAACATAGGAAACGTAAATTTCTATGACTTCTATGATTTACTATAAGACCATACTTCCATATTGTTCCTACCAAATATTTATTTTAGTTTAAAATATTTAATTATTTTTTTCTGTAATTTATTTAGAATTTTAAGAAATTTATTTAGATTTTTAAAATTATTTAGGATTTATTTGGATATATATAGTCTTAATATTAGATAGATGCTAATTTGGTGTTAATAGATATTAATAAAATTATATATAAATTATTTGTATTATCTTTAATTATATTTAAGATTATAAATTATTGAGATAAATTTAAACTCTATTTTTAATTAATTCAAATCCTGAGCCTACTAGGAAATTAACTTCATGCATATCCTATCCTTATTTAAATTCATCATAATCTTATCCAAATTAAACAATCCTAGTCGTATTCAATTAAGTAGTGTCCACCATTATAAATACCTCATCCTTCATATTTTTTTCCCAAATTCTCCCTTTTTTCGTCCAAAAATAGTCAAAATTCGTCATAAATTCAGCCTCATTTTCTACTAGTTATGACGAATTAAAAAGACGATATCTCCTAGCTCCGGACTCCAAACGCGCTCCAGTTTTTTTGTTAGAACTATATCAAGGTTAGTTTTCTGATTATATAAATAATTTTAATAATTTATGAACCTATTTTTCCAGAAAATTCTAAAAGTGTCAGATGTCCAAAATCAGACGCATTTTGGTATTTTTGAGATTACGGGAGATCCCGAACTCGGAATTACGAGCCGTTTGAAGTTTCAAAAATATAACATGATGAAATTTCATAAAATTATTTTTACATAATTTAATATGCAAATTTAATCTACTGTAAAATTTGTGCAACGTAGACGTAAATAGGAAACCACCGAAAACTGTCATCTGTGCGCCCTTGTGGCCATAACTCTTTACCGACTTATGATTTTATGAAACTGTCGATTCCAGTGTTCATGTAGCATTGAAATATATAGGATTCCATACACAAATCTAGGATTTGAGTTGGTTGACTTTTTGGTCAACGGATTGCCTCGATTTGCGTGCCACGGATCACAAATCCTTAAAGTTGACTTTCTTTGGACCAAAATTAGAGCTTAACAATAAAATCAGATTAAAATACTATTTAGGTTATTTTATTCAGAATTAAAATAGATTAAATGGAGAAACCTATTTACCCACTTTTGTAACCTAACTTGTTTAATTTATGTGACGGGTAGATCGGACGATGCCTTGAGTTGGGACTTCATCCTTTTCAGACCAGGCAAGATACCTTGCCAAATTGCTTACAGTACTTTGCATGCTTACTATATTTCTGTATATTTATTGTATTTTTGTATATTCATTGCATGTGTAGTTTCTTTCAGTCATTACTATATATTAGATATGTTGACACACACATGACACTTAGTATCATGAGAGGACAATCAGTAGGCGTATGGGATATAACCACTCTGGTAAACCATAGTATATAGCTCGCACTACGGTATTGTGTCGTGCTGGTCGCTACCCCCGAGGTATGTCGATATTTGTAGAGTCGCACTGGTCGCTACCACCGAGGTATGACAATTTCTGATGTTCTAGACGAGTGTGTGAGTTATGAGGCTTAGATCGAGTAGCCTACCCTTGTCCATACGTCAAAAAGTTGTCCTTATTTGCATTCATATAGATTGTCTTGTACAGTGTACTTATATATTTTCAAACATTATGCATATTTACTGTATTCAAATTGGCATGCTTCTATCTATCTTGTTACGTCCTTTTGAGGACCTGGTCCCTTTTCAGGTGTAGACGATCATGACTATTCGCAGGAGCACGGATCAGGACTTGCTACTTTGTTATCCTTCGAGGAGATATTCTCTTCGAGTCTCATGGTTCATTAGATGTACCTATTTGTTTCTCTTATATTCTAGTTTGGTAGTGGATTTGTTTCCACCCGACTATCATTCTCTGATACTTCATATTGAGATTCAGTTATATAGTAGATTGGTTATTTATTTCTATTTAATTCTGTGGATGAGATTTAGTTATGCCCTGTGACTTGTGACGATATTTATACCACATGTGAGTTATTTTTCATACTACAGCGTACGTATGTATTATGGTATCCATATATTGGAGTTGCCATATATATATGGCTGGCATGCTTACATGTTCCTAGTCCTACGTATTTTGGGACTGGGACATGACAACCAACATCACCAATTATACTATGGTCCAAATCCATACATGGATTTCAACCTCCATGATTATCAAACCCTACAATACCAATAATACATGATACACAATATCAACATCAATACTAATTGAAACACCAACTATATATATAGAAATTGGCATAAAACCAATAGAATAAATAGAACTAATAGTAATATATAGATAATTGACACAAAGAGACATCAATACACATAAATTATCAAATCTAGCCATGCGTATCATGACGTATCATGACACAAACACTAGGTATCCAATTTTGGACACTAGGTCACAAGCACAAACCAAATTGGACACAAAAATTTCTTTGGAGACGCCACACAAATACTTTGTGGACACAAATTCGCAATTCTACCAAATTGACTATAAAAATACATGGATCTACTAGGAAAGGCTCTCTACCACCTACTTTACCACTTATAAGGTTGGATCTAACTATTGGTGAATTTTTATGGATTTAATTTAGATTTCTACCATAAAAATTAGAAAAAGAAAAAAAAAAATTACCTATTGGGAGTTGTGTCCTAATAAAGATTCACAATTTTGGACATGAAAATGATAAATTGGACACGATCCTCCTAGCTTGGGCTCCTTTCCAAGCTCCTCTTGTGCTCCAAAGCTCTAGGCCTCTATGGAAAGAAAATTGGAATAAAAATTGAGTGGTTGGAAGTAAAAATTGGTTGGAATTGGGAGTGGCTTGGTGGAGAAGATGACTTGAGAAAAAAGAAATTTTGGAGGAAAAAATGAAATAAAATGGGTGGAGTAGGGGCCGACCACTAGTGGTTTATTTTAGGGTATTGGAAATTACAAGTTTGTCCCTCCTTCTTCCTAGTTTGAATTCTAGATCTAGTGTGATTGGAATCAATTGGTTATTGTGGAATTCTATTTAGTTATTTATGATATATCTAACTAACTAAATGAAATATTCTATCCATGATAAATGAATAGTAATTAATTCTAAACTAAAAACTAATTTAATATAATTATATAATTATCAACTAAAGTAAATTGACAAAAATATCTCTAGTCCTAATTTTATGTGGTTACATCCTGGCCCACTGGATGACACCAGAGGATGCCCCATCGGCAGTCGCAATATCACGTCTCAATCCCAAAACTCACGGGACCAACACGTGACTTGGCCAGCTGGTCAGAATCGAAAGATAATCCAACTCATGGAATTTTTACGATTCGTACGTGCGCTGTCTATGTAGGACTCTTGTCCAAGAAATCTAATACAAATCAAGACAATTTATATCTCATCCACGACAACGAATATCAATTAGAAAATGGAAATAAGGATAATACTGAAAAGTGATGGTTCAAGTTTATCATGAATTCAACTATCGCCTGGTGGAGAAAAATCCACTACTAAAAGGAAGGAAAGATAGCATAAAAGGTAAATGACATGGTGAGCCTCGCTCACAAAAACTCGGAGGTCAATCTCGACCTGATCGAAAAAGTGTTACAGCTGCGTCAGGTCCGGGTCCGTAAACTTGTGAAAATTTCTCGTCTATACCTGGAAAAAGGGTCCATATCCTCATAGGACATAACAAGATACAGAAAATACAAACCTACAATACAGTATTTAACATACATGAAAATAGAGGAATAAAATATGAAATAACTACAAGTACAAGCAGGGACGGAACATGCTTAGGGCCAAAGGGGGCCATGGAAACCCCCACCCCCCACTAAAATTGAAAAGTTAAAAAAATATAAATAAAAATTAAACTTTCCACCAGGGTCAGGTCATGTAGGCCCATACCCATTTAAGGTGAATGATTCGCATTCACTTATTGCTTTGGCTGACTAGCTCCTGCCTCCTCCAATTAGGTTTCCATACTCCAATGTCCCAAATTTGGAGCCGTTGTTGTGTGCTTCGAGTCTTCGACAACTTCCTCAGCTCTGACGAGTAGTGACGACCAAGAGCTTCACGACGCGATGACGCCATCGACCCGCTGAGCTTCCCATCTCCTCCAACTTCCAAGTCTCTACTCGCGGCTCTCCACCAAATTTCTCGGCTCGTCGTTCTCCCCCAAATTTTTAAATCTTGTGAGCTTCCCATCTCTTTTCTACCAATTCAGAGTAAAACTCATGTTTAATGGAGAAAATGTTAAGGATTTTAATTAGTCCATTTAGCTTCTAATGACGAGTAGTGTTTTTTTCATTTATGTCATGTTGTAATCAGTTCATCTTTTCCACCGTAGTACACCATGACGTTGACATAAATGAGAAAGATGAACCGATGTTACCATTTACAAGTTCCAAGTCTTTTGCTTAGTTCTAGTTGCTTACTCTTTTCTAGCAAATTTTGTGTTGCAGTGAATGAAAAAGATAGATCATTTTTTCAAAAAAAAAATGAGCTAGTTGTTCATAAGATGATTATGATGCACCACCATCTAAGAATCCAAGTCCAGAACCTGCACCACTACCACCAGCTGAGAATCCATGTCCAGAAGAACCTCTACCACCATCTGAGAATCCTCCAGGACCTCCACCAACAGGACCATCAGGATTTGAAAAAAATGGAAGCTCAAGCAATGATATTGACATCAGTTCCTTGGAGCGCGATCCAGGACTACGCAAACAAATTTGTGATTATCATGTTAATGAACGTGATCAGATTCGACGTGCCTATAGTAGGTTTGGTCCATACCAACCTATACAGAATAGTTACACAAAATCTGGACCAGAATATCATCGTCGTAGCTTTCAATCTACATGGTTTAAGGTATTCCCTTCATGGTTAGAATATTCTTCCAGTGTGGATGCAGCTTTTTGTTTGCCATGCTTTCTTTTCAATAATCCGTCTAACTCTAGATATTTTGGGAAAAATGTATTTACTGTTGGCGGATTTGATAATTGGAAGAAAGTTAAAGATGGAAAAAATTATGCTTGTTTGAATAATAAAGGAAAACATGTTAAATCTATTCACAATCTGGTCGAGAGATCATGTGAAGATTTGATGAATCAGTCTCAACATATCCAAAGAGTGGTTGACAATTTTACTTCTGAACCAAGGTTCAAAAACTCGGTATCGGTATCGATATCGGACACTTTGTATAAGTATCTGTATCGGCAGTATCGACAGTATCGGAGGTATCGGATCGGAGTATCAAAATTTTTAGTATCGGCTGTATCGATAATATTCAAATAATTATTAATAAATTAGTAAAAATATAGAAAAAATAATTTACATATTTAGGCATTATTTAAGTTTTTTTTTATGTTTTTATTATAATTGAATAAAATAATAGTCATCCTTGCTGATGGTTTACCTGCTATATATAAGTTTTCTTCCTTTACATGTTTTTAGTTACAATCTTACTATGTCATTATATTCATACTAATTAAATCTTGTATTGTTCTATAGGTTTCAATTTGATAAATTAAGGCGCATATAGGGAGGCACAAGAGATTAGAAGCAATGCAAATGGCCGGATGAGATCATGCGACAAGAGTCACAAGACCCATAATTCAAGACCCATAATTTTATTTGTCGAGGAGTCGAGATATTTTTTAAAAATTTTGTAAAAAAATAAAGATTTAATTATATTCAAAATTTTAGTTTTATGCTTAGTTATAAATTATTACAATTTGATCCACTACACCAATTATTTTGTTTCATAATATAATGAAATACAATTAGCTACAAGATTTACCTGTTTAAATTTAAAAATACGACAAAAAATCACTTGGCGAGAAAAATTCATTGGAACTCTGGTCTATCCCTTCATTTAAATTTTATGAATAATAATCTTTTTACAATAGGTACAAACTACATAAAGTATACAAATACGAAAATGAATATAAATACAAAAAAATACAAATATATCACTAAAATGGTTCATAATTATCATAATCGTCCCGATATGGTTCTTGGTTATGAGGGTAGTAGAGACTGATATCTGTATTATGAAATTTTTTTGTCATGAGGCGATTAAATATTGAATGTTGTTCCGCCTTTGGAGTGTTGTATTGATAATAACTTATGGATGAACTATCATATGTATTGTTATAATTGTCTGAAGGAGTAGGTACATCATGATGACTAAAACACCACTTACCTCCGCGTACGACTTTTTTGTGTCATTATGTTATTCTACAAATGTTATAAAAAATGTTACATACAATAATAAAAAATATTACGTATAATAATATTACACTTATAAAAAATGTTACATACAATAAAAAAATATTACATACAATAATAATAGTGCATTTATAGAAAACGATACATATAAAAATAATCTATCTATCTATATATATATATATATCTATATATATATATATATATATATATATATATATATATATATATATATATAGGAAAGTTATAAAAAATAACATATATACAATAATAAATAAATAGTATATATATAAATATAGTGAACTAGTATAAATTATAATCCAGACACACACACAGTCACCTTAGTCTACTATCAGTGTTGTTAGTACATCATACATGTCAAATTTTGGGAGACAAATCCGCTAAAATAACATCATAAACAAATATACATCCGTCATGTACACACAGTCTATCTAAAATAACATCATAAATAGATTTCATTATTATTATTGTATGTAATATTTTTTTATAAGTGCAATATTATTGTATGATGGAATCATTCGATATGTATCGGTAGATATTGTAAACCTTGGTGTCAACTCCTCCTTTGTCCTATGTTTTCTTTTATCTGTCTTTTACCCTCAACAAGCGACAATATGTATATTTTTTTTACATTAAGTGGTACTTCATGAATATATTTGTCATGCCTTCAACCAGCATCCATTTCCTATAACGTATGACTGTCTTACGTCTTTACGTTATCCTGCAAATATAGTAAAAAATAAATAATATAGTTTAACATTTTAAAATTATTCTAACATAATTATATAAAATGACAAACATAACAGAAATAACATCTGTTAGCATAGCCAACTATTTTAAAGCTACTGCTTGTCTTATCTTGGTTAAATCACGTTGATGATATATCCAAATATATGCAGCAGGAAGTGAGTCATATATATATATATAAACAAAAAATAAACTATATAAAAAATAAATATGATAAAAGATAAACTATATCAAAAGTATATAGAAACTATAACAGGTAAAACTATATCAAAATACTAACCAGATTCAAAATACATATAAAAGATGTACATATTAAAATAAACTATATACAAAAACTAAAAAGATATATACATATAATAATGTTATAAAAATATTTTATAAAAGATTCATATAAAAGATACTAAAACGATACATATATATTATATATGTATTAGTAATGACACAAAAGTTAAAGGGATCTAATGGCTAGTAGGAAATGTATATTTCGTGGGTTTGGTGTTGGCGTTAGTATTGAGTTCGAGCCAGGCTAAAATCAAAACTTACACAATAATTTTTTTTTTAGGCTTTGGGACTTTTTGGGTGCGGGTCCCGATAAATAACCCTAACATTAAAAGGAGACGAGAGGAGAGAGTTCAGCCATTTTTTCCAACTTCCTCTCTGCCTCCATCCACATCTATTTTCCTATTCCTCTCCGCCTCCGAGAGAGGAACTCCGTTTCCCTCTCTCCTCTTTGCCTCCATTCCCTCCACGAGCGCTGGAGGCGGCTCTCCACGAGCACTGGAGATGGCGGCGGTGGCAGCGACAACAGCAACAGAGAAGGGGCTGGATTGGAATGCTCTCGAGGTCATTTTATGTTATTTATAGAGATTTTGGTTTAAATAATTAAGATCTCTTTTACTGTTAATTGTTTCAATTATATATGCAATTTTTTTATTGGATTTGACTTATGAATTTCTTTGATGCTTTGATTCTCGCTTCTTGATCATTTGATGACTGATTTCTGCAATTTTTCGTGTCCTTTGCTGTTATAGAAGATGCTTTTTTTTTTTTAAATCGGTTCGTATCGGACCGTATCGGTTACGTATCGGCCGATACGAAATGATACCATAAACTTTTACTAGGTATCGGCCGATACCGATTTTTTTCCTAAGTATCGGATCGGACACATGCAAATCCGATCCGATACGGCCGATACATATCGGTTTCGGCCGATACTTTAAACCTTGTTCTGAACAAATTAAAAATAACCAATTCAGATTGAAGGTGTCAATTGATATAGTTCGGTGGCTTACATTTCAGGGTTGTGCTTTTCGAGGTCGTGATGAAAGTGCTCGATCAATCGTAGAAATTTTCATGAGATGATAAGTTTTTTGTGTTCTTATAATGAAAAGTTGGCTGATGTCGTAGGCAAAGCTCCTAAGAATGCCTCTTACACATCATCAATGATACAAAAAGAAATTTTGCATGTGTATTCAATTAGAGTGAAGAATGCAATTCGTGAAGAAATTGGAGATGGAAAGTATTGTGTAATTGTTTATGAAGCTTGGGACGAATCAAAAAAGGAGCAAATGTCTATACTTTTGAGATTTGTAAATGGAGATGGTTTTGTACGGGAACATTTTTTTGGACTTGTTCATGTCTCATATACTAAAGCAATGACTTTGAAACATGCCTTATATTCTGCACTTTCTTATCACAACCTAGATATACAGAATATTCGAGGGCAAAGATACGATGGTGCAAGTAATATGCGTTGTGAGTTTAATGGATTGCAATCTTTGATTTTGGGTGATTGTCCATATGGTTACTACTTTCATTGTTTCGCACATCGTTTGCAATTAGCATTGGTGGCATCATCGAAAGAAGTTGTCTTCATCAATCAATTCTCTGTTAAATTGGTTTCTATTATCAATATTGTCGATGCTTCTTGTAAGCGACATGATCAATTGCAAGTTGCTCAAGCTAGTGATATTGCGTTGATTTCCATTGATGAGCTTGAGAGTGGAAGGGAAGTGAATCAAATTGGTACTTTACAACGGGCGGGAGATACTCGTTGGAGTTCTCATTTGAGATGTATTTCTAGTTTGATAAAGTTATTAAGTGCGACATGTCAAATTTAACTTACCATTATTGATGATAAAGGAGCTACCTCTACATAAAAAGGAGATGTAGATACAACTTATGAAACATTGATTTCATTTGAATTTGTTTTCACATTGCATCTTATGAAATCAATTATGGAATGCACATATCTTCTTTGTCAAGCTTTACAACGTCAATCTCAAGATATTATAAATGCCAAGCAACTTGTTTCATATAAAGCACTTCTTCAAAAATTCAGAGATGACAAATGAAATTATTTACTTGTTGAAGTGAAATCATTTTGTGAAGCACGAAACATCAATGTCCTGAACATGAGTGCTCGATATGTTGCTAGAAAAGGTCGAGCTCGTCATCCACAAGATGATATCACAGTTGAGCAACATTATCGAAGAAGTTTTTTTTATGAAGCAATACTACAAGAATTAAATGATCGATTTAGTGAACATGCTATGGAGCTATTGATTCTTAGCTCCGCATTAAATCCACAAGATTCTTCAAGCTCATTCAGAGTTGATGATATTTGTTTGTTGGTGGACAAGTTCTATCCGCATGACTTGTCAGAGTTCGATAAAATGCAATTGAGAATCCAGCTTCAACATTATGAGCACAATGTCGTTCTTCATCCAGAGTACAAAAATTTGCCAAGTATTTTAGAAATATGTCAATGGTTGTTAAGAACCAAAAGATCGACAACATACCATCTTGTTTATAGAGTGATTACTCTTGTGCTTACTCTTCCAGTTTCTACAGCAACAACAACAGAAAGGTCATTCTCTACCATGAATATTGTCAAGACTAGACTTCGAAATAAAATGAATGATGGGTTTCTTGAAGATTCTTTGATTGTGAATATCGAAAAGGAAATTGCCAAAACTATTAGTACAACAGCACTTATGGAAGACTTTCGCGATTTGAAAGAACGTCGAGTTCCACATTGAATTGGTTTTAAGAATTCTCTGATCTGGTTTTGCAGTGTCAACACGCAGATAATTGTTTTAGGACATCTCTTATCTGGTTCTATGAATGTGATATTGTATTTTCAGCGTTTAAAGTGTTAACTAATTCTAATCAATCAATTATATTTGTGAATCAGGCTTATTCAAGTGCCTACATAGCTTGCTTTTGAGTGCTTCTGGTGAATACTGGCCTACATAGCTTGCTCTTTTGTGTGATCCTGTTGAGTACTGGCCTACATAGCTTGCTCTTTTGAATGGAGGAGGGGAATGACTTATGGAGCTAGCAACCAGAGCCACTTTTTTCTTCTTCTCCGTGACTACATTCCTTTCGAGTGCTGCTGTTGAATTATGGGATGAGTGTACTCGCTATATAACTGGCTACATGGCTCGATCTTTTGTTTTGTGAATCAGGGTTTTACAATCTTGATGCCTTTTGTTTAGTGGCCGGGAGAAATATAGAACTCCAATAGACTCAGTATATATATTGATATTTCTTATGGTCTTTTGACCTCGCTTCTTCGTTGTTTGTGGTGTGTAGTTATGGAGAGAGAGGCACATGCAAGAAAATACATGGAAACTCGTGGCTTGTGTTTCATGCCGAGTTGGTTGAGGTTCAATGAGATGGACTTATATGGCCATTTTGATGCAAATGACCAAAATTTTGCCAAAGTTTCACCTGAATTTTAAAGTCAACTTGAAGAGGATAATGGAGGGTACTGGTGCTTGTTCCAGAAAGCTATTTTGCTGTTTTTATTGGCTGTTACAGAAAGCACTTTTAGGAGGTCCCAATACTTTTCGCAGGTACAATAGTTTTGTTATAAAATATTTAAACTTGTATTCTCTAATTTTGAACCAGCACTCTTATGAATATAATTCTATGGAACTTTGAACATGCATTCTCTATGAATTTGATATCACTAAAAACATTGGCTCTGTTCTAGCTTTTATGATGTAATTACTGTTGTTTTTTTAATTTTCTTGGTTGCTTGGCCCCAGTCTAACTGGAGTCCTGGCTCCGTCCCTGAGTACAAGGAAGGAAAACTACAAGAAAGTAACTCTATAGATAGTGATATCATAGAGAATATAGTATTAACCATGGCTATCAAATAATCATACAATAATGACCGCAGTCCGGCGAGATATTAACAGTCTTAAAACATGTCTCTATCACAGCCCGACGAGACGCTAACGATTGAGTGGTAATAGCCAAGTCTCTAATATAACACTCTCTCCTAAGGAACTATGAAATCAAGTCAAGTAGATGGAATCTAGGTACACTAGTAATATACAATAAAAGTAACACAGACACCAAAAATAACAAGTGAGACTACACATGCACAAGTAAAAGAATCAAGAGGCGAGCCGACATATGAAAGTACACAAGAAATAGAATAAGAAACAATAACTGATGCATGTAAATAAACTGTATATAATTGGCAAGGTATACTTGCCTGCTATACGTCAGATCCGCAGTTGGACATGAATTCGAAGGTCGATAAGTCCTAAATAATTATTCAAAGACAAATTACAATATAGAATATTCTAAATATTCATTATTATACGTAATTATTATACTATGTAGTCCAAATTTCAATTATAAACCTAATAATTATAATTTATCTTGTGATTAATACTAACTTCAATCTATGATATATATATATATATATATATATATATATATATATATATATATATATATATATATATATATATATATATCATAGATTGCAAGCTAAATAAAAGAAAAGGAAGGGGCTATACCAAAGTGTTGTTAACACATTTGGCTAATTATAGACGACGGCGACAACAACAACAACAAAAAAGAAGAAGATATTTTATTAGTGTTACCTAGGTGTATATATAATATTAACATTTATTATTATTATTATTTTCAGATGTTCGACGATACGTACGAGATTTTGCGTACGCTGTGTTACATGTCATTTGGATCCACTATCTCCCATCTCTTCCGGAATTTGATTCCGAGAACATCCGTTTATACATTTTTTTAACTTACTAGAAGAACCAATTGAGTTCGGTATATTCACATTTATTATAAAGATATGCAATTGATTTGTGAGCCATTTCCTATGGGATTAAATGCTGGTACTACTAGTACTAATGTTTAGGAACTAGTGTACATATAATTTTTTAATGCTCCTTTATATATGTATCATGCTATATTAAATAACATGCCATATAATAGTTGGGATCATTCATGAATTTAAATGCACAATGTCGAAGTGTATTCCACTGCTCACGTGAACAGTATCAATACAGTTAATATGGCAAAGTTTGTACAAGGATTTGACCTTCATGAACGAAGAGACCGAGAGAAAGGCTCCTTATTGCGTAAGGTTAGATGTAAGGGGTGTATTTGAATAAGTGGCATAGCCCCGTGTGCATCATTCTTTGTTCAAAACCTTTCTTCTTCCATACTTACTTTCCTAAGAGCATCCTTGGTAAAAGGCTCGATCCCAAGTTTATTTTGTAGAACTAGTAAATTTCATCCCTATTCCCAAGGTGACAAGCCCGGCCACGCGCGGTGGTGCACCCGAGAGGATCACATAGATCGAGGTATCAGGTTTATCTCATTAACCGCTCGGTTCACTTCCTACCATCCGCTATACCCGTTGTATGTATGCTGCAATTGCAAGGTAGAAGGGACGATCATCGAACAAGGGGATTACTATATATCAAGTGGAATCCAGTCCAACTCAAATACGTATAAATGTTTGTGAGGACTATCTAGATAATTTAATAAATACAATTACGTCTCAATCCACAGCGATACAAAATATAAAAATAACAACATGTGTTATGGTCTGCATGTGCTGCTGCTACTAAGTTGTGCTGCCTGCATGGCAGTTTGCAGATGCAGCAACTTACTGCCCAAGCTGATGCAAACCAAGCAGCTATTGTTGTTGTCCAGATTCAGACCACATCCCCCCCTCTACTTGTTATCATACTCTGGCACATGCATACTTGGTACACATTCATACACCCACCCACATGTATTTGATACTCCTCTATACACTTATGATACACAACAATACCAAATCACAATTCAATGATATCGACACCTATGATACCAACATCACCAATTATACTATGGTCCAAATCCATACATGGATTTCAACCTCCATGATTATCAAGCCCCACAATACCAATAATACATGATACACAATATCAACATCAATACAAATTGAAACACCAACTATATATATAGAAATTGGCATGAAACCAATAGAATAAATAGATCTAATAGTAATATATAGATAATTGACATAAGGAGACACCAATACACACAAATTATCAAATCTAGCCATGTGTATCATGATGTATCATGACACAAACACTATGTATCAATTTTGGACACTATGACACAAGCACAAACCAAATTGGACACAACTTTCTTTGGGGACGCCACACAAATACTTGGTGGACACAAATTTGTAATTCTACCAAACTGACTATAAAAATGCATGGATCTACTAGGAAAGGCTCTCTACCACCTAATTCACCACTTATAAGGTTGGATCTAACTATTGGTGAATTTTTATGGATTTAATTTAGGTTTCTACAATAGAAATTGGGAAAAAAATTACCTATTGGGAGTTGTGTCCTAATGAAGATTCACGAATTTGGACACAAAAATGATAAATTGGACACGATCTTCCTAGCTTGGGCTCCTTTCCAAGCTCCTCTTGTGCTCCAAAGCTCTAGGCCTCTATGGAAAGAAAATTGGAATAAAAATTGAGTGGTTGAAAGTAAAAAATGGATGGAATTGATAGTGGCTTGGTGGAGAAGATGACTTGAGAAAAAAGAAATTTTGGAGGAAAAAATGAAATAAAATGGGTGGAGTAGGGGCCGACCACTAGTGGTTGATTTTAGGGTATTGGAAATTACAAGTTTGTCCCTCCTTCTTCCTAGTTTGAATTCTAGATCTAGTGTGAATGGAATCAATTAGTTATTGAGGAATTCTATTTAGTTATGTATGATATATCTAACTAACTAAATGGAATATTCTATCCATGATAAATGAATAGTAATTAATTCTAAACTAACAACTAATTTAATATACTTCTATGATTATCAACTAAAGTAAATTAACAAAAATACTCCTAGTCCTAATTTTAGGTGGTTACATCCTAGCCTACTAGATGACACCAGAGGATGCCCCCTCGGCAACCACAATATCACGCCCCAATCCTAAAACTCACGGGACCAACACGTGACTTGGCTAGCTGGTACGAATCTAAAGATACTCTAACTCATGGAAATTTCACGATTCGTACGTGCGCTGTCTATATATGACTCTTGTCCAAGAATCTAATACAAATCAAGACAATTTATACCTCATCCACGACAACGAATATCAACTAGAAAATGGAAATAAGGATAATACTGAAAATTGATGGTTCAAGTTTATCATTAATTCAACTATCGCCTGGTGGAGACAAATCCACTACCAAAAGGAAGGAAAGATAGCATAAAAGGTTAATGACATGGTGAGCCTCGCTCACAAAAACTCGGGGGTCAATCTCGACCTGATCGAAAAAGTGTTGCAGCTGCGTCGGGTCCGGGTCCGTAAACTTATGAAAATTCCTCGTCTATACATGAAAAAAGGGTCCATGTCCTCATGGGACATAACAAGATACAAAAAATACGAGCTTACAATACAGTATTTAACATACATGGAAAGAGAGGAATGAAATATGAAATAACTACAAGTACAAGCAGGGACGGAACATGCTTAGGGCCAAAGGGGGCCCTGGAACCTCCCCCCCCTAAAATTGAAAAGTCAAAAAAATAAAAATAAAAATTGAACTTTCCACCAGGGCCAGGTCATGTAGGCCCATACCCATTTAAGGTGAATGATTCACATTCACTTATTGCTTTGGCTGACTAGCTCCTGCCTCCTCCAATTAGGTTTCCATACTCCAACGTCCCAAATTTGGAGTGGTTGTTGTGTGCTTCGAGTCTTCGACAACTTCCTCAGCTCTGACGAGTAGTGACGACCAAGAGCTTCACGACGCGATGACGCCGTCGGCCCGCTTAGCTTCCCATCTCCTCCAACTTCCAAGTCTCTACTCGCGGCTCTCCACCAAATTTCTCGGCTCGTCGTTCTCCCCCAAATTTTCAAATCTTGTGAGCTTCCTATCTCTTTTCTACCAATTCAGAGTAAAACTCATGTTTAATGGAGGAAATGTTAAGGATTTTAATTAGTCCATTTAGCTTCTAATGATGAGTAGTGTTTTTTTCATTTATGTCATGTTGTAATCAGTTTATCTTTTCCACAGTAGTACACCATGACATTGACATAAATGAGAAAGATGAACTGATGTTACCATTTACAAGTTCCAAGTCTTTTGCTTAGTTCTAGTTGCTTACTCTTTTGTAGCAAATTTTGTGCTGCAGTAAATAAAAAAGATAGATCATTTTTTTAAAAGAAAACGAGCTAGTTGTTCACAAGATGATTATAATGCACCACCATCTGAGAATCCAAGTCCAGAACCTGCACCACCACCACCACCTGAGAATCCAAGTCCAGAAGAACCTCCACCACCATCTGAGAATCCTCCAGGACCTCCACCAACAGGACCATCAGGGTTTAAAAAAATGGAAGCTCAAGCAATGATATTGACATCAGTTCCTTGGAGCGCGATCCTGGACTACGCAAAAAAATTGTGATTATCATGTTAATGAACGTGATCAGATTCGACGTGCCTATATTAGGTTTGGTCCATACCAACCTATACATAATAGTTACCCAAAATCTGGACCAGAACATCATCGTCGTAGCTTTCAATCTACATGGTTTAAGGTATTCCCTTCATGGTTAGAATATTCTTCCAGTGTGGGTGCAGCTTTTTGTTTGCCATGCTTTCTTTTCAATAATCCATCTCTCTAGATATTCTGGGAAAAATGCATTTACTGTTGGCGGATTTGATAATTGGAAGAAAGTTAAAGATGGAAAAAATTATGCTTGTTTGAATCATGAAGGAAAACATGTTAACTCTATTCACAATCTGGTCCAGATTGTGAGTATTTGATGAATCAGTCTCAACATATCCAAAGAGTGGTTGGCAATTTTACTTCTGAACAAATTAAAAACAACCAATTCAGATTGAAGGTGTCAATTGATATAGTTCGGTGGCTTACATTTCAGGGTTGTGTTTTTCGAGGTCGTGATGAAAGTGCTCGATCAATCGTAGAAATTTTCTTGAGATGTTAAGTTTTTTGTGTTCTTATAATGAAAAGTTGGCTGATGTCGTAGGCAAAGCTTCTAAGAATGCCTCTTACACATCATCAATGATACAAATTTTTTTTTTGCATGTGTATTCAATTAGAGTGAAGAATGCAATTCGTGAAAAAAATGAGAGCATCACTAATACTCAGGGCAAGCTATGTAACCAGCTAAGTAAAATACAAATGAGAGCATCACTAGTACTCAGGCTGAGACCACTACAGGCTCTGTGTCGGGGAGCCCATAGCAGCAAGTAGTATCACGTAGGGCCAGTAAATGTGCCAAGCTCTGATATAGAGACTAAAACACCTCTAGTAGTATAGTATATATATAAATAATCAGCCTGTAGCATGTGTGTCTCTCTCCATCCAATGTAACCTCATATCTCATGTCCACAATGTCTTATGTCCATAACACGCAAGATTATGACCTCTAGCTATTAC
Organism: Iris macrosiphon; assembly: GCA_036927795.1. Classification (NCBI taxonomy): domain Eukaryota; kingdom Viridiplantae; phylum Streptophyta; class Magnoliopsida; order Asparagales; family Iridaceae; genus Iris; species Iris macrosiphon. The sequence goes on along the minus strand of JAYESA010000010.1, from coordinate 82,045,362 downwards.
AATGAGTCATAATGATATCTCTATATATGCAAGTCTCATATCACGAATCCTATAAGCCTATACAGAATTACCATGAATAACTCAAGAAAGATTCTGTCACATAAAATAGTGTCAAGTGTCCTACGGTATGACGTACTTGGTAAAGCAAGCACACAAAAAATAGGATCATGGAATCAACTCTCTAAATAACGTTACACGACTGCGCATACGACGTCGACACCCGAATCTTGTTCGGACGCTAAGCAAAGTATCACGGTCCTTGGTTGAACATGTACATCACATAAGTATATATATAGAAAGAACACAAGCAAATAATATAACAGGATCTCTGTAGGTTTGGCAAGGTACACTTGCTTGGGCTCTGAACTCCGTCAACTGCTCCTATAAAAGTAGAATCTCCAAGTACGCATCCGGATGCTGAAATAAACATCACCATTATTTTTAGAATACTTAAAATAGCTAGGATTGACTACCCATAAGTCCAATTTGGACACAGGGGCAAAATTGATAGTTTCGGGTCAAAGCGGGGTCCATAGTGGTCCACTTTGCACCAAAAAATGTGCCAAAGGTAAAGTTGTCTAAATTTAGCAAACTTAGTATTTAAGAGTCCAAAACGATGACACGAACCCAACGTAACATCCAGAACTGAATTCCGATGAGCCGGCCATGAAATCACCCGTCTAGTGGAACCGTTGGGCTCGCAAAACGGTATTTCGTCAAAATTCTCAGAATCGACCAAACATGGGGTCACAATGCCAGCGTAATACTGTGAATCCGATGGGGCAAGTTTCGTTGTGAAATAACAAGTACACACGAAGTTATGACAAGTGTCAGAATAGGCCGATACGGTATTTTTCGACGGATACACGTTGATTTCGGTGTGCACGCGCATCCAAATCAAGTTCTACAAAATCCCACACTTCCGCATTGACGATACCCACCTTTCGATAAAATTCTCACACGACGAAGTCGTCTCGTTTAGCTGAACACACCCCATATCGAAAAAATTTGGGTTTACGAAATCAAGTTTTTGACAGATTTCAGCATTAAATAAATCACAGAATAGGTCGAATTAAAAGAATGTGTTTAAAGGGATTAAAACTAGGTTATGTTATCAAGAAGTCTGTTCAAGTAGAATTTTAGCATCGCGTGCCATTATGGAGATAACAGGACTTAAACAAGCGTACCTGAAATAATTTTTGTTCTTAAAACTAAGTTATTTTTTCTGTTTTGTGTTACAATTTGCGATCGATACAGGACACGATAAGCTAAACTATTTAAACAGAATTTAAAGGGGTCATGTGTTCTTCACATAGGATTCGACGGTTCGTTATTTGGTTTACTGTACAGGGAGAAGCAGAGGTGGGAAGAAGGGCACCTCACGTGTTCGCTGCTGCTCGTGATGCCGAAGCGGGCTGCTCGTGGCGGCGTGTGGCGCTCAGTGGCGGTCGACGGCGGTCGACGGTGGTCGTCTGGAGGTAGGGGAAGGCTGGTGGTGGTGGTCTAATATAAATAGAGTGAAGGAGGGGGGTTTCAGAATGGGAAAAGAGGAGTCAGGGTAGGTTTCAGATTTGAATGGGGGGGCGATTACTGAATTCGAACAAGGTTGGGGTTTCGGTTACTACAGCTGTAGGGTTAGGGGCTGTGGGTTTGGGTGCGGATATGGGTTTCGGGTTTGTTTAGGGTTTATTATATATATATATATATATATATATATATATATATATATATATATATATATATATATATATATATAGCCATTAAAAAAATAGGTTTGAAACCCAAATACTTTTCAGGAAAAATTTACAATACTTTAATAATAGATGTACACCCAAAAATATATTTTTTCTCGAGTTGTGGACACTTGAGAACTCCCAAAAATAACGAATCGCGAGTATGAGCTTTTTATGAGTTATCGTATTTGCGATATGCCATACATTGGACAATGCTCACACTAGATTGCCCGATGCGAAATACAATAGATTTTTATACAAAAATATTTTTACGATTTCTTGAGGATTGTGAGCTTGTATATAAACTGGTCTTGTGAACTCATATGCAAAACTTGTCTAGTATCATAAACTTACATTGACATAAGGAAGCACACAACAATAATCACTAAAAAGGAATTACTAATCAACAGGGAACACAAAAATGTATACAAGAATTCTTGGCTGCATACGCCTACTGGCTGCATGGACTCTCCAGCCGCATGGACTCACTGGCTGAATACACCCTCTGGCCGCATGTACCCACTGGCCGCATGGACTCTCTGGCCGTATGGACTTACTGGCTGCATGTCCCCTCTGGCCGCATGCACCCACTGGCCATATGGA